>CAJHNH020008467.1:17313-142408 GCA_905116865.2 Candidula unifasciata
TAGCGTTTTTTTTTTTTTTTTTTAAATATTGTTTTTAGACTAGGACTTACTTAGAAAGCGCACCTCCTATTTGAGGATGTTTCTGTCCAGCTGTTCTCCTGTGCTAAGAGATACCATCCTAGCTCCTGTATGTCAGGACTGCGAAAGTGCATATCACAAGTACTAAACCACAAACGTCGATAACTGTTTTTTAAAATCGACTTCTGTGGAGATTCGAACCTATGACTACATCGATTGTAGGCCAGCGAGCTACAGTATAGCAGAAGCGTACCTAGGGTATGGCAGGCAGTGTGGATGCCCTAGACCCAATTTGACGGGACGGGAGCGTCAAAAAACTCAACAAAAAATATTTTTTTTTCACTAGCACCGTCTTAACTGGAGGGATCACAATGAGATGTATTTTACTGAAGGTTATAAATAAAAACAAATGTTAGCACTCGCCACTGATTAGCACTGATAACAATAATACCCCCCCCCCCCCACCCTTTTTTTCCCTCGCCCTGATTCTGAAATGTGTTGCCGCAAGTGGTTTGGCCAGACAAAGTCACAACTGAGCAATGGCTAATGCAAATTACAAACATTATTGACCCTCCACTCGCCTTCGTCCCACTCCGCCTGCTGCCACAGGTGCTTTATACCCTAGCGTAGTTGGCTAAACCTGACTTCGCGACGACCAGGTGACGAACTCCTTGTGGTCCGGGTTCACGCCCCGCAGGTAGGCAGAAAAGCAACATTTCTCCCAGATTTACGGTATTTATCCTGGAATTAAGGTCGAAGGATTGCGATATACATAGTACTGAGCCAAAGGGTTAGGAACTCATGGTTTCTGGATTTTAAAAAAAATTACCCTAGGTGCACCCTTGACCACTCGGCTACCCCAGCTCATACGAGTACAACAGATCCCAGCCTTGACCCATCTCGGGAATCCACGCACGGGTGGTTCTTATGCAACTTCCGCTGAAATGAATCTCTTGAAACTGTTTATTAACTGTGTACAATTATTCAGATTGTCTTATCTGTAAGCTTCAGAAACTCAACGGTTATGTAAATCTCTTCCTTTATCATCATTCAGGTTTTCCGTATGCCAAAATTTCAGCATTTCCTGTGTTTATTACTCGTGTATTATGATGGCTGACGGTGTAAACTTCATCTTGCTTCATAGGCGCCGAAACTTAGGACTCATTACCCTTTTATTATTTTAATAGTTGTGTAATGTGGCTAATGTACCCCTTTTTTTTAAACTATTTAGAGAAATTCTCTTTAAAAGTAATTGTTTAATCATTTCATATTATTTCAAGTATATTATTATATTTATTTGCCTTTCAGCACAGTATTATTTTTATTATTATGCTTTTAATCTAGGATTACCCCCCCCCCCCTACCAAACCTCCTCTGGTCTATCTGCAGCAGTGGCGTCCAGCCTTTTTCATGTTGCGCCTCCTTGAGTATACAGCGAGACACGCCCCTCCCCAAGCCCCTACCCCGACATAACAACATGTGATTAAATAGAGGAAGACAAACAGAAACATCTCAAGTACTGTTAACAAGAACACACATAATTCAAGGTGTCAATAAGACAAGACACAATCACACAACAACTGGTAATTTAGTGTCCAGATATCAAGGTGACGGCAGCGCTGTTTTGTTTTCATGACTGTTAAAATCCTGATTATTACTAGTATTATTGAGCTCTATTTCAAAACTGCTTGACCTCCCCACCCCTTCCCTCTCTTTTTCTTATCTTTTCTTAGGACACTTCAACTCGCCACTCAAACCCTCTTGCCCGGGTAAGAGACCACAGCTCTACAAACACACGCAATATAGTACATACATTACTGCATTCTCTCAATTGCTGCATTGGGTAGAGGAACTCCATGATTATGAAACGTCTCTAACGTTTTCTGTTTCTTGTACAAAATGCTATCTTTCTCTAAACAATTAATTTTTTCTCTCAAGAGCAAGGGGAAAAAACAGAAAAAGGTCTGCAGAGATTATATTTATTCCTTCTCTGGCTTTTGTTAGCAACGATGGGTAAACTGACTAACATTTACTCGTTCTAACAGTAGTTTTTGCCTTAGAATTTACGCTGGCATCAGTGCGACGTCCCTGTCGGGTCCTTCTCTCTTAAGCCATGCTTTTTCGGCTTCTTCAGCATAGAAATATGCTTCTTTTTCCATGAGCCTAACAAAATAACATCCAATGGTCCAAGGAGGCACTATTTAGATCCAATTCAACGTAACAACATTCCATAAATTCCTTTCAACAATCCCACCGTATAGAACAGTTTTATTGGGTTTATGTTTAGACGATTGATCAACATTATGGCACAAGAGTAGCAACCCATAAATGTTCAGGTCTACTTCGGACTCAATCCTGAGTTCGAAGAATCTCAACGCGGTGCATGAATTCCGTAGCACCGGCGAGGATCCTGAAATACTTTGAGTAGATTTTTAACTCCACATTTTGCCCGGGCAGCGCCGTTAGGCTACTGTTTTTTTTTTTTTTTCAGTTTCCAACTGTCAAGGGATTTTTTTAACGAGCGCAACAATACATACGGGCGTCATATCTTACTACCCAGAGACCAGAAATTACTAGAAGTGCAGGTGAAAAAATCCCAGCCTTTACCCTGGTTTGAACCCGGCATCCTCCAGAACTCGAGCCGAACGGCATGCTTCAAGACCACTCAGCCCCCTAAACAGTTAGATTGATGTGCCCTTTGATCACGAGGTCTCCTACTGTTTTGTCCTGTCTCTAGAGACAGGATTACGACACTTTCCTGGTCATGCGGCAAGAAGGCATCCTGACGATGAAATCTACCGGAATGTCAGAACTCTGGAATATCTGGCAAATAGAGATGTAAGCTTAATTTTGTACACAGGTATATAATTATCATTCTGTTATTATTTCGGATAAAATTTGAATTATTTCCGCTTTCTAAGCATTAAATATATATATATATTTTTTTTTTTTTTTTTTTTTTTTGTTTGTTTGTGGATTTCTTCTATGTAAAACATAACTACTACCATGATACTTGTATAACTGTTACATTTATATACTGGGTTAAACAGGTAAAGCCCTCATTTGGACACCACAGGGGAAAAGATCTCGTGGAAGACCAAGGGAAACCCTACGTAGAACAATCATCAGGGAAGGCTCGCTCATGGGCCATTCAAACATCCAAGACCTACAACAGATTGCAACGAACCGCCATGCATGGAGAGTCATGACCTCTGCCCTATGTGCCGTACTCGACACAAGAGGAAAGACTAACTAACTAACTAACTAAACAGGTAAAGACTCTAAGACAACTCATCACGCACATCAGAAAGAGACACTCATGCATTTGTTTGTCATGTTATAAGATAAAAGAAACTGTATCGTGTCAGCGACACTGAAACGATTTGTGGAAAAAAGAGAAAGAGGAAGACAACGACAGAGAATATTTTTGACAGCTTTTTGTTACGCCATTGAGGACTGATGCTTGTTATTGGAGGTCGCAGGTTGCGGAAAGGCATGATCACCCAGGTCTGTCAGCAAACCTCTTTTTCTTCTTCTTGTGTTTGAAAAAGGCTGCCTGGCCGAAACGTTACGTTTTGTTGTTTTGTTCACGTTTTTCTGCTTGCCCATTTTGTTGAGCTTTTTAGTCAAATTTCTCTGGAATTCCTTGTATAAGCTTGACAGCAGTCACCCCCATATTTTCACCATTGCTGAATTCAGAGCAGAAATCGGATATGGAAACGACTCAGCCGAGCTGCTTCAAGGTTTTGACCAGCCCAAGTCATGACCTAGAGCTGCAATCTCGGTGATCCGTGTTTTCTGATAACATCTTCCCAGCTGTAGTGGCATATATTCGTACCAATGCAATTATAAGGTCGATTGGTTTGATATACTCGTGGTTTTCTGGTTTCTCAGTTTCACTAGTGTAAGCGATGGTATTGATTGATTGATTTGATTCAAGAACCGACATCACAGCACCCAGGGGCATTCCCATAAGCGCTCCGTCTCCATCTTCAGCAGCCAGCGAAGAGTTCCGATACTAATGGTGCTAGTAGCTTTTGGATTAAATGTCCGTCTTGCCTTTCCTCTGAGCCTTGAGCTTCTGCCAGAACCTCTCGTCACCCCCAACTGCACCAATCTCACCAAACTGTGGTGATCCATCTGCTCCTCCGCATTGTACACGCTCTCCCACAGGGCACTAACCACGTGCCCTATCATGTAGCAGTATTCCACCAAGTTGTTAAGAGCCAGCCAGTCTGTCCACCTGTTCATTTCCCAACACACCGGCGTGACCCGGTGAAAAAATCCAGACAATACTCCTCACTCGTGTCCTCCGTAGCGAAGCATGCCACTCTGCACGAAGCATGCCTGTTCTGATCTTCCTCAGCATGCTTTCTGAATCAGTTACAATTACAATGTGTGTGTGTGTCGTGTTCTCTAGCCAGCGGTAAGCTGCAGTGACCGCCTCCACCTCCATTCTTAAGCTGGATGTTGTGGTATCATATGCTAGGCTCTGCTGCACCAAACGTCGACCATTAACTTTTGCTAAAAAGCCCCAAGCACTCCTTCTGCCTCTTGACACTGAACCGTCTGTGTAAATGATCAAATCCTCTGAGCGAGCATTATCTTGAATTAATTGCTGAATTTCCACCTCTGTGGCACCTGCTGGCCAGTCTCTGCATTCCCGGCTCAGCGTGATTATGACTCTACACAAGTCTGACTGCTCAGGTGGAACTTTGATCCACTCCTCTCCTCGCCTAATGTTCTCAAGAATGCAAACCTGTCTAATTGTATCTTCTGCCTGAGCCATCCATGACCTCCCTCTTATCAGCCGCTGACCCTTAACTGCACCCAGAGCTTCATGCAGAGGGTGGTCTGTGTCTGCAGCTACCCTGAGATATGACTTCGCCTGCATCACCTTGTGCCTACCTGCAACCGTCGGCAAACCAAGGATGTATCGCATACACACCACTGGGGTGTCTCTGATGCAACCCAGAATGACCCGCATAGCCGCGTTCTGTATGCGCTCTAGTTTGTCCATCTGACTCTTTGAGACGGTAAGCAGTCCCAGGCCATAATCCACCACTGACAGGATCAGGTGCTGATATAGTTTGAAAAGCATTCTCTGCTCTATGTCAATTGCAGCCATAGTCTTAAGTGCACTAAGTCCTGTTTGGCATCTCGTCACAACACTCTCTACATGGTCCTTAAATGACAGGCTCCTATCAAATGTAATTCCCAGATACTTCAGTTTTCTCTCTCTGTTGACGTCTCTACCATCTATCGTGAGACTTGGGACATTAGTTTTAACGATTCTGTTGTCCAGAGAACACCACAAAACAGACGCCTTTTCCGGGTGGACGACAACCTTCATTTCTGTACACCACTCAGTCACTTTGTCTACTGTCGCTTGTAGCTCCCGAGCTGTTTGCTCCCTCTCTTCCCCTTGCCTATATGCAAGTATATCATCCGCAAAAGTCAGTATCCTTCCAACTCCTGGTGCTTCTAGGCTTGCAATCTTGCTCGTATACACGTTGAAGAGCACAGGCGAGATGGCGGATCCCTGTGGCAGTCTCCTGGGGCCAAAGTGCATGGTTCAGAGGTTCATGAGCCCAGTCGGAGAGCAACCCGACGTGAATACAGGACAGCTGCAACCCAATTCACCAGCCATGGATTGACCTCCTTCTCCCTCAGTGCAGTCATTAAGATGTCGTATCTCACTCTGTTATAAGCATCCTCGAGATCCAGTCCTACCGCCATAGTTTCCTGTCTGTTCTGGAACCCTTCATAGACGTCAAAAGCAAAAGTGGCCACATTTGCTCAAGTGTCCTTTCCTGGCCTATAACTTCCCAGACCTCTTGGATGAAGCTTTCCCCTTTCCAAAAATTCTTGTAACTTTACAGCAACTATCTTCTCCAAGACCTTCCCAAATGTGTTTTGTAAGGTGATGATTCTAAAGCCACTAAGCTTGGAATGATCTTTAAAAGGTTTTGGTAGTGGGATTAGATAGCTGTGCACCCAGTCTTGCGGTACTGATGCTGTCTTAATACTCTGGTTAAAACAGTCGGCCATCTCCGCCAGGTCTAACTCCTTTCTAACTGCATCTCTGATGTCTACATCATTATGATCTGTCTGAGCTATAAACCTATGAAGAAAAGCCTCCCCTTTCTCCTTGTCTGTTGTCACACGCACACCATCGTCTCTACAAATTGATCCGACTGTCATAGGCCGATCTTTTCTTTGCATCTGCCTTTCCAGTTTCCAGAATTTCTCCAATGTTTTATCGCCTCCCATGTCATTCACAAAAGTTTCCCACTTTGCTCTTTTGGCCTCTGCAGCACAGCGCTTGAAAACCTCCACCTTATCTCTTTTCACTTTCTCCGCCATCTCCACTTCCTCTCGTGAGCTTGAGGGTGTCTGTCGTACTTTCTTTAGCTGCTTCACTGCGGCTTTCTTTGCCTTCCATGCCTGTTCTACTTCTGGGGTCCACCATGGGGGCAGTAGAAAATTAGTTCTGGTAGTTCTTTTGCATGCTCCCTGTCTGAGGCGTCCAAGTAGGTTGTTGGTCCACTTATACTGGAAGGTCTTGCGTGCTCTCCCAACCTTAACCTTACTGAGTTTAGACATCAAGACTGAACATAGTAGGTGATCACTCCCATGGTCATTCAGGACAGTCCATTTAACATCTAAAACCGACGACTGAGAGACAAATGTCAAGTCAATGGCTGTGTCTGCATCTCCAGGCCTCATTGCCATTCTAGTCGGCCTCCCATCATTGATGCAGACCATATCGGAGTCAACCATGGCCTCTGCAAGAGCAATTCCCTGTCGGTTTTCTCCACTGCTGTCCCATTCTCTGTTCCTCGCGTTGAAATCCCCACATATGAGTATCCTATCACCTGGTAGCGATGGTATTAAATGTATAGAACATCAAAATATCTTCTTCTTCCTTTTCTTCTCTTCCTCCTTCTCTTCCTCATCCTTCTTCTTCCTCCTCTTCTTCTTCTTCTTCCTTTTCTTCTCTTCCTCCTTCTCCTCCTCCTCCTTCTTCTTCCTCTTCTTCTTCTTCTGCTTCTTCTTCTTCTTCTCCTTCTTCTTCTTCTTCTTCTTCTTCTTCTTCTTCTTCTTCTTCTTCTTCTTCATTTTCTCCTTCTTCTTCTTCCTTCTCCTTCTCTTCTTCCTTCTCCCCCTATTACTACTCATCCTGTTTCTCCTCTACTCCTCCTCCTCCTACTTCATCGACTACTTATTATTATTCAGCTTCGTCTTATTATTATTATTATTATTATTATTATTATTTTTCTGCGTTTGCCCTTACTAGATCGTTTCTTCTTCTATCCTTCTGTCAGAAAACTTATATCACGAGGCCGGAAGCCTTTATGAAAGTTATCGTGCAGTGCATAACCTCTCGTGTACCATACAGTTTTATCTTCATTGTGGTTTGAACAGGTCAGATTGCATCTCCGTTGTCAGCATACAGTTGGAGCCCATGAGAGCATTTTCGGGTGCCACACTGCAGGGACACGTCACCGTGTTTCCTACACCATAAAAGTTGAACATATGTTGACGAAGTTTGTTGTGCCCGGTTCTTAGTCTGAATATAATACATAACTAGATCGTTTGAGGCGTTGTGTTTTGTTTTACAGTTTTACAAAATGTCAAAAGCAGTGGGTCTACCCTTTCACATCCAAAATGAGTCTCCTAACCCCACAGGGAGAATGTTCCTGTAATATGGGGCATTTTCGTATATTATAAAAAATATTTTGAAACATCCATAATGCAGGAGCTGATTGTAATAGCATTAGGTTTACAAGGGCATTCTAACATTCATCTCAGCAAATATGAATTGATTCAGACGGAAGCTCTCCGTATAATCTGCTTATTCATAAAACACGTTCTCGTAAAAAGCAACTTAGAAATATTTGGTGGAATCTATGAATGATAAGGACAGTGCAAAGGATTGGATTTCCAGTGTGTGTGTGTGTGTGTGTGTGTGTGTGTGTGTGTGTAGAATTGGAATGACATGCAAAATTAAGGTCAAGTCGGACAGCGGTGGGGTATCGTAAACACGATTCTGGATATCGATGAATACAATACTTCTAAGAATGTAATAATGCTCTATGATCGGTATCTTAACAGTTTATTGCAACATTGAAAGGTAGAAAGACAGTGTAAAGACCACCAGACAGACAGATACGCTGGCAGAGAAGTAGACATCAGACAGGCAGGCAGGCTGACAGGGAGTCAATCAGTCAGTCACGCAGGCAAACAAACGGACAAACAGGTAGACAAACAGACAAACTGGACAGGCGGGCAGGTAGACAGGCAGAAAGACAGATAGACAAGCAGACGGATAAGCGAGCAGATAGGTAGACAAATAGGCAGACAGGCATTCAGGCAGACAAGCAGGCAGGCAGGCAGACAGACAAAAAGGCAGACAGACAGGTAAGCAGACAAGTAAGCAGGCAGACAGACAAGTAACCGGACAGACAAGCAAGTAGCCGGGCAGACAGACAGAAAAACAGGTAGGCAGGCTGACAGACAAGCAGACAGGCAGGCTGGCTGACAGACAATAAATCAGGCAGGCAGGCATACATAGCTATATTACCTACATGTCTCATAATGAAAATGTCGGCTTCCAACTTCCAATCCTCTCAGATGTTCTCCGTTTCTCAGGCTTGTGTCACCCCGCCAACTAGAGTCCATAATATTGATTGAATGTTGCCCCTAACTCAGCCACAGCTGCAGTTCTAGGCTGGACATCGTCCAGTTCACGATGACCTCAGAATATTGATTCATTTTTTTTAGTTCTTCTCTTTCTTCTGTTTATTGTTTGTTTGGTCGACGGATCAACATCATGACACACGGGTGTAATCCATAAGTGCTCTGTTCTACTTCTAACTCAAGCCTGAGTCTGAAGAATCTCATCGCATTGCACGAACTCCGTAGCACCGGCGAGGATCCTGAAATATGTTTGGTAGACTTTTAACTACAAATTTTACCCGGGCAGCGCCGTTAGGCTACTCTTTTCGATTTCCAACTGCCAATAGATTTTTTTTTTATGTTCTCAGGATTACACACGGGCATTCGATCTTACCATTCAGAGACCAAGAGGAATTACAAGAAGTGCACGTGAAAAAATTCGAACCTTTACCGAGGCATGAACCCGAGACAGCCAGCCCTCTATGCGGACACGATACCTCTGGACCTTTCAGTCCCCCTCTCTCTCTCTCTCTCTCTCTCTCTCTCTCTCTCTCTCTCTCTCTCTCTCTCTCTCTCTCTCTCTCTCTCTCTCTCTCTCTCTCTCTCTCTTTCTTTCTTTCTTCTGTACCCTACCTTAAAAAGGATGATTGTTTGGTAACTTGTTATTTTACAGCTAGTCTGTAATATTTTCTGTCAAACACATCCTATTTATGCAAACCCTTTATTAGTTACCTTTTGCAACATGCTTGTTGACTCTTTAAGTCCTAGCTAATGCTGTATCCAACAGTGCCTTAGCTAAAGTCTGTGTATCCTGTAGCAGCAATCTTTTAGTCTCATATCGCTGAAATAATTACAGCCTTGATAGAGAATATAGTTTAACAACAGCTGAAAAGTAAGGGGTTAACATAACATAAAAATGGGATAAGACAAGTAAAAAATGTGTACCTTGTTTAGTGTAACGCAGGGTGAGTTCCTTGATATTAAAAGAGTTAATGGGCAATGTGTCTGTTCTCGACCTCCTTCTCCTCCACCCAACAAATTGGACCCTGGAACTCACGGAAGACCGAAGGAACTTGTCGACTGAAGGAACTTGTCGACTGAAGTAACTTGCTGATTGAAGGAACTTGTTGACTGAAGTAACTTGCTGATTGAAGGAACTTGTTGACTGAAGTAACTTGCTGACTGAAGGAACTTGTTGACTGAAGTAACTTGCTGATTGGAGGAACTTGTTGACTGAAGTAACTTGCTGACTGAAGGAGCTTGTCGACTGAAGTAACTTGCTGACTAAAGGAACTTGTCGACTGAAGGAACGTGTCGACTGAAGGCACTTGTTGAATTCAAGAATTAGCATCTGCTGTTTCTTCTTTTTCTTATTGTTCACAGCTTGTAAACGGAAAGTTCTGGTTGTTCATTCACCTTTGAACGTTTGTCTTATTCTAGAAGTTGAGTCTTGCATGCACATCCGTTTAACATATCTGGTTTATTTGTATGCAGACTGTTCCTTGCCTCACAGGTAGATGTTCTCCGACTTCAAAGGCAAAAACGTATCCCGTAGTACGAAGACTTGTCCACGCCATTCGGCGCATGCTTACACAGGGCTAGAACTACATTGTATAGACCAATCGGCACCTGGTGGGTGATGTGATCAGCATCAAACAGGCCGCGTTTACTTCTCTTACTGGTACTCGTTCAAGGCTGGGTCGACATGGAAGCCAAAGTCATTTCTGAAAAAAACCAACCACAGTCAGGATCCGAACCCAAGACCATCCGATCAGCAGGTGAACGTCTATCCGCTACACCGCGGTGGCTCCAGGTGTCTGTTAGTACTGCTGTATTACCTCTTGTTAATATAATGTATAAAAAATTTCGGTGTGGTACTTGGTACTTGGATCAAAGTGTGTGTATGTCAGATTCATGCATGCAAAAGAGAGCAGCCAACGTTGTTACTAGCACATTTGCCTGCTGCCTCAAAGGTCAAAGCTTGGAACCCTCTTCCAGGAACATTTTAAAAGTGACTTGGATCACAGATCGTCACAGCTTAAAATGTGCTACCACATAATACACACACATAAAAACGAAGTGATCGCCTCATGCTGTGGAAAAGGCGCTTAATTTTCTGTATGCACTTTTTTTTTTAGGGGCGGGGTGGGAAAGTTTAGGCCAGCTCAAGAACCTGGTATCTACGTGTAAACGACCTGCCACTAAGCCATTCCGGAACCAATAAATATAATATTCAACAACAACAATGGTAAGAAATACATGCAGGTAGTGAGAGAGGCGCAAGTCAGATCGCATGGACCCTTGACACTGGACTCTGGAATCCTGCTGTCCTGCTGCATGCAAAGGGTAATCTTCTTCTTCTTCTTCGCGTTTACCAGCTGTAAACTCTGACAGAAAGTTCTGGTTGTTCGTCCACTTCTGGACTGCATCCTGTTCCAGAACCTGAGTGTTGCGTGTGCATCTGTTTTACAGATCTGACAAAGGGTAATAATTTGGACATATGATGCTAACTTTTTATTAATTTTAAAAAAAAAAGGACAGGAAGTGTGTGGGTCAAGTCATCGTGTCAGCTGGAAGGATTTATGGGTCAGCAAGGGGTCACTAATTGGATAATTATGGCGATTGTGGTATTTCGAGATTAAGTACTCGTGGTTTTAGTGGTAGCTAGGCTGCGATATACGTGTGTTCTGATATAAGGGTTTTCAAGCAGGTCGTAGGTGTATTATTGTTAGCATATATTGTTGGTGTGCCATGAAGAAAGAAGTTTAGTGCGCCTCTCTAAGTTGCGGTCTGATATATGGATGGTCAAGCGTGTCGTAGGTGCCTGCTAATAGTTGGTGTATTATTGTTTTTGATTATATTATGTACCGCAGAAGTAGTAAGTAGTATGAGTGCTGCGAGGTGGTGTGGGTGCTGAGTTGGTGTGGGTGCCGCGTGGTGGTGTGGAAGCAGCGAGTGTTGTGTGTGACGCAGTTGGTGTAGAAGCAGTGGGTGGTGTGGAAGTAGGAAGTGCTGCGGTTGGCAGAGGTGCTGCGTGGAGGTGTGGTTGCCTCAGATAGGGTGGGTACTGTGGCTTGTGCTGGTGCCTCGGAGTGATATAGGTGCTGTGGATTTTGTGGGTTCCGCAGAGTGGTACAGCGTGTAGCGCAGTGTATTGTGGGTGCCGCGGAGTGGTTTAATGGGTAGCGCGGGTGGTGCCGGTGCCGCTTGTAGTGTGGGTGCCTAGATTTGTCAAATAGGCGTAAGACATTTTTGTCTATTGGGGGGAATTTATTGCCACGCCATTAGGCATTTATCAGAGGTTTCCCTTTCTTTAAAGACTGGGCGATTTTGCCAACACATTTTTCGTTACGCAACAACCAAAATATTTTTTCTCCCTTAGCTTTCATTGTTCTTCTTTACTCACTAGCTAATCACCAACTATTTTCGTACAAAGTGACATTTCTTTTCCAGCTTCCAAATTCCAGTCTTGATAACTTGTGCTCGTCAAGCCAGGCACTGTAACTAGCATATCTTTCAATGATTAGAGCCCATCTTGAAAACGTTCTGTTCCTCTCTATGTCACTAACTACCAAGTGGCCGTTTTGTCTACTGTTTGTTTCGCTGTCCGATACAATCTTCTGCTTAGCAACCATCCTAAAGACTTATCTGGACAGATACTTTCACCATTCTTCTCAAATCGCTAACTGCCTAGCTTCCAACTTACCAACTAATTCTTACAAAATGGACAATTTTTCCATCTTCAAACTAACCATCTTGATATATTGTAGGCGGCAAGTCATAAATCCCTCACTGTATTATCAGGGACTAGGCAATTTTTTCATTTTAAAAGAGCTAATTTCAAAACTCTGCCTGTGTGTCTCACCATCTAATCGTCCCTTAAACTTTTCTGTCTGACCAACTGTTTCCCTCGATCATTTGCCTGATTGTATTCATAAATGACTTCGTCTTACTGTACGTTTACAAGGTTTGCAAGCTTTTCAACATGCACACATCTCTAGGCCGATTTTAAAACTGTATGTCCGTCTCACCAGCTAACCGTTTCTTCAACTTTTCTGATTGACCGACTGTTTCTCTCAGTCGTCTGTCTGATTTTATCCACAAATGACTTTCATACAAATTAAAAAGACTAATTTCAAAAGACAGTCTGCCCGTCTAAATAACTAACGTCCTTTCAACTTGTTCTTTCCGACCGACTGTTTCTGACGGTTGTCTGCACGTTGTAGCATAAGTGACTTTGTCTTAACGTTTACAAGTATTTCAAACTTTTCAACACGAGCAGAGAGAGCGATGAATATGGCGGTCTCTGGTAGAGCTTTCACAAACCTAAAAATGTTTTTATCCAACAGACAGCTTTTCCACAGTTAGCAACATGTCAGGTTTGGTTCCAACTGGCACTATTTTTTTTTTTCAAAGCGACCCTTAGCAAACATGTGTCAGAGCTTTCCCTAACTTCTAAAATATTTCAGTTGTCAATGTTTTGGTCAACTTTTTTTAAATGACTTATATTTGTTCAACAATACTACGCAGACAAATGTGTACATTTTCAAAGAGCACTCTGCCCAACTAATCTTATAAACGTCCCTTTTTGACTGTCAAGCTGACTGTTTCTGGTAGAGCTTTTACTAACTAAGTAATTTTCTGACCCGACTGACATCTTTTCAACATTTGCACAAAGAGCGACATGGCTACTTTTGGTGCTAACACAAATAATATTTTTTTCAAAAAGTCACTATTGAACGTGTTATATCTTTTCCTTGTAAACGCTTTTACCTCTTGTCAACTTCGTTCACTGATGTCTTTCCTTTCAGCAGGAATATATAGAGCAACTTGCAACTTTTCATTAGATGGGTCAACTTTTACAAACAAATAGACGATTTTCAAAGATCATTCTGTCCAACTAATCTTGTAACCGCCCCTTATTCTTGTTGTTTGAGTAATTTTCCAACGGTAAGGCAGTAGTGATGTTCCCCTGTAGTTATTGCAGTCACTCCGATCACCCTTGTTCTTGTGCATAGTTATATTGCTTGAGTCTTTGAAAAACCGTCCCTCTCGGCAGCAGTTATCAGCTGATGAATGTGTGGGGTTAGAATATCTTTCCCACTCCTGATGATCTCAATAGGAATTCCATCTCTGCCTGGGGCTTTCCCCGAAGACATTTCATCAATAGCATTCCTAACTTGTACAGTTGTTGGAAATGCGTTCAGATAGTCAAGGGTTAGTAGCGTCTTTATAGCATTAAGAGCACCATCTGTTAGATTACAGTGGAACCTCGCTTAACGAGCATAACTCATTCAAGAATCATACTCGTTAAGCGAAACACTCGTTATGCGAAGCAATTTTTCTCATATAAATTATTGTAAAATACGATAATGCGTTCCATGTCGAAAAAATACTCACAAAATGCTATGTATAAGTTATACTATAACATTTATTCAAAGAAAATTATATACATATTTAAGGAGAGTGAATCATCTTTATCTTTTCTTCAAACGCGGAACGAACCCACATGGAATGCGATTTCGATTTGCAGAAAACAAAAGTCGAAATAATTATGATACATAGCTAAATATTTTTTTTTTTACTAGAAAGATGTCCAGAGACATTTGTTTTTGTCGACGCTTCAAAATTTGGCGAAAATGCGACACCGCATTATCATTAAATTTGCAGCGCGCATAGCCACTTTCCTTATTAGGGTGACGCTTCTCAGTGTGGGAAGCAACAGTTTCCAATGCTTTCAGTATTTTTTCTTGTTTAGCTAGAAGATTGTTGCTTTATAAGCTCTGCGATGGTCATCTCTTGGCTGTGCTCTTCCACAAGCTCTTCGATATCACTGTTATCCACCTACAGTCCCATGATAGTGGCCAAAGACACAATCTCGTTGACTACAGGTTCCATAGGTACTGTCTTGAACCCCTCAAAGTCACAAATTGACAACACTCTCCGGCCAAAGCTTCCTCCGAGAAGAAGTTAGGGTTCTCTTGGTAACCCATTCCCCCGCCTTGTCGGTCATCTTGAGGCGGGCAACGATGTGGAAGTGATTTTTCCAAAACTCTTTGAGAGTGAGGTTGGTAACTTCAGTTACCTAAAAACAATGCTCGAAGAGTGCTTTAGTGTAGAGCTTGTTAAAGTTAGAAATAACTTGCTGGTCCATGGGCTGGAGTAACGGAGTGGTGTTGGGAGGCAGAAACTGGATTTTGATTAACTTAAATTCATCAAGGAGGTGATCTTTTAGGCATGGAGGATTCATGTACACATATCACAATATAATTCAAGTTTGAGAAAATGTGTGATCACAAGCGACAATGCTACTGGAGCGAGTGCTAAACACTGATGTAACATACGCAAAATCCGGAACTTCCCCTCTCCACGCTTGTTAAGCGAGTCATTCTTTTACAATTTGATTTGCTCGTTATGCGAATTACTCGTTATGAGAGGTGCTCGTTAAGCAAGGTTCTACTGTATGTCCAAATTCATTCCCCTTTTTCTAAAAATATACACGGCCTTTGCAGGCAGCAGGAAAGCAGGGCTCCTGGTCCTGGGTCCAGTGTCCAGGGTCCAGGGTCCATGCGACCTAATTTGCGCCGCTCCTACTACTCATGCAAGCTGTTGAAAGGAACATATTTTTTAATCATAACTTTGACATTCAACATTTTTGTAATTTAATGAGTGAAACTGTACAAATTGCTCACAAGAACACCTTAGGGTCTAACCAAATAATTGACAGCTCTTTTGCCTCTGTTTTGTCTGTAGTTGTTCGTGTCAACTAATAAATACGCATTATCAGATGTCGGCTTTTTTAATAGTATATAGAGCTGACAATGACTGGTATGGTTTGTGATGTATATTTTTTTTTTATGCCCACCAAGTCCTGTTTTATATATTTTTTTAACTTTTTTTTCGAAAGGCGCGCCTGTTTCAGGTGGCTCATGGTGAACAACTACAAAAACTAGTCCTTATGTTTCCATTTATGACCTGTTTGTTCGAATCTGACTGTCAATAGTGACTGAAAAATTCCACAATTTCGGGTTTGTTTTCCGAGGTTGTTATTCTTCGTTGTCCCGTCAAGTTTGATCTAAATCTACCGGCATCTGTTCCATTATCGCTGACGGCTATATTGAGTTAGGGGACCACGTATTACTCGAATATTCTGGTTGTCAGTCGCCGTTATGTGTACACGTCACAGTCTACAAGTCCCCGGAGGTTTCCTTCCAGAGATACGGAATTTCCCAAGTTTGGAGATAAGCCTGACCTATTTATGCAAAGCTTTGACCTATTTACGTGCAGTGCTTCAGTACTTCAGTCTCAAGGTCGATGGTGGAATTTGCAAAACAGTTTCTTATAAAGAATATCTTCCTTTGCTGATCAGTAACTTTCTACTGTGGCAACAAATACGGTCGATATTCATAGAAAATCTAAGTTTTAAATGGTTGGCATTATTCTTTTATTTCACCCCATCTTGGGAACTCCGAAACTTCGTAGGAAATTCCTGTGGAGTTCCCTGGACAGACTTGTATTATAGGGGATTAGGGTTAAGGTTAGCCTGTTCTTCAACTTCTTCTTCTTCATTTTGCCCGAAATAGATTATCTATGCCTACAATGTTGGCTCTAGTATGAACTCCGCTGTTTTGTGTAATTCACTCAGCGACCAGTAAAGTCGGTGTTACTCTTCGCCAGAACTTAAGGACTGGAATGCGAACTGGGGATATTTTGTGACACGAACTGAAAAGGACCATCTTGACGTGGCGGCTCAGGAGTGCCCTGAAAGGGACCGACAGCCTTTATGTGTGTATACTGCAGGTTTAGGATAAGGGTTAGGGTTAGGGTTAGGGTTAGATGAAGCAATGCTGACAGTTCAAGAAAATTTATGGCGAAAGCGAAATCACCAATTAAAAACGCCGCTTCCAAACAGGGCACAATGATGGTGACGAACGAACAAAAGTAATGAGCTAACGGGAAGTGAAAGGAGAAAGACAAGGAAAGAAATGTGGTTAGGACAATAAGTAGTTCCCCTCTGGACTGCAAAAAAAAACTGGAAAACTAAAGAGAAAGGGGGGGGGGGAGGGTTCTTCTGGTGTAGGAACCATGAAATATTACTCATGGCTCAGGCGATGAATATGTGAATAGTGACAACAATAACGACAACATAAAACTGTATAGGCAGCACCTAGGCAGACCACACGCAGGAACAACAAGTTACATTCTGAATCAAATAAATTAAATATGAACAACCCATTCAACCTCTGTTTATTTTCCTGCATACAAAAATAGCTTGTATTGCAGATAACAATGCATTAACAATCAACAACTTGTTCAAACAGATCATGTAATAATAACTAGCTAACAAAGACTGTGGTTCGCTTTTACTTCAAGATAGCCTTCTGTCAGTCTCCGAGCGAGGATGCACATGGAAATCAATACTGCGAAAGGTTGAAAATGGAGAACTGTTGTATGAGTGACTACCAAAAATCACCACTCTGTATTACAGGGATTGATGTGGATATACTATCCGGGATATGAAGAAGTGCGAAGGAATGAAAGAGCGCATTTTTTAACTACAAAAGCGATTTCGGCCGGGAACACTCTGAAGACAATTAATGAATTAATGATGAAAGTGATAGAAGACACGAAGTTCGATAAAATCACATTTGCAAGAATGGGTTAATTGTGTTTGGGTCTGGCAAGGAGGGACTATGAGCTAAAGAGAACAATTTGTGCATAATCAGTTTGCTGCGGGAACAGTAAACATCTCCACCTTAAAACATTTGCTGCGGGAGACAGAACATCTATATGTACACCAGGTGTGCTGTGATTAGTTTCTCAGTTACGTTAGTACAGGTGTAGAGAAAGCAGCAAACGGAGCATATGGTTCTTGTAAGAAGAGGCAGAAGTCGAACAACACGTCAGAGGGCACGTGATGCAAAGAACAAACTGGGCTTCAAAGTTCATGACAGCGACTCTTTGTAGTGGGCCTACTATATGATGATGATGTGTCAATGGTTTTGCACCAGCGCCGAATGTGATGCTAAAACCATATCTATAACCACAAAAGTAAAGGACCCTTTTCCACGCATTCGGGCATATTGGGGATAAGGGCTAAACCTATATTTTATAGACTAATCTGCATTCCGGGGGTGATATGGTCAGCATCACAGCGGCCGCCTTTACTTCTCATGACTTTAACTATTAACCATTTAAGGCTAGGTCGGCCTGAGAGCCAAGGTCGTTTTCAAAATGTCCAGATTCATCAGGGCCTGAACCCACGACCTTCAGATCCACAGGCCAGCTTCTAATCGCTACACCACTGCGACTCCTATATCCACACAAGCAGCTCCAAGAAATAAAAACTCAGCTTTTATATGTAAATTGTAAGAATAATCACCCTATTTACCACGTCTTAAGAATAATTACCCCATATACAGCTATTAGGAAGAACGCCAACTCCAGTTGCCCGAAGCCTGCTCGATTCAGCAAATTTCCGGCTCGTTTATTCAACCAAGCAAATCTTGTGTTGGAACACGGAATTTAGAATTCGCATATCCCTCCCGGTTATGTTCAGACATCTAATGAGATTATGCTGGCCGTTAGCTGTTCAGAAGACAACAAAGATGCATGACGTTTTTCCAGGGCAGTCTGCCAAAATGAACGATACGTGTGGCTCAACGAAAGTATAAACATTCAAGATAAAACTCAATGTGTTTTATTTATCGTCGTTCATTAAAATTGCAGCGTGATTATTTATATGCACTGTTTATATACATGCCAGAGATACAAGGCAGATTCATAATTAGCATCATCTTGGTGTGGCCTCTATGCGTCTCATAGAACTCGTAGCCGATTCCTTTCTTCCGTTATATTATGTGGGTTCTTTCTAAGTTGTATATGATCATGTTCTTTCATGTATGAATATGCTTTTCATCCTGTGTTCCCCGATTTTGTGTTTGACCATGTTCTTCAATCTGTGTTCTATGATGTTGTATATGACCATGTTCTTCAACTAGTGTTCCCCGATGTTGTATATGACCATGTTCTTCAACTAGTGTTCTACGATGTTGTATGTGACCATGTTCTTCAGCCTGTGTTCCCCGATGTTGTATATGACCATGTTCTTCAACTAGTGTTCTACGATGTTGTATATGACCATGTTCTTCAACTAGTGTTCTACGATGTTGTATATGACCATGTTCTTCAACTAGTGTTCCCCGATGTTGTATATGACCATGTTCTTCAACTAGTGTTCTACGATGTTGTATATGACCATGTTCTTCAGCCTGTGTTCCCCGATGTTGTATATGACCATGTTTTTCAATCTGTGTTCTCCAATTTTGTGTATGACCGTGTTCTTCAACCTGTTTTCTCCGATGTTGTGTATGAACATGCCTTTCAACCTGTGTTATCCAATGCTGTAACTTCTACTTTCTGTTTTACCGATTCTCTGTAAAGGCTGTCTTTTAAAATTCTACCCAGTCGTTGGTACACAAAGCTTCAAAAAGCGTGTTGTGAGTAACTGCTGCCTCTAGACATGTCAGCTCAGGTTCTTCTTTCACTCAGTGTCGGAGGTATGTGAATATTAAAGCCAAGCACATGAATAACATACACATCAATGTTGATGAGAAAAATTAATCTGACTGGCTGAATATAGTTTCTATGTTTATTAAAAAAATTAAGCTATCTCTGCGATTGTAATCGTTTACTCTACGTTGTAAAAGATACGAAGGGTGTATCTAAAATCTCTCTCTCTTTCTCTCTCTCTCTCTCTCTCTCTCTCTCTCTCTCTCTCTCTCTCTCTCTCTCTCTTTCTCTCTCTCCCCTCTTTCTCTCTTTCTCTCTCTCTCTCTCTCTCTCTCTCTCTCTCTCTCTCTCTCTCTCTCGATCTGGCTAAATGTTGCTCAGTACCCCCATCTGCGTCTCAAGCTACGACTGTCCACCTGGACCATCCGTGTACCCCAAAATTTGATCGAGGAAACTACCAACCCCGCCCCCCCCCCTCTCTCTCTCTCTCTCTCCTCCACCCAACACCCTGACTGTCCCAGCGCCCACTTTTGGAAACACGGGTCTAGACTCTAGGTTAGAGCAAGAGTGGTCAACGTCGCACCTCAGTTTGAAGAGGCAAAATAATTGCATTAATTTAAATCGTTAATAGTGTGATAACATGGAATACTTTTAACAGACAGACATATAGGCAGACAGACAGACATACAGACAGACAGACATTAGGCAGGCAGACATATAGGCAACATAAAGAGAAACAGAAGACAGTAAAGGGCCTTGCCGTGAAAGGAAAGTTGTAAAGCATAGCAGATTGGGAAATGGATGAAAAAAAAGAAAGACAGTTTTAAGAGACAGATCTGAGTAATAATTTCATATATTAACTGTTGTTTCAACCGTGTTCTGGGCAAGTTTTGTATAAGAGACAAATACTAGCAGGCAATAAAAGGCGACTGTTTAGGGATATTTCCTTCGAAGTCGGAGTGTATCTGTGTGAGTGGAAAAAACTAATAGTCTGCATAAAGCTGAGACAGCTATGTAAAACGGATGTGCAGACAAAACTCAATTTCTAAAACAAGATCAAAGTGCGGAGGTGAACGAACAGCCAGAACTTTGCGCCAGAGTTTACAGCCGGTGAGCGCTGTCTGCAGCGTATAGATTAAGGGGCGCTTTAAAGATGTTTATGTTCATGCTTATTCAACGGATCAACATCATGGCACACTGGTGTAACCCATAAGTGCTCCGTTCTACTTTTAACTTAATCCTGATTCTTAAAGAATCTCAGCGCAGTGCATGAACTCTGTTGCACCGGCGATGATCCTAAAATACTTTAGGTAGATTTTCAACTCTAAATTTTGCCCGGGCAGCGCCATTAGGCTACTCTTTTTCGATTGCCAACTTCTAAGGTATTTATTACGTGCGCAACAATACACACAGGCGTCCGGTCTTACTACCCATTGACTAGGAGGAATTATTGAAAAAAAAAACCAGCCTTCACCGGGGTTTGATCCCGGGACCTCCCCCGATGCCATACGGTGACCACTCAGCTTTTAAAGATGTAGAAAAATGTCTCTTCTATAATAAAACTGAAACTCGGCGTCTTAAAACAGTTTGTCTTGCCACTATTTAAAATGCTACTTCTTAAATACCTTTTAATGGAAATTGCTGGAATTAAGCATAGAAACATGAAATCCTAATAACATTACAACAGAATGTTTGGATGAGATCCGACATCCGGTTGTTATTATTTCTATTCTTATTCTTCTTATTATTATTAGTGATTTTAAAAGTTTTTTATAGTAACAGCAGCACAGCGGAAATTTGCTGCTGCGCATTTTTTTTTTTTTTTTTTCTTTACATTTTCACGTATTTTTGTTGGAAAGTCCTGAAGATAGTCACATAAAATTTGTCTTCACACACAAAAAAAAGATGGAAGGTCATTAAACGCTGAATGAACGAACGAATCAATAACTGACATCACTGCCACTCCCACACCTGCTCTGTCTCCAAGCTCAGCAGCTAACGAAGAGTTCCAATGCGGTTGGTGCCAGCTGCAACCTTGGCAGACACCAGGGCTGTCTAAACGTATGGGCCCACTGGGCACTTGTTCGGGGGGGGGGGGGCGAACGCAAGGGCCCTATGCTGAATGACCATCTATATTATGACAGTCCCATGAGAGGTTGTAGTAAGGACCCCAGCACACTGGCTTGCCCGGGGGCCCATAATGTTCTTTCTCTCTCTTTTTTTTTCTCCCTTTCTCTGCCTTATTCCCCTCCATCTTATCTACTCCTCAGCCCCACTGGTGCATAGGCCCTCACCCAACATATGCAGTCGTTCCAAGTTTTACTGTTGTATGCAGATCACCCCACTTCTCTCTCCCTCACCTTCCCTACCCCCTCCTCGTGTCCTCCACAATCTCTTTAACTTCCCTATCTGTCTCCCTTATTCGTGTGACTTTTGTTCCTGCATTTATGTCTGCGCCCCTGTGGATTCCAGTCCAAAGACACTTTAGTTGTTTTATATTATATAGCTTATCATTCCTTTTTGGGATGCACTTTTTCCTTATTTGAAGCCCTACTCTGGCTCTTGACAGGGGCCGCAATATAGCCCAGCTATAAATGTGGTTTAATGGCTGAATGCGGTTTTTGGGACCTCTCCACGGTGATCCTCATCCACATGGTGGCACTTTGTGTCATAGGGTGTTTATAGCTTGTGTGATGTACTGGTGGGTTAAAAGAAGATTTAAGAGATAATTGTTTTATTCTCAGGTTTTCTCAGTGTGTGTCCTATCCAACGCAAGCGTCTTTTTTTTACTTCTTGGTCCACTGCAGATTATTTAGTTATCTCCCATAGCTCAACGTTAGTTATTCTATCAAGCCATTCAATTCCATCTATTCCGCGAGGATCGGCGTCTGTGGCCTAGGCGTTGCCGACTTGCTTGGTAATGCCGGCGCACCGGGTTCGATCCCTGCTGCAGGATAGTCAAAACTTCAAGTAGTAGCTCGGAGAGGATGACCGTAAGGAAGGAATCTAGTAAAAATATACTGAAGCCCATTTAACATGCACCATAAAAATATACATTGTTTGTGAAAAGCAGGGGTTTGGGTAGATTGTGTGCTATGTTTGTCATCCGGTGGAGTGAAAAAGGCTGCAGGAATGGCAAGTACATGATTCAACCAACTGGTGTATGTACGGCCTACACGAAAACAATGAGAGTTACACGTTGAACACGATTACTATCAGCTATTATCCTGAAAATAAGTGGAAGTTGTGGCAGTATAGTTGGTATAAAAAGGCCGTTGAGACAAGATACCCATTTCTGTTATCAGTTATCAATTTCATCAGTCATTTCCTCGAGGGATGCAACTTCTTGTTATTTGGAAACTCCACCCACCCTTGATTTTGCTCGGGGCCCTGAATATAGCCGGACCATAGATATAACCTAACGGCTGAAAGGGGTTTCTGGGACCTCTCCACGGGTGATCTTCATCCGCTTGTGTGTGTCCAAAGCCACTATCTGAAAACGACCGTCAATTAGCCGTTGGTATTTGGAGACTAGAATGAGCTCGCAGACCATTGCTAGAATAATGAATTGCCACCACAGCACTATTGCACGTGTCACTTAACCAGTGACAGGTTCTGGAATGGCTAACCACGAGTTACTATCCCTGCGCAAGATCGTCATTTTTTGCTGTGCTACCTAAGGAATTGTTTTCACCGGCAGGTCGACAGAAACAGCAATAGCGATTAGACATGGGTAAGTCTCTCGATGGACAGTCTTTCGACGACCTTGGTAAAAGGAGTTACTGCAACACGACCTTATGCAGAGCCAAACTTGACTTCCAGACATCGTCAGCAGAGCCTGCAGTGGGCAGAGCAACAGGTCAAAAGGACTAGACTGCAGTGGAAAGCTGTCCTATTGACAGACGAGTGCATATTCAACCTATCTTTTGCCTGCACGCAGAGTCGCAGCCAAGGACATGCAGCTAATCTACAACAGCTAGATGCAGTTCGTTCCTATTCGTTAAAGGGACTTGATTCCTCGGAATCTTCTTCAGAGGCTTATGCCCTTCGTGTGGATCCATTGCCAAACTGTTTGCAAGAACATGATGGACATACGAGATACTTAGGTTAATGTGAATGAATTGTTTATCGTTTTTTTGGCAGAATTTTTGGTTCTCTCCCTTAGCTACACAGAATGCAGTGAATTTCATAACAATCAAGAGTACATATTAATTACCAGCATGGATTCAAACGATAATGAATAAAGATTCCATATATGAATGTGTCAACGTGTAAACACTTATATTTAGATTCACACTCTGTTTCTGAATTATACAGTGGTGCGTGTTTAACATGCTTCAGTATAGTTAAAGCTTCAGTATACTGTAGTTCAAGTTTTATTATAGTTCAAACTTCAGTATAGTTCAGTCTTCAGTAAAATTCAAGCTTCAGGATGATTCAAGCTTCAGTATAGTTCAAGCTTCAGTATAGTTAAAGCTTCAGTATACTGTAGTTCAAGTTTTATTATAGTTCAAACTTCAGTATAGTTTAGTCTTCAGTAAAATGCAAGCTTCAGAATGATTCAAGCTTCAGTATAGTTCAAGATTCAGTATAGTTTAAATCACCCACCACTTATAGACAGCAGGTTGCTTTGTATGCCAGGTGTCTCATACTTACTTTACTTACTTTTTCCTTCCACGTATGCCGCTAAGCGTTGTGGGGAGATGCAAGTTCCTGTCATAAGCAAGGCGGGCAGCATCTGATGTTCTGAGGCCATGCTTTTGGCAGGTTTCGGAGACCCCGTCAATCCACCGTTTCCTTGGTCTTCCTCTTGCCTTATATCCTGAGCTTCTTTGGTTGAAAATTTGTGATGCTATTTGATCATTTTTCATCCTGGTTAGATGTCCAAACCATTTCATTCTTTGATGTTCTATGTAGTCTAAACATGGCGTAGTTTTGACAGTGTTTCTAATGTCTATATTCTTTATCCTGTCTAGTCTGGTCTTATTCGCTGCTTTTCTTAGACATTTCATTTCACAGGCTTCTATTTTTCTTTCATGGGTCTTGTTGATTGTCCATGTTTGGCACTGGTAGCAGAGTGTTGGAATGAAGATGGTGTTTATCAATTGTCTTTTGGTCTTCATGGTTATATCTGGATGTTTAAGCAGAGGTGATAGTTGGTATGTGACAGCATTTGCTTTCTGTATTCTTGTTTCTATCTCTCTGTCCATTCTTCCATCCTCTGTAAATATACTGCCCAAGTATTTGAACTCTTTGGTTTGCTTGATTTTGGCACTTCCAACATTTATATTCAGTGGCCTGTGTGTTCTGCTGATCTTCATAACTTCTGTTTTTTTCTGTACTGATTCTCATATTATGTTGTAAACAGCTGTTGTTGAGAGTAGTCAGATGTTCCTGTAGATCATATTCATTTTGATACAGTATGCTTTGATCATCAGCAAAAAGTAATTCGTTTTATAGCATACACGTCTGGGTTTGCTTCTACAGTGATCTTATCCATGTATGTTATGAAAAGTAATGGTGACAGTACACATCCTTGTCTGACACCAGTTGTGACTTTGAACCATTCAGAAAGACCACTAGATGTTCTTACTGCACTTTCACTTTTTTTCATAGAGGGCTCTGATGTTGTCTAATAATTGACCCTGCACTCCGTAATCGTCAAGAATTCTCCACAGCACATCTCTGTCTACACGGTCGAATGCCTTCTCTTGATCTACAAAGACCACGTTCAGCTCTTCATCGTATTCGAGTGTCTTTTCACAGACTTGTCTTAGTGCAAATATGGCATCAGTGCAACCTCGCCCTTTCCTGAAACCGAATTGTGCTTTACTCAGTAGAGGTTCAACCTTTGCTCTTATCCTACCTTCTAAGATCTTTGCATACATTTTCCCCACATGACTTAGTAAAGATATTCCTCTATAAGTTCCACATTCTCTCTTGTTTCCTTTTTTCTTCCAGATAGGTACTACAACTGATCTTTGCCAATCCACTGGTACCTTTCTCTCTGCCCATGCTCTATTGAAAATTCTCTCCAGCCAGGTGATCATAGTGTCCCCTCCAGCCTGGATGACTTCTGTTGTTATTCCGTCAATACCAGCTGCTTTGTGTCTTTTACTTGTTTTGATAACTTTCTCTACTTCATCCCGCAGGATATGTGGTTCTAGATGATCTGGAGCCCTTGAATGGAATTCTGCTGTTTCATGTACTCCCGACGGGTTCAAAAGTTCTTTAAAATATTCCTCCCATCTTTTTTTAATTTCTTTTTGGCTGAATAATGGTTTTCCATTTTTATCGTTTATGACTGATGTTGGATTGAAGCTTTCTTCTCTTAATCGCATCGCTTTCACACTCTTATAAAAGTCTCTTGGTGATTCTGTACATAGCTGTGTTAGGTGTTCACCATACTTTTTCCATGATTCCTCTTTGGATTTCTTTATTATTCTCTTGGTGTCTCTTCGATGTCCACACCTTGCAGACCGGTGTCTCATGTGCGTATATATTTTATTCGGTTGAACAGCGTTTCTTAATTTTCCTCTTGTTTGTTTCACATTCGGACAGTCGCTTTTTTGAGTCACTGGATGTTCATATCTGACTGCATTAATGGTGCCAGAGGATTTTTTATTTATTTCATTTTTTTTTGGGGGGGGGGGTAAATCTAGTTGATGAACTTATTATAAACATTTGTTTGTCCATTTACATTGGACATGTGCAACATAACTGAATTCCCTGAAATACGATCGCACAAACAAATACACAGCACACACACACAAACACACACACACACACACACACATATATATATATATATATATATATATATATATATATATATATATATATATATATATATATATATATATATATGTACATAACCACATAACTCAAGTCATTAGAAATATCGAATAAAAGTTAATTGCGTGTCTACTGAAGGTCATTGCAGAACGAACATCAGCATGTGTGTGTGTGTGTGTGTGGGTGGGTGTGTGGGTGGGTGTGTGTGTGTGGGTGGATGTGTGGGGGGTGGGTTGGTGGGTGTGTGTGTGTGTGTGTGTTTTGGGGGGGAGGCATCTTTCTTTTGTCATCGTACTGATACAGGTTGTAGCCCAGCGTCGTGGCTTTCTATATTCGTGTTGCGCTTCTCGTGTTGCTTGAATGATGGATTTGTTCAACTTTCTGCATGTTTTATCTACACAATTTATCCATTTTTCCTTGGTCTTCCTCTTGCCTTCCTCCTAGACACACTCCTGGGGTGGGGTGGGGGTTGGGCTGCTGTTTTTCATGTTTCCAGGCACGCCTACGTTCAGCAGTTTGTCATTGCCGCTAAATGGTTGGCGCTTCATACCATTGTCAAAAGCTGCCTGCTGTCAAATCACCAACATCTAGAATCGAACGGGGCATTTCGGCATTATGAGCCGCGTTCGCAACGCCTAAGCCCCAAACGCTGACCATAGATATGTAGGCCATCTAAAATGCAACATGCTGATATGAGTCAGACGGCTAGGAATATCACATGACGGACGAAGCAGACACTGTGAAAAATACAGGGCAGGAGAAAGCCCACAAATCTGCAGAGCGCCTACAAGGGCAGTTATAGATTGCTGTTGACGTGACTGTTTTCCAACTTTCCCTATCAAACTCTCATGTGATGGGTTTAAGAACGTTCGGCAAATTCAATAACAATTCTGAATTCAAGCACGAAATGGCATTGTCCGGAAATAATTCACACAGCCTTTAAAGTGTGTTTTGTAGGAATTAAGGACAAATGTGATCCGAACGATTACAGTCCAGAAGGTTCAAGGAAAAACATCGTCTAACAGTAGAAAGTGACTTTAATTATGCGTTGACCCAGACAACAAGACGCCGTGTCAATAAAATAAATAACTCAGAAAAGCATTTAACAAATGAATTTAAGGTACTATCATTTTAGTTTACCAGATTTCAGAAGCTCCGAGAATTTCTAGAGAAAGTCATATATCATAGGGGAATAAGGATACGAGTTAGTCAGTGGTTATTTCATACCGCAACACTCCTATACTAATGGACGTTCCCCGGGAATTCCCCGGCAGCTCTTGGAGTCCCCGAGATAGGTTGAACTAAAAGGAAATAACCGAATTTAAATGGTAATGTTCAGTTTCCATTTCAGAGATGATAGAAATGAAAGATAAATCAATGTTCTATTAAAAACCACGCTTAAAACAGAAAGATGCCTTTGCATGCCAATGCAGATCTCATAATAACTAATTTTTGGCATAATAATGCTTTGTATATACTAATTATTCCTAAATGTGTAATAAAAGTCGACCGTGTTATTTTGGAACAAGTACAGAAATTTAAGTATCTGGTCACATGGAAAACATTAACTAAGATAAGAAACAGAATAGGACAGGCAAAAACTGCATTTTATAAAATGAAAAACATCTTGTGTAATACATCATTGTCATTGAGAGTTAGAAAAAGAATTCTTGCTTGCTACATACATCCAGTTTTAACATATGGATGTGAATCCTGGACAATCGGTAGGCAGGCCAAACAATTTCTGGAGGCCTCAGAGATGTGGTTTTACAGAAGAATACAGTGACAGCCAAAAAGAGCAACCAAGAGGTTTTGAAAGAGGCGGGAACCCGAAGACAACTTATCACAGACATCAGAAGGAGACAGTCATCATTTTTTGGCCATGTTATTAGAAGAGGGAAAATAGAACATGTTGTGACCACTGGAAAGATATGTGGAAGGAGGGATGGAGGAAGACAACGAGAGAAGACTTTTGACAGTCTTGCTGCATGGCATGGAGGTGTGTCGGCACACAAACTGATTCATGCTGCAGGGCATCGCAGATTGTGGAGAGGCATGATCGCCCACGCCAGTCGGCAAGGCACCTAATGATGATGATGATGAGACTGGATGATGAAAACAGTAACTGCTAACACCAAGAATGGAATTCAATGGACCCCTACAAAACAGCTTGATGATCTGGACTTCGCTGATGATATTTTTCTTCTGTCCCATTCACGGAATCAGATGCAAGATAAATTAAAAATACTTGATGCGAGATCACAGCAGCTAGGTCTGAAAATTCATAAAGGAAAGACCAAGATAATGAGAATAAATCAGGCAAATAGTAATGTGGTTTCTCTTAATGGCGCCCCACTCTAAAACGCCTAAAGGCGTGGACAATTGACCTTCTCTAAGACATCCTAACTATTAAGAAAAGAATCATCCTCTACCTGGATCTAAAGAAAACTCTCACAAGAAAAAACCCACTTAAGTCAAAACCCTACATTAATTAACAGTTAAGAAGACGTCACCAAGACGGAGTTGGCTGACTTTCTACCCCACCAGGACATCACACAAGCGATAAACAACCGATGACACAAAGTGCCACCATGAGGATGAAGATCACCACCGAGAGGTCCCAGAAACTGCGTTCGGCCATTAGGCCATATTTATGGCCGGGCTATATTGCGGCCCCTGACGAAGTTGACTAAACAGGCATCCTTTGAACTGATGAGATACCAGGCGACCATATGTCTGGCAGTTAACTGATGCAAATCGGCTCAGATAGCGACTGCAGTCCACGTTTATGTCTTTGTGTATGATCACTGCCAGTTTATCGTTTATTAATGAAGCTAGTTTTATCCATTCATTCTTGCGGTCGATAGCATGCCAAAGACCATTGACAACGTTGATCTGTGTAATAAATGTCCTTGTTTATTGGCAACTTGAGACTTTCTCCAGCCGCGTACGCTTATCATACACCGCTTCTTCTTGTTATTAAATTTTTGTTTTCTTAGGGTATGCACAAAACGCGATCAGTGAACTACTTGGTTCTTTATTAATATCCTACCCCAGATGACGTCACAGGACAGTCCAACATTTTGGAGGGTGGTAAGACTGGGTTTTTAGACTTTCTGGTGCTTTTAAAGACCCAAAAAACATCTAGAACTGGCCCTAACCTTAATCCACCTACGTCCCACGAGAGAGTGTAGCCTAGGTCCCACAAATGCATGCAGTCTATCTACCACCCCCCGAAATATTAGACTGTACCGTGACCTGTGGATTTCCCCCTGTTTGGGGTAAGATAAT
This sequence comes from Candidula unifasciata, assembly GCA_905116865.2. Lineage (NCBI taxonomy): Eukaryota > Metazoa > Mollusca > Gastropoda > Stylommatophora > Geomitridae > Candidula > Candidula unifasciata. The sequence continues at coordinate 46,612 of CAJHNH020008467.1, forward strand.
AATAAAGCACCGACTCCTTAATCTAGTCCCCAAAAGTGCACGATACTGAAGGATCGTTTAACTATCATTTTGTTTTATAATGTTCTTGTCTGTGTCTTGGTAACACGCGATATTTTGAACTGATTCAAGGTGGAAACTAATAAATTAAATGATAGCAATGGTGTAAACATTCTGAACTGCTGTGTGCTGAGTTACTAATTGTATAGGGCTTCAAAGTGCATAATTTATGTACGACTGAACTTATATGTATAAGCTGGTACCCACTCAAGATTGGGTCGACCTCGGAGTCGAGGTAATTAAAAAAAAAAAAAAAAAGCACTGCTACGTCAGGATGCGAACCCACGACCCTATGATTCGCAGGCGAGCGCTTAGCACTCAACGCCAAGACGATTTCCATATATACATACATATATATATATATATATAAATATTTTGTTTCTCTCTTTCCCTCTTTCTCTTCTGTGTGTTTATGTATGTCCCTAGCTCTTGCTATCTTTCTCCGTTTCTCATAATAACTCCCCTTTGTCTCTGTCTGCCCAGAACACTTTATGTCACACTGAAAGGTTGTTTTGACTTGAAAATGAAGCAGCCCCTCTTGGCTGTCTGCAACTGTTATGCTGACATTTTGTCCATTAAGTTTGATGGCCTATAATTTGATTTTTTTTTTTTTTTTTTAAAGAGTAAAGAAGATATCCTGAATCAAATTACATCACGCAGAGAACAAATTATCAATGTCAGAATTATGTGATCTCCATTCTCTGGGTACGTGAGACAGATGACTGTCTTGGCCTAAATTCTTTGGATTTCCGAGACAGAAGACTGTCTTAATTCACCTTCTTTCAGCTTGTGAGACAGTAGAAATGTTTTACTCTAAATTTTATGGATATGCCAAACAGAAAACTTCCTTATTCAACATTTCTTATGTCTGCGACCAAGACTGTCGTAGTCTACATTCTTAGGGTATGTGCGATAGACAGTCGTAGTCTAGATTCTTAGGGTATGTGCGATAGATAGTCGTAGTCTAGATTCTTAGGGTATGTGCGATAGACTGTCGTAGTCTAGATTCTTAGGGTATGTGCGATAGACTGTCGTAGTCTAGATTCTTAGGGTATGTGCGATAGACTGTCGTAGTCTAGATTCTTAGGGTATGTGCGATAGACTGTCGTAGTCTAGATTCTTAGGGTATGTGCGATAGACTGTCGTAGTCTAGATTCTTAGGGTGTGCGAGATAGACTGTCGTAGTCTAGATTCTTAGGGTATGCGAGATAGACAGTCGTAGTCTAGATTCTTAGGGTATGCGAGATAGACTGTCGTAGTCTAGATTCTTAGGGTATGTGCGATAGACTGTCGTAGTCTAGATTCTTAGGGTATGTGCGATAGACTGTCGTAGTCTAGATTCTTAGGGTATGCGAGATAGACTGTCGCAGTCTACATTGTTAGGGTGTGCAAGGCAGAAGACAATCTTAGTTCACAAACTTCGTATTTGCAAGACAGAAGAGTCAGACTACATTCTGTAGAGGATGGAAACCACATGTTAAACTTCCTTCTCTCTCTCTCTCTCTCTCTCTCTCTCTCTCTCTCTCTCTCTCTCTCTCTCTCTCTCTCTCTCTCTCTCCGAGTTGCTACTTGTTGGTTTGACCACACGAGATTCCACAATCTCCGGCTGGATAGCAACTCAACAGGGCAAATCCTAGATACCCCGTTGAACATTCGAAGAAGGTGCATATCACGAACTTCCCCTATCTCGCCGGGCGCGACATTTAGTGCCGGCTCCCATTCATAACGTGGCCGTTTTCACGGGCTGTCCTAAGCTGTGGGGGTGTTACGTATTCCTTGTTTTCCCAAACTGGGATTTTTTTCTGTTACGTTCCTTGGCAGTGGTTTCTTTGTCACATGGAAAGCCACAGCAAACGAAAGTAGAAATAAAAAAATATCAGTTTCGATACTCTCGAACCGTCGTTTCCCTCTAGGTACTTCTTACTTGTAAACAGGCGACCATGGCGCCTCAGACTCACCACAAAACAACCATACATACATTTGATAAGGCGAGCGAAGCCTGGACGAAACCATCTCATAACACAAAACCGTTGTTCAGTGTCTACGAAACAGAGCTACGCACTATTACATCGGGCCACGAACGAACGTCGCTCGGTGTGTATAGACGTCAAAGGAGAAGGGACTCATATGCTAACATCCCCACAACATAGGACAGCTCGTGGGAGCGGCCATGGGGAGCTGACAGGAAATATCGAGCCCGGCGAGATACTAGAAAGTTTGGAATATTCACCCAAAAAAGTTATAATTGTGGCACCCGTTACTGCCAAACCAGACTTCCGTTACCTGCAGCTCTACACGGGTAAGGATGAGCTCATGTCTGAGGTGAAATTGATATTTTTAAAGCTTCGCATGCTTCTCTAAACGATTCAGTTTAAATTCAACCCCTTGCAAACAACTAGATTATGTTCTTTGATATTCCTACAAGTGCTGAAATAAATAAATAACCGTTCTGTACAAGTCGACGTTTTGCAAATATTTAGAAATTTGTCAAGAGTTGTCTTGCTAACGCTATATTTCGCCTTGATATCAATAATCAGTGTATGCAAATCAGAAACATTATTCTGCCATCTAGAAGAGCTAGACAAATGAAAACTCGCTTCGTTAGAAATCTCCTTGTAGCCAATGCTCTCTTGTGGTTACATGCCAGGTCTGTTTCACATTAACATGCAAATCGCCAGCACAGTCGCAGTCTTGGTCATTCCGTAAAATGGAGGAAAACGGAGAACGTTTATCTTTCGATTACGAAATCGCATGGACTGTTCTAGTATGCTAGTACATTAGATTTTCACTGTAAACAGTCAAAATAACATAGACAGTTGTAGCAAGAGACAGTTGTAGCAATAGACAGTTGTAGCAAGAGACAGTTGTAGCAAGATGTCGAGTGAATGCTTGTCTTGTATTTGCAAGCTAACCGCGTGGGTTCCAGAGTCCTGTTGTGGGGAAAGTAAGAATAGACCAACTGCCCCTACCCCATGTCGTACGAGTCGACTAACTGGGTGCTTCTTTCGAAGTCGGAGAGCATCTGCCTAAGAGGTAAGAAACCAACAGTCTGCCCACAATAGACATAAGATATATTATGTTTAAATAGCTTAGGTAGAAGTGTGGTGAGTGTGTGTAAAGTTTTTCGTCGTGAGGCCGTCTTATTTCCATCAGGTTTTATCACATATACCTCTCTCTCTCTCTCTCTCTCTCTCTCTCTCTCTCTCTCTCTCTATGTGTGTGTCTCTCTGTCTGTCTCTCTCTCTGTGTGTGTGTGTGTGTGTGTGTGTCTCTGTCTTTCTCTCTCTCTCTCTCTCTGCCTGTGTCTCTCTGTCTGTGTGTGTCTCTCTGTCTCTCTCTCTGTGTCTCTCTGTCTGTCTGTCTCTCTCTCTCTCTCTCTCTCTCTCTCTCTCTCTCTCTCTCTCTCTCTCTCTCTCTCTCCTCTCCGCACAACGGCCGCCCCTGCGACAGCGTTGCACACACAAAAAGTCGTAAAAATGCGATCCTGAACAGAACGATGAACTTTAATAAACCCACAAGCTTACATGTGCGAAGAGAATGGAGTAATTACATGGCAACGGTGACTCCCGAAATTCTCATCAGGCCTGTATGTAGTGACCGTTGAGGTGAGTTTCAAGGACCGACATCACAGCCCTTGGGGCATTCCTGTGTGTGCTCCGTTCCCATCTTCAGCAGCCAACAAAGAGTTCCAACTCTAAAGGTAAAAGTAGCAGTCTGACGGTATGTGCGTCTCTCCTTTCCTTTGAGTGTGGAGTGTCGGCCATATCCTCAGGTCACTACCCCCCCCCCCCCCCCCCCCAAACCCCGCTGCATCATTTTCTTCAGACCTTGATAAATCCACCAGCGCCTCTGAAGAGTTCACTTGCTCCCAAATGGCAAGATCTAGCTTGGCACGCATCAGTTGACCACCGACTGGTGCAGAACCAGCCAGTATATACGCCTGTTCGTTTCCCAACACACCTGCATTACCTGGAGAAAATATTCAAAGGATGAAAACTACACTGGACCTAAGCGTGCCACTCTGCTCGCAGCCTACCTCCACCTTTGTCAGCATGCTTTGACAGGAAGTTATAGCCACAATATGTGTGTGTAGCTCATTCTAAAGCCAACAAAAGGCCACAGTAACCGCCTCTATCTACATTCTCAAACTAGTATGGGGAGTGGTGAAACTATATGCAGAAACTATATGCAGAAACTATATGCAGAAACTATATGCAGAAACTATATGCAGAAACTATATGCAGAAACTATATGTGACGAAATGCATTAAGGAACAATCTTCTATCATCGTGAAGTTTTATCGTGAAATGTCACTTTTACTTTCAGTATGATTTTCTTTCTTTAAGCTAACTAGGATTTTAAGATTAATTACTAATATGCCAAGGGATATTTTAAAAACGAAACTGTGTGCCTTCTCCGTAATGAAAATTGTCTTCAGTGTACTCAGGTTGCCTTTGGGAATAAATATTATGTAGTGAAGTCCCAGATTATTCAACGGTGTGACTCTCATTCCACTTTCTAAAAATTACGAGAACGGTCTTTGCTTAATTTTTTTTTTTTAAGCACTGTCTGCCAGGGGAGTTCGAACACTGGTCCTCATGGATCATGAAATCAAAGCAATATTTCTTTGGACTTAATACAGGCGGACAGAATGAGGATCGTGCCCAGATGAAAGTGTCAGTCAATGTCAGGACGGAACTTACAACGTTAATAAGCTCTCAATACTTTCTGACCACGTTTCTCATTGAGATCAATCACTTTCTAATATTGTGTCTAGATGTGGTAATTCATTGATTGACCAAGTGTCCCAGTGAGATCGGTCACTTGGTAACTATGTGTCTAGATGTGGTCATTCATTGATTGACCAAGTGTCCCAGTGAGATCGGTCACTTTGTAACTATGTGTCTAGGTGTGGTCATTCATTGATTGACCAAGTGTCCCGGTGAGATCGGTCACTTTGTAACTATGTGTCTAGATGTGGTCATTCATTGATTGACCAAGTGTCCCGGTGAGATCGGTCACTTTGTAACTATGTGTCTAGATGTGGTCATTCATTGATTGACCAAGATGTCCTAGTGAGATCGGTCACTTTGTAGTGTCCTAGTGAGGAATCGTTCTGGTCCACTATGTGTTCTAGGTGTGGTCATTCATTGATTGACCAAGTGTCCCGGTGAGATCGGTCACTTTGTAACTATGTGTCTAGGTGTGGTCATTCATTGATTGACCAAGTGTCCTAGTGAGATCGGTCACTTTGTAACTATGTGTCTAGGTGTGGTCATTCATTGATTGACCAAGTGTCCTAGTGAGATCGGTCACTTTGTAACTATGTGTCTAGGTGTGGTCATTCATTGATTGACCAAGTGTCCCGGTGAGATCGGTCACTTTGTAACTATGTGTCTAGGTGTGGTCATTCATTGATTGACCAAGTGTCCTAGTGAGATCGGTCACTTTGTAACTATGTGTCTAGGTGTGGTCATTCATTGATTGACCAAGTGTCCCGGTGAGATCGGTCACTTTGTAACTATGTGTCTAGGTGTGGTCATTCATTGATTGACCAAGTGTCCCGGTGAGATCGGTCACTTTGTAACTATGTGTCTAGGTGTGGTCATTCATTGATTGACCAAGTGTCCTAGTGAGATCGGTCACTTTGTAACTATGTGTCTAGATGTGGTCAGTCATTTATTGACCAAGTGTCCCAGTGAGATCAGTTAGTTTGTAACTATGTGTCTAGATGTAGTCAGTCACTTATAGACCAAGTGTCCCGGTGAGATCAGTTAGTTTGTAACTATGTGTCTAGATGTGGTCAGTCACTTATTGACCAAGTGTTTCAGTGAGATCAGTTAGTTTGTAACTATGTGTCTAGATGTAGTCAGTCACTTATAGACCAAGTGTTTCAGTGAGATCAGTTAGTTTGTAACTATGTGTCTAGATGTGGTCAGTCATTTATTGACCAAGTGTTCCCAGTGAGATCAGTTAGTTTGTAACTATGTGTCTAGATGTGGTCAGTCACTTATAGACCAAGTGTTTCAGTGAGATCAGTTAGTTTGTAACTATGTGTCTAGATGTGGTCAGTCACTTATTGACCAAGTGTTTTAGTGGGATCAGTCACTTTGTAACTATGAGTCTAGATGTTGTTAGTCAGAGTCATTTATTGACCGAGTGTCTCAGTGAGATCGGTCACTTTGTAACTAAGTGTCTAGATGTGTTCAGTCACTTATTGACCAAGTGTTTTAGTGGGATCAGTCACTTTGCAACTATGTGTATAGAGGTGGACAGTCACTTATTGACCAAGTGTCCCAGTGAGATCGGTCACATGTAACCGTGTGTCTAGGTGTGGTCGGCCACTTATTGACCAAGTGTCCCAGTGAGATCGGTCACTTTAAAACTGTGTCTAGATGTAGTCAGTCATTTATTGACCAAGTGTCTCAGTGAGATCGGTCACGTGTAACTGTGTGTCTAGAAATGGTCAGTCGTTTATTGACTAAGTGTTTCGGTGAGATCGGTCACGTGTAACTGTGTGTCTAGATATGGTCAGCCATTTATTGACCAAGTGTCTCAGTGACTTTTTTTGATGTTTTTCCCAAAATTCTTGTTAACATTACTTGATATGTTTCTTGTTGTCTTTCTCTTTTAATCACAGTTTGTTATGCTGGAGAGGGAGGGGTGGAAGCCGGTGTCCTTGCCATACACTCAGGAAAGGCGTCGCCAACAAAGGTTGGAGACCACTGCTGTAGATGCTGCCGCCTCATCATACATCTGCATCTCTCACAGTGATGGCTCTCTGCTTTGCGGTCATTCCTTGATAGATGCAGTAATCCGATCATTGCCGTTAGGACGAACAGCCAGAACTTTTCGCCTGAGTTTACAGCCGGTGAAAGCGATGAAGAATGTCTCACCGAACTGGTTCTTACTCTTCATTCTTTTGAGATTAATGGTTTCAGGATTATCAACCTGAAAAATACTTTTGGCGAGATGCTAAAGAAGATTATTGCTGTCAAACTACACAATTTCTTTAGAAAGGGAAGAGCTCTTGCCAAAAGGTTTAGGTAGTTACTGGCCAGCTACTTTTGCTTTTGATGTTTATGAGAATTCCAGAACAGACAGGAGACGGTTGTGGCAGCACTTGATCATGAAGAAGCCTACAATAGTCATATACAATATTTTGATATCCGCCTTCATGGAGAAGGGAGTGTCTGTCCCTGGCTTGTGAAACGGATAGCAGCTGTCCTGTATTTACGTATGGTTGCCCTTCACCTAGGTACAAGGACATGCTAAACATGTAATATCGTCCCGGGACTGTCCCCACGGTTTTTCAATTTCACCAGTGCTCTTTAACGTTATACAAGCACGATTGCAGAACTTGCAACGCCAGGTGTTTGAAGGATACAGATAATGTTCTTGCATAATGTCAGGGGGTGTTGGGCAACCGATAGCCCAAGTCTACAGGCAACTGTAGACAAAGTGACTGACTGGTGTGTAGAAAGGAGAGCTCTCATCAACTCAGAAAAGGCGCCTGTTTTGTGGTGTTTGTTACACAATAGAATTGAAAAACCTAATGTTGCAAGCCTCACAATTAATAACAGTAACATCAAAAGAGAAAGCAAACTGAAGTACCTGGGTATCATTGTCGATAGAAGCTTGCCCTTCAGTGATCACGTTGAGGCGGTTGCGGAGAAATGCCAAAAAGGACTCAATGCTCTCAAGATTATGGCAGCAAGGAACACTGAACAAAGAATGCTGTTCACAATGTTCCAGCGTGTGATCCTGTCGGTGGTAGATTATGGACTTACCATAAAAAAGAGTCAGCTGATGAAACTTGAACGCATACAGAATGAAACCATGCGGGTAATTATGGGATGTACAAGAGATTCCATTTTGCTCATGCCCCACCCCCTTTCCCAGTTTTTTTAAGGGGAAATGAGCCCCCCCCCCCCCCCCCCCCAAATTAATTAGCGTAACCGCTTTGTTGATGGCGTATATATTTTTTTTCAAACCATCTATCCAGAAACTTCCAGTGACTGCAGTTAGAATAAATATATTCGACTGTCGTATTTGATTCTGCCGTAACTTGAAATAACAGCGAGACAGTGTTTCAGGTTATTAGGGGGGGGGGGGGGGAATTGCTTTCCGATTAATAATCAGCTTTTAGAATCAGTGACAGCAGCATTCCTTCATTATCAGGCTGCGGTCGGACCTAAGTTTGTCTTCCCGTCTGCGAGCCAAGAAAGAAATCAGTGACTGAGTTAATGGAAAAAAATGGGGGAAGTTGTTTGCAGTGAAACCATAATCTGGAAGCTCGGCTACTTCTAGACTGCAGCCCCCCCCCCCCCCCCCCCCCGCAATATTTCTTTTAAAAAAGAAGCTCCTGTAATAATATGACATGTACAGATACTTTCAGGGGTAATTGATATACTGTATATGTCTACACTATGTGTATTCCTTTGTCTCAGCGAGCGGGCGAGGGGGGGGGGGAATAGAGCCGCTGCCTCCCTAACAAGCATGTCGTAAAAGTCAATAAATTAGGGGTTTCCTTCGATGCTGAAGTGGATCGACCTGAGAGGACAATAACTAAAAGTTTGCATATAAAAAAAAGCCATATATGTAAAACTAGTGTGCAGGTAACATGCACGTTCTGAAACAAGACTTGAGTCGAGAAACGCTCAAACAACCAACAATTTCTGCCGGAGTTTACATCTGGTGAACACGAAGAACAAGAAAAATATACATGGTTAAAGAGAGCAGCCCCTTTACCAAACTATGTGGTCGGGAGTCCCCCCCCCCCCCCCCCCCCCCCTTTTTTTTCCTCCCATAAATGTATTGGTAGGCGCACTCAGTGACCTCAGACCCCCACCCAATTAATTGTCTAGAAAACGTCTACAGTGTTGCGTGGTTTCCGGGGTTAAATTTTTCACTTGGGTGCGGGGGTGGGGGGGGGAGAGGATCTCAAGGTGTCTGAAACCCTGCCAAATTTTAGCCTAGGTGGTCAGGAGTGTATGGTTGGAGGTCTCCTGTTTTAAAATGTCCTAATTCGAGGGGGAAGGGGGGGGGGGGGGGGGGTGAGGACAAGACTCCCCAAATCTCTGACTAAAAAAGAGATGTGTTAGGCAGGGATAGATTGGTGGAGCTCAGGCTCCCACTTAATTCTTTCTTCGTGACGCCCCTCACCCCCACCCCACATATACTGTTTTAGGATACACGTCATTGACTGAGTCTACACCAAAACTATATGGAGTTTGAAGAATATATTTCTTTAAATACTACTACCACCACCAACACAGTGCTACTATTACCACACCCACTACTAACTGCTACTTCTATACTAACCGTGGTGCTCTCTCTAACAGTGCACTTTATTCGACCACTAATATCGACATTCACTGATATGCGTGTTCTAGAAGTCGGTATATCAGACTATCTCAGTAGCTCTGCAATGACTGACATTAGCCATATTTCGCCTATTAACCATAGGTGCGCTTTCTAATTTCTTTCTTCTCCAGTTTACCATTCTGGGCCACAGCAACACGTGGCCGGGTACATATATATATATATATAATAGTTAAAACCAAGAAACTAATCCACTGAACTGTGACTAAGATGCTGGCAAATTGAAAACACGCCTAGGAACAATTAGGTTTCGGCGCCAGCTACTTCTATTATATAATACCAGCCAGTGTGCCGGTGGCTAATGTACATTAAATGGAAGACTTTCGTTTGCTGAACTTACGCAAGAAGTCTCGCTACTTTTCTCAACATGTATCATTCCCCTAGGTACAACTAAATATCCAATATCTTCCTTGTCACTCACACAGTACGTGCCCATTATACCGAAACCTGCGCATCTAAATCAGACATACTAGTTGCTATACATTTTTACTAAAATTATTTCACTGTACAATACAGAAATTTTAAATATAAATATTTAGTCAAAAGTCACCAGAAATTATAATTTGATTTAAAATACAAATAACAATAAATGAAGTATAGAGTCCAATGTGTTGATTACAATACGGAAACGCACGCCCATCTTGAGCTATTTCTATAAATAGAGAAGGCCGTGCGGAAACGTTTGTCCGGTCGAGTGATTTCGCATGTTAGTCCAGAAAGTCAAATCAATTGCTATGTAATTTGTGACTATTTCCATTTGGATGTTTTTCTAGATGTTTTCTACGCAAATTTAGATGTTTTTAGCAATTTTTCAAAACTCCGTTTTGGATGTTTTTTGTCAAAGAAAAGTGGCAACACTGCCTATAACCAATGGAGAGGGTTGAAGGGCTGGATGCCACGCTGACTTAGATTCAAATTCATTGTACCGTGTTCATCTCTTTCCAGCATTTATCAGATCCCTTATAATTTAAGTGGATGCGAAATTATTAGAGCAATAAAGCGCGTTTGTGATTTCCAAAATATCAGACAATCAAACTCAAGTTGACGAAAACGACGCAACCCAAAAAAGCAGAAGAGATATTACTATTACTTACAGAAGCCTACGGTTTTCATAAGGTAAGTATTCGTTATTTACATAGTGTGTGAAACTAAATTTTATACTCGAAGGAAATGAGTCGACAATTTTTCCGTCCGTGATGCATGGATGACGAATTGTAGGCCAATACATTATAGATTTTTTGGCACGATGAGTAGTCAGATTTCGTCATTTTCTCCTTTTTTTTTCGTTCCTCGTTATTTTCGAGTTCAAGTTTTTGAATGTTTACAACACACGACCTAACGAGGCCCTGTCAGGGTGTGTTTTGGGCCGCTCTAATATGTGGCCGTTATTCGGAGGATAGCCTAGGTATTTGTTATGTTATAAGTTTCTTGATCAAACATTAACATTTACATGTTTTGATTATAAAATGATTCACACGCTTTTGGATTTCTCTCTTTTTTTTTTTTAACCTTCACATGTAAACATTTGCTGGAAGCAATTTGATTTCGTTTCAGGAAGTTGTCCTTGATAGGTTTCCTCTCTTTATATTTAGTGCAATATTTTAAATAATGTTCGACTGTGTTAACTTCAAAGCTGTCTAGACAGACAGGCATAAGGGAGATGAGAATTTTCCTGGGTGCCACCCAAGTATCATTCTTCATAAGTGTATTTGCTAGAATTTTCAGTTTTTCAAGTACGTGGGTTGTTAGACTTGGCTTTTTAGTTATTATATGCCTCTCACTCTCTGCTTCCATTATTGTTCTCCCATTGTAGATCCCACATTTCAATAATATTCAATAAATTGTGTTGCATTTAGTTCCCATTTTGGCTACTCGGTCCGCTTTCTTATTTCAAGTTACAGCTCTGTGTGCTGGTATCCACGTAACAGTGACCTGACATCTTTTGTTCTTTAGTTGAGTAGTCAGGGTTATAATCTTTTCTATGCTCTACTGCCTTTATTATGAGTTCTTAGAAATTAAACTGATGACAGTGAATCTGTTAATATGGCTAGTTTATTTTGGGAGCTTATTTAGTACAATATCTAGTGCTTTAATGATGCCGCCCGGCTCGCTAGCGTAGTTTGCTAAACCGGATTGCGCGGTGACCGGGTGACGAACTCCTTGTGGTCAGGGGGTAGGTAGAAAAGCCACATTTATCCCAGATTTACGGTATTTATCATGGAATCAAGGCCGAAAGGTTGCGTTATCCATAATACCGAGCCTAAGGGTTAACAACTCATGGCTTCTTGATACTTAAACAAACAAATTATGCCGACCAGTTCTACAGTGCAAACTGCCGCGTGTTTGGATATTTTATATTCTCTTTGTATTCCCCACTGGGGTATAATAACATCTGCTCCTACTTCTCCTATCTCATTCTTAGATCCATCTGTTATGCTACCATGTTTTCCGTTCTGATTTTTCTATGTATTCTCCTACGAATGTTGTGGCCTCAAAATGGTCAGTATTTCTGGAGATATATTTGGTTAAACTAACTTAAACTCAGGTCCGTGAGGGGCATTTCTGGTTTCCACGGTGGGATCTGAGGTATGAACCTAATTCACTCTAAGTCCTCATTGTCGTTCATGTCTACAGCATAGTCCCAACCTGCTGGTCTGTGTAGTGCTGACTGGTTGTCTGTTTTGGTGGGTTACTATATTATGATGAAAAGCATCTAACACTGGGTGACTAGCATTGTTAGCCGCTTTCATCCAATAGGTATAGTAATAGTATATGTTAGTTGCTTTCTTCTGAGATTGAGTGGAGTGATGGCAAGAGAAACTTCCATCGCCTCTCTAAACGTTCCTTTCCCAGCACCCGTGATGGTAGTAAGAGCTTGGCACTGAATCCTATCCAGTTTGTGTTTTATGTTCTTCGATGCTGAGTCAATACTTTAGTATTCAGTCACATAATTTAGATTTTTTCTGCACTCATTTATTTTTAATTTGATATAAGTCCTGATACAGCCAGTACTTATTTTTTTTTTCAGGAACGTATTAACTTTGTCGTGTTGCAGGATGCAAAAAAAAATTCGCTCAAAATAATGCTGTCCAAACCCCAGATAAAATGTGGTCCTAAAAGAGTTAATGGTATCTTTTTGGTTTTAGATTTGTTTCCCGAAGGGCTAGTATGTTGCTCTCGTCCTTGAAATATGTCACCGTTGCTTTTAGACTAAATTATCTCCAGGTCTAGTTTACTTACTCAGGTTAGTTACGTATCCTTTACAGGACGTTGCAGAACCAACCCTAACAGCCCCTGGCTGTTGTGTGGTTTCTCTAGACAAATTTACGTCCAGTAGTTTTTTTTTTTTTTTTTTTGATACCACTGTCGAAACCAAAGCAAGGCTCGTGGCCCGCAGCTAGAATCCAACTCGGCATCCCGGCATTACGAAGCGTTCGAGTCGACTTAGCCACAGAGCCGAGTTTACTTACTACGTTACGATTTAATTCTGATTATTTTATGTGTTTCGGGTTTAATTTGTTGTTTGATTACTGCTATGTAGTTAAGTGGTAAAACAGTGACACACAACATGTTTAATATCTGCGACTAGATGGGTGGGGTAAGGGTAGGGGCACTAGGGGTAAGAGCGGTGTGGAGGGGGATGCGCTCGGGCTGGGGAGGCTGGTGCTGAGGGCGGGCAGGGTGTGGGACACACTGGGGTGGGGCGTGATGCAAAGGAAGCTTGGCGGAGGGTAGGGGCGGGCGTGGTCGCGGAGTCGGCATGGGCGTGGCCCACGAACGTCAGGTCAGGTAACGGAAGGTCGGGTAGGTGGTCTGGAAGTGGCAGACATGGGTCAGGAGGGTACAGCTGTAGGGGCTGGTAATGAGCGGGTTTGGGTACAATGGGTTTGGTGGAGGAGCATTGGAAGATCATTGGTAGGATGCCTTAACCTCCCTTATCCGTACTCGTAGTCCCTGTACCGTCAGTATTTCCTCCTTGCTGGCTAGACTGTCTCGTCCTCTTTAAGAGTTCCAGAACTTCCTTCCTCTTCTAAAGATCATCTTTATTGTTAGTCGTTGCTTTTGTTTCTGCGGTCTCTTTTAGGTCCTCTCCCTTCTTTGCCTGTCCGATCGGTTCCGTCAGTCTCCACATTTCATCCCTCTGTTTCTCCAGCTCCTCCCTCTGATTGTCCCTTTCCTTTTCTATCTTAGCACGTTTCTCGGTATGGTCCTGAACTGCCTTCGCCAGTCGACTCCTCTCAATTCCAATTTCCCTCAAAAGTGAGTATCATTCTGTTCTTGTCTCGAGCAGCTTCTCAATCTAGCGGGTCTGATTCTGGTACAAACATGCCAGGACCGGCATGCGGGAATGTTCGAGGGGATACCGGCATACAGATCGATCTCCAGCTGCGGTCATGGGATAAAGGAAGAAGAGTAGGGAGCTGTGCCGGCTGGGTTGGGAGTGTCAGCTATAGGAGGGATGGATGAGACTTTGTGGGTTTCGGGATTTAAGAGCCGTGCTTTTTCTGATAAGGCTACACTTGGTGGACTGCTGACTTCCTCGTTGCTAGGTCCTGCTGCTCCTGAGTCCAGTTCCTTATCCTGTGTTTTCTTATCGGCTGGTCCTGGTTCACAGTTCCTGTTCTCCCTTCCAGATTAGTCTATTTCCTGTGAAGGCCTTAGCTAGTGGTGCTTCTATTTCACCATGGCCACCGATGCTGTGTCATGATAGCTTACCTCCAGATGCCCATTGCCTTCTTCCTATCAGGGCATGCTAGGTATGTGGCGCTGTGGTTCCCTTTGCAGTGCACACAGCTTCTGTCGGGGTTCCTCTCCTTGTACTGCGTGTCCCCCTTGGCCTTGACGCAGTCCTTTGCCCAGCGTTTGTTCTCACATAATTTGCATGATGGCTCTTTGGCTCGACAGTCTGTCCTGCTGTGGAAAAAGCGCCAGCATTTCTTACAATGTAACAGGGTGGGACGAACAACTCACAATACTTACCCTTACCTTGCAACATTACCTTTTCTGGAACTGTCTTCCCTCCACACCTGACCTTGTGAACAGTAGTCGGCTTGCCTTCACTGGTGCTCAGTCTGGACACCTCCCTAATCTCCAGGCCTGGGTTTCCCGTCCTCAGAACGTTCTCAGTTTTTCCATTTCCCCTTCACCACTTGGGTCACCTCTGGGCGGCTGATGTCCACATGTATATGGATGTCATGGGGGAGGCCCATAACCGCCCCTTCCTTAGCGTCCTTTTTTTTTCTTTGTCTGACCATCTCTTCTGTCTCCTTGATCCTTTTAAAAGTGGCCAGAATAGTCCCTCGGGCATCCTTGGAGCATCTAGCCACACTATTCTTCCCTAGTGTGTCCTGCAGAATTGAAAACAGCCTTGTCCTTAGTGAGGGATGTCAGTCTCACCTGCCTTCCGCCAATCTGGCTAGTCGCCACTTTCAGGTCCTCATCCTCAACAGTTGTCCTCTGCTGCTCCACAGTCGTCTCCGGTTGCTTGGGAGGTGTCTTCCTGGTCCTCCTCTTCACTGACAACATCTCTTTACAACCTCTGCGAATGACTTCTCTGTTGTCTGGCTCCTAGTAAAAAGCATGCTTAATACACAAACAGTCGGCTAGTTCCCTGAAAAGCGTCCCTTTTTATCCCCAAATACAAAACCTCTCATTCTGTAGCTTTTATATATAACTTATATATGCCTAGTCTTATACCCCTATCTGTCAATATTTTAGTTTTTTATGTCTTGTGGATGTTTACTGTTAGTTTGTTCTCTCCACAATCCCTGGTATTTTCCTTTGATAATTGTTTTGATTTTTGGTAATGACAATAAATGGGCGTGTTGTTTCTCCTTTGTTCCACTTTTTGCAAGTTTGTCTGCTAGCTCATTTCCTGGTATGCTGCAGTGAGCCGTGATCCACCGGAGAACGATTTGATTTGTTTTCTGTATCTGTTTAGCTGACGGGTCAGTTCTCTTTCCCTATGAGTCACCTGGAGGACTGACATGCAGTCACAAAGGAAAACAATTCTGCTGTTTTTAATTTTTCTTTCCTCGATCAATAATTGCTTGCTGCTGCTCTGCTCTGAAGTTTGTTGAAAGTCTTCCGGAGGCGCATGACGTTTCTACTGTGGTCCCATCTTGCAGCATGATGACCGATCCAGCTCCTCCATTTGTGTCTGCTCCCTCCAATGATCCATCGGTGTATACGTGTGTCCATTCGGGTTTTGGATAACAGTTGCAGACATGTTCAAGGGTCTTTGCACGCAGTTCTAGGTCACATTCTACAGCCTTTCTATGCCTGGAATTGTTGCTGTGACTGTATATTTAGGCTGTAGGTCTATGCTGTATGTTTTTTGTGTAGTACAATTTTAATAGACGGTGAAAGCTTTGTCTTTTCAACCGGTTTTTTGTTATTTGCTATTATGTGCATGGGGTTGTTGTTCATGCGTTTAAATTTTTCTGTTAGGGTAAGCACCTTTTCTTCCCTTCGAAGGCTCAAGCTCTGGAGACTACAAGTTGCCTCCAGTTCATTAATTGGTGTGCTTCTTATACCTCCAGTGATGATTCTGAGACCAGTGTTCTGTATTTTATCCAGTTTGTGTAGGTTTGATCTGCCAGCAGTTGAGCATGCTCCCATGCTATACTCCAATTTTGGTCGTACGTATCCAGTGTATACTGGTCGTACAGTGTTAGCATCTGCACCCCAGCGTGTTTCAGTAAGTTTCTTTATAAGTGTGAGCCTCAGGGTAGCTTACCTTTGGGTGTCTTCAATGTGGGGGCCCCCAGGTTAGCCTTTTGTCAAATTTTACTCCCAAATATGTGGGGTTATCCTCTTTTGGAAGGATGTTGCCTTCTAAGTACAGATCAACTTGTTCTGGCTTTGTGGAAAGAGAGAACAAAGTTGAGACAGTTTTGCTCTGGTTTATTGTGACTCCCAAAGAGTCTGTCGTCCATTTCCTAACTGTATTTATAGCTTCCTGCATTCTTGTTTTAGTTGTTCCATATGTTCAGCTTCTGTCCATATGGTCAGGTCATCTGCATGTGAATGTGAGTTGTGAACTGTTTTGGGAGGTCATTGATGAAAAGAATA
Source organism: Candidula unifasciata (assembly GCA_905116865.2). Lineage (NCBI taxonomy): Eukaryota > Metazoa > Mollusca > Gastropoda > Stylommatophora > Geomitridae > Candidula > Candidula unifasciata. The sequence continues at coordinate 63,127 of CAJHNH020008467.1, forward strand.
AACAGGGTAGGAGTTATAACACTTTCTTGTAACCTGACGAGCTTGCTTTTGTGATCTTCCAGTCTGACTCTCGCACAGTGTCTGTAAAGGAAGTCTCTAATCCAGGCAAACATATGCCCTTTTATCCAACAGTGTGCTAGTTTTAGCAAGAGTCCTTTCTTCCAGACCTTATCGAAGGCTTTGGTCAGGTCAAAGAAAGTAGGTAGCAGTTTGTATGTTTTTCTGGAAAGCATCTTCAATTTCCTGTTCATCAGTGCTTCTGTATCTCCTGAAGCCTGATTGGCTGTCATCAATTATCTTGTTTTCTTCTAGGAAATTAAGTAACCTGCTGTTCACTAATCTTTCCATGGTCTTTCCAAGGTAGCTTTTAGGGCGGTTAACTGAATTTGTTTTCCTTGGTTTCTTGGCTATAGGGACTATTTCTGCCTCCTTCCATTCCTTAGGAAGTATTCCCTGGACCCAGGATTGATTTATTAGGTCTAAGAGTCGTTGCATACCAGCTGGTCCCAAGTGTACTATCATTTAATTTGTTATTCAGGTCCAGGTGCCTTCCTTTTCTTAAGGTTTCTTAATGCGCATTCAAGTTCTTGGGGACTGAAGAGTTTATTCATTATATCTTGGTTATCTTCTTGCTTTTTATTTATTCCTCTCAGTTCTCTTGTCACTTCTTCTTCTCTTTCTCTAGACATTTTGCTTTCCTCTGAAAAACTATCAGCCAGCAGGTTTGCTGCTTGTTTACCAATGAAAGTTTTCCCACCATCTTCAATGACAGTGTGGGCACGGCTGGTATTATTCTCCTCATTGAGACTCTTTACTAGATGCCATAGCTTTTTTCATCTTTCTCCATGTTGAGAGCTGCAGTCTTTTCCTGCCATCTTGTCCAGATGCATGTGTTTTTCTCTTCTATAAACAGCCTGATGTTTATTGTGTTCAGAATATAAATAGTCATATCCCCACATCCAGTTAAAAAAATTTCTTATATAAAAAATGTAGCACAATATACATAAGTACATTTCAAACCCCCCCCCCCCCCCTCTATTGTTTTTTGCTATATATGTGTGTGTGTGTGTCCTGAATTATTGGTGTGTAGACTTATAATCTTTGACCTTTTCATTTCTTCACAGACAGTTGTAATTCTCTGGACAGAAAAGGCGTCACGAGACACTCCTTGATCAGCCAACTTGTTGGAAGGGGTTTTGAAACCCTATTCTCTGAAGAGTTCCTTGTAACTGCTGGTGAAACTAACGTGGGACAAGAACAATGACCCCATCTCACGGAACAGGAACGTCGCCATCGGCAAGACCCGGCACTAGCCAAGGTTCAGTGACAGTATCAAGTCTTGCAGTCAGACGTTATGTCTTTAGAGGACGGAAACTAAAGCTGCTCAAAAATAAAACACCAAAGAAAACCCAACCACAACTTGACTACACTCCAGCGCGTAAAAGTGTCAGTTTTAATTACTCACCCAGATCTGCAGTCTGCGCGTCTACGTCTGCAACGGATACCGCCAGACAAACAGCCCGGGTTAAACAAGTCTATGCACGGAATACAGCTTCATATCTTAATTTTGTGGAAACTAAACTGAAACTGGTATCATCTAAAATAGATTCATGTCGCCATGAATTACTTAGTACACTTAGTCTGCTGTGTGATCAAATAGATTCATATACTTTAAATTTAGAGGACATAGTTCTAATGATGCGGTTTGATCAATCGTTCACCGGTGAGAAATTACTGAAACAACTTCAGTTGCTCAACATTAAGAAAAATGCATTTGCTGAAGATTTAAAAAGAAGAATTGATCTGGTACATGCTAAAAGATCTTCTTGTCATGGTGATATAATAAGGCAACTTGAACTGGCAAAATCTAAATCTGCTCCATTTTCTGAACGATTGGGCGTGCAAATTCGGCAGCTGGAGTTTAAACTAGAATCGTATACTCGGGATTTGGAAGTTAAAGTATTTACTTTAAGTTCTCGGTACGATGAATATAAAGACAGTTTTGATAAAGATTTTGTAGCTATAGACATCTAAACATGTAATTGTGTAAAACTAATAAATTGTCCATCTGTGTGCATCATTAGTTCGGGAAAGGATCCGACACAAATAGAGCTGGGGGGGGGGGGGGGGAGGGCTGAAAGTCTATCACCCGCTTTACTAATTTAGCCCTGGGGTGGAAAAAGTGAAAAAAAAAGGGGGGGGGGGGGTTACAGGTATATATATAATTTCCTTTCACTCAAAGAATATGCATTCAGCCAGTCGATAATTTTTGTCTACACAGATAATCGGTTTCTATTGTACTATGTTATTGTCTTCCCAATCATTCAGTTTCGTCCTTTTTAGGGCGACATTTTTTGTTCTTTGAAGCCCCACCCTGGCTTTTGCCAGGGGCCGCAATATAGGCAGGCCATAAATATGGCCCATTGTCTGAACGCGGTTTCTGGGACCTCTCCACGGTGATCCTCATCCGCATGGTGGCACTTTGTGTCATCTTGTGTGATGTTCTAGTGGGGTAGAAAGTCAAGTCATTGTCTTCCCAAAAACGATGCCAATAGCACATTAATACATAGGTACTCTCCCCTGAATGCAGAGGCTGGTTATCGTTGCTTTCTGAACTGTATACTCCAAATAGTCTGTGGTATATTTTTTGATGCAGTGATGCTAAACTGTTAAAGAGTTGATTGTCTATTTATTATGCTGTATTTTTCTGAACAAAATCATTGCCTGTTTTACAATCAATCTAAAGTAATGAGGAGAAGGGGGCGGGGTGATCTCCCTCAAGACCGTGTAAGCAATAATTATGTTGGTCTTGGTCCAAGCTATGTTATGTTTTTTTGTTAACATTTGTATACCCGATAAAGGCTGTTAGTAATCGCGGGTTCTCAAAAAGTATGATCGACTATGCCAGTCGGCAAGGAACATGATGACGACAATGGGCGTATGCGTCTGTTCTGTGCAGCTTGGTGTCTTTTGCATTTAGTTGTATTGAAGTTAAAAAAAAAATATTTCACCTGGCAGATATCTGTGGTTCAAGAGGAGGAGGAAAAAAAAAGGAGGGGTGGAATAAAGAGCCGAAAGAAAATTTCACCTCTAGTTTTGGATTATACATTGTTACACCACGGTGTCGTGGAATGTTGTGTTCACATTTGTTTATGTAATTAAATGGAGAAAGTTTTCGTAAATGAACATAGGTTTGTTGCTACATTATTTGTGTTATTTTGTGCACGTTTTTCTGCTTTCCCATTTTGTTGAGCTTTTTAGTCAAATTTCTCATGGAATTCTAAAATCGTTTTGCATTTTTATAATTGTGAGCCTCAGTGATTGGCATTTATAGAAGGGTATCAGAAGAGTTCGCCTCAACGGGCGCTTAAGAATCAAACAACAGAAGAGGTTTGTTACATGGAACTATATATTTGCATTCATGGTCTAAAAAATCAGCCAGGTGCTGTCTCCATAATAAAGGTTGGCTGCAATGGACTACACACCCTGTATGTTGTCTAGAATGTGATCTCTTGACACTGCTGTTTGTTGATCCCTCGACATCTATCCCTGCCTTCAATGTTTGCCCCCCCCCCCCCCCCCCAGTATAATTTTTTTAAAGGTGTGTCTTTTAATAGGACCAATATATTTCAGTTGCCTCTAGTATTTGTTAATGCGTTTTTGTCATTGTGTACATTACTCACATCCTGAAAGTTGGTACTTTCGTGCAAATTTGGTACTATTTCACCCTTGTACATTTGGTACCACGATTGAGGTTTTGGTACATTTAAGAAATTTGACAAAAATATTTCAAATTGTTGGATTGTGTTCAAACTTTAATAAAATAAGTGATTGTGTGTGTTTTAAGCCTCATTCCGTAGCAGCTGCAGAAAGTTTTCTCTCTCTCTGCTGAATAGTATAAAGATTTTTTTTTAAATGGCTCTTCTCTGAAGACAGTAAATGCATTGATGAGTTCATTGTTAAGCTCAAAGTTAATGATCCAGGACTTTATTTGCACCAACCGGAAGTAGCCACAACAGTTTTATAACTAAATAAATGTAAAATATGGTAGACTAATTATGTGAGAAAGTTTAAAAAAAACTTGACTTTTGACCAAATGTCACGAGAAGATCGTGTCTGTCTACTCTTAGGGTCTCGCCTAGTCATCAAAAACGCTCAGAGGTGATTTAATATTGAGATGACTGTCTTGTGTTGGTCTAGAACAGGGCTATTCAACTGGCGGCCCACGGGCCAAATCCGGCCTGCCAAGGCCCAGCAAGTGGTGAGCGAATCACTTCTAGCTGTATTGTATTTTAGATCTTTCTATGCTGAGGCTGGGGTCTTTGACGATCCCCCTTTTTGAACATTTTGGCCCCTGAGCCAACTTAGTTGGTGCTCCTCAGCTCGAATGACCATCCAATACCATCTCAGGGATGAGGCAACGATAATGCCTGTAGGCCACTAGAGGAAGTTCAGAGAAAATCGTGCTGGTGGCAGGGTCGGCTCTAAGGCTGGAGAGATGCCCGAGGAAAATATTTTTGGCGCGGATGTTGTGAGGGTGGTAGGTAAGTGTAAGGATAGGTCTGTTGTTGTGACCTTTCGTCTTGGAAGCGAGAGCTTCGACACAATGAAAAGACCGAACTCGGTGAAAGGCGGCACATAGGACATGTTAAGGATACCCTCAAAGGGAAGGAAGTCCAGCATTTCGAGGGCCGTGTGAAAGTTGTCGTTCTCCTGGCATAGTCTGCGGAGGTCTAGAAGTTAGCAGAACGGAATAGAGTCCTTGCAAGAAGGGGGATGGGAGGACGTGTAGAGAAGGAAAGCGTGGGAATCAGTATGCTTGTAGTACACAAGTATTGGGGGGAAAGAGTAGACATACAGCTTTCTAACAAGCACATCATAAAAGATTTGTTAAAACCGAATGTGTTCGGCCAAAGGTGCAGATATCACAGCCTGGCTGTAAACCAATACATACTGTGTCAACCACGTGTTTCAATGATGAATGCAACAACAACAAAAGAAGAAAAAGTAAGAAGACAACTACAGTTGAGTCCACGTTAGTCTAATTTGGGTTAAGTCGACATGACCAGCTTAGTCCCGGCAATTTTCTCTATTTTGTGCTTTCTGGATAAGGAGAAATCCTGATAAGTGGAAGCATTTTCTTAGGTCCCTGCGACTTCTACTGATTCAGACTTGACTGTAGTTGTATCACTGGTTGTATCTGTGTAAAAATTTTCTGTATCCACTCTGTGCTTCCTAAAAAAATTGTGTGTTATGTTCATCTAGCTTTCTTTTTTTTTTTCTCTCTCTCTCTCTTCTTCTTTGTATTCACTGGCTGTAAACTCCAGTGGAAAGTTCTGGGTGTTCGTCCACCTTCAGACATAAGTCTCGTTCCAGAACCTAAGTGTTGCGAGCAAATGCATTTCACATACCTGGCTAATTTATATGCAGGCTGTTGGTTCCTTGCCTCCCAGGTAGATGTACTCTGACTTCGAAGCATACTCCTACGAGATGCTTGTCTTGGAGGCAGTGAGTCAATTCTTTTTATTTTTACAACACGATAGCTATATTATTAGAGAGAACACAAACATTGTGCTGTCTTCACAATGCAGGCTGACTCCAATGTACCTACCGGTAAATAAAAAATATGTGCTGATGGTTCAGTGTCTTCAGACTCTGGGACCGCTGTCTGAAAACCATAAGAACTGCCTCATAAACATCAAAGATTGCACTGAAAAATGTCAATAAGCTCAGGGTCGGATTTAGACTTGATGAGGCCCTTAGCCATATGAAACCCGAGACCCCTACTATTTTAAATACCAGCTTATCTCAGAACACTTTTGAGCCTTATAAATATATTGATGTGGAAAATATATTGTCTTTTCATTTTTATTAGAAGAAATAATAAAGAATATTATATATATTATACAAAAGGAGGTATTTGTTGAGGCCCCTTCAATGTAAGGCCTCAGGCTGTAGCTTGTGTCTAAATGCAGCACTGTCCATAATTCACAGCCATACAAAAACATATTCTTAAATGGCATACAGATTGATCCTGTAAAATCGAGGCATACAAATATTATTAGCACCAACAGAGTCAACTTCCAGACAGGTATATTCATTCTTTCAACTGCCTCATATTTCAAGCAGAAAAGATTATCACTGATCACTCTCAACATGAAGATTTAAAGACACGTTCAGATATGATTACTGTGTTTTTAACACTGAGTGAGCTGGACAGCCGAATATTTGGCCTTTAAATTCTGCTTGTACCGCCTGTTTGTTTAACATGTACTGTATATTTTGCTACTAAATTCTGCTTGCAGTACTAGCCAGGTGTGCTTTAACTGTTTCTATGCTGAAACATTACACTAAAGAGGTGTGCTCAAACTGTTTCTATGCTGAAACATTACATTAACCAGGTGTGCTCAAACTGTTTCTATGTTGAAACCTTACACTAACCAGGTGTGCTCAGACTAGGCATCCACCCACACACAAAAAATGTCTTCATCAGCCATGTCTATCGTACGGCTGAAATTCACAACTATGGAATACGGACATAATTCATCTCAAACCATTGAAATGGCACCATAGGTTGCAGAAATTTATACTGAGCAAGCTGGTCACGTATCTTAGTACACTTGTTTCCATAGCAAAGGCCCACACATCATTTGGAGGTGACACATTAGATTTTTGGCACCGTAACTATAACCTTAGATTTTTATGTTGTCTAGTGTGTCCTCCTATATTTCTAGGAGTGCTGATCAATACACTTTTTTTTTTTGTTTTTGTTTTTTTTTAAATAATATGTAACATTTATTATACAGCCTCAAGAGTTCTCCCTGTTTATTTACTAAAAACAGCACGGAACAAAGGTAGCCAAGGTGCCTTGTGAACCAACAGCCATTTTTAAAACCACAGAGACATCAGATATTTGTTTTTCTTTTGGCAGCCTCAGAAATAAAGGTTAAAAAAGAAACTTTTTTTTTTAATGTAAAACTTTTCTAAACCTTTTTAATGACATGTAAAATGGTTGTTTTTACAAGGATTTTTTCTTTTCCTGGAATTTCCAAGGCCTTGGCTAAAGAAGCAGGTCACAGGCAGGTATATGTTGACATGAGGCTGACTACCTCACCCACCAAGTGCCGTTTGGTCTACAAAATGTAGGTCTAGCCCTATATACCCAATACCCCTAAAGGTGTGGAAAAGGGTCCTTTACTTTTTTTACACAGAGGTAAATGATATTAACAAAGCATACTGGTTAAGTAAATATACAACACAGAAATCTATTTACTTATATGGGATAATATTTATTCAAGCATGTGTATGTATGTGTGCATGGTAATCTCTCATTCTTTCTTTCATTCTCTTTCTCTCTCTCTCTCTCTCTCTCTCTCTCTCTCTCTCTCTCTCTCTCTCTCTCTCTCTCTCTCTCTCTCTCTCTCTCTCTCTCTCTCTCTCTTTCCCTCTCTCTCTCACCAAACTTTCCCTCTCACTCTTTCAGCAAAATAATAGGTGGGCTTGTAAGCCCATTTCTTAACCCTTTAAAATAAAGTTTGTTCATTCTCTCTTTCCCTCTACAACAGAAGCACCATGACATTTTAACAGCTATCAAACAACTGTAGTCTCCTTTACAATTTGTATGATAAAAATTCTTTATGATTTATATATATATATTTTCCCTTGTCAATTGTAAAACATTCTCAAATCTTTGGTCAGTATTTGAGAGATACTGGATGAAAAACAATGAGATACACAAGAATGAGAGTAAGGAAATTGCCCTATAAAGTAAAAGATGAGAGATACAGTGTACAATGAGATACACCAATATTATACCCCAGCAATGCCCTATAAATTAAAAGATGAGAAACAAAGCATATAATGAGATACAACAGAATGATACACAGGAAAATGCCTATGAAGTAAAAGATGAGAAACAGAGCATATAATGAGACACAACAGAATGATACACAGGAAAATGCCTATGAAGTAAAAGATGAGAAACAGAGCATATAATGAGACACAACAGAATGATACGTAGGAAAATGCCTATAAAGATGAGAACTGAGCATATAAGGAGGCACGCCAGAATGATACCTAGGAAAATTCCTATAAACTTAAAGATGAGAACTGAGCATATAATGAGGCATGCCAGAATGATACCTAGGAAAATGCGTATAAACAAACAGATGAGAAAGGGAGCATGTAATGCAATAGACCAGAATGATACCCAGGAAAATGACCTATAAAGTAAAAGATATAGGGTCGAAATCTATTGAATCACCAGTGTCAGAAATTCTCAGACTATGAAGACAGCTTCAGTCTGGCACTGTCGACAGCGTCTAGTAAGTTTTTGGAGTCCATAGCCAGGGCATGGGCAGATTTCAGCATGCTCTTCCTGTAGTCGTCCAGCAGGGGGGTGTGGTAGTTCTGTTGGGCTAACCGCATGGCACTGATCAGGGAAGCCATGTCCGTAGACAGCACCTTCTGGGCCATCTCCACCTGTGGAGGGTGCAAGGGAAAATGTCAGTTTGAAACATCTAAGAATGTGTAACCTCTTTGTTGTATAACAATCTATTTTTTTTTTTTTAAATGTTTCAACAAAATTTTGTTAAAAAGAAATGCTTCTTTATAATTCTCTAAAACACTACTCTAAGAAACAAGAAAAGGAGAAGACATCTGAAATATTGGTCAGTTGTTATGAAAGTCCAGGAGGGTCAAACTTATAGCCACTAAGCAGATGGGCAAGCTTGCCAGCCACGGCCCTGGCACAACCACCTCATTCACTAAAATAAACAAATAAATTCTCCATCATTACATTTACCAATTTTGCTTTATGTAAGGTAAGTAAAGTAAAGATCCCTTTTCACGCCTTAGGCGCATCGGGTATATGGAAAGAGCGACCCATATTTTTACAGATCATTCTGCACTAGATGGGTAATGTGGTCAGCATTACGCCGGCTGTCTTTACTTCCCCACGACAGCCATCCTGGTACCCATTTTAGGCTGGGTCGACCTGCGACGCCCCATACCATGATAAAAATCCATGCAGCCAGCAGTAGGTTTCGATCGCGGTACGTTAAGGTAAGTAATCACTAAATACAAATGCAGCTGATAAATAACTGCTAGCTTTCTCTTTGACCGGTGGGGGGGGGGGGGGGGGGGGGGGGGGGGGGGGGGGGGGGGGGGGGGGGGGGATGGCTGGGTTTTTGTTGACTCTGCCAGGTAAGGGAAAAAGACTTCCAAATAAAGTTATGGCATGCAGACATCACAAAGGTTTTTCCCCCACTCCAAATAATATCTACAGAAGTCGCCATGGTGTAGTGGCTAGATGCGCGCCTGCAGATCGGAAGATTGTGGGTTCAGGTCCTGGCATAGGCAGACATTTTTTTTTCAAAAATGACCTTGGCTGCCAGGTCGACCCAGCCTTAAAAGGGTATCAGGTACAGTCCTGGGAAGTAAAAGTGGTCGGCATGATGCTGACCACATCACCCACCAAATGCTGATTGATTTATAAAAAAAATAGGTCTCGCTCTAAGGGCCCAAAATGCCTGAAGGTGTGGAAAAGGGCCCTATATTTTAAATAATATCACCAACAAATGTCACTTATATACTCTTTCTTTTTATTTCTACTGCCCCTCCCCTCCACCCCACCCCAATACCCTTAAACTACATACAAGTCCGGCTTGTGTCTGCTTTCAATCTTTTCTGAGCAGAAAGAAGAAACTAGGCCAACAAATTCTTCTTCTTGTTTTCTTCTTTACTTTTACCAGCTGTAAATTCCAATAGAAAGTTCTGGTTGTTCGTCCACTTCAGGACTTTGGTGCTGTTCTAGAAACTAAGTGTTGCGTGCACTTCCATTTTACAGGTTTGACTCATTTGCTGGCTTTTTGCCTCCCAGGCAGATGCACTCCGACTTCGAAGACCCCCCCCCAAATTAGTCAACTCCGACGACATGCTTTTGGGCAGGCAGTGAGTTTATTCTTGTTTTTCCCACAATGGGGCTCTTGAACTCACATGGGGAGACCAACAAATTAATCTTTACTCAATTTTTTTAACATTTTTCTCCTATCCCTTCTATCTTTGCTTTCAAACATTTTAAAAATAAATGTTTGTTTGTTCATTTATTCCATTGCTCACACAGAAAAGGTGACAATGACAGACCGGCAATATTAATCAATATAAAGAATAGCTCAAGAAAAACTTCAAAATCTGAGACAGAAAGCTCCATTAAATCACTGCCACCTTTCCAGACATGTCATATTGTTATGAGGAAGTAATGAGACTTATAGCTCATTCCGATTTTTAGTATAACTAGCAAGACCTGCCTGTGATGAGAAAAATCTTCTTCAATTATAGCATGAGATTTTAGGACCGTTGTTGCCATGATTTATGTTTAGTATGCTACCTCTCAGACAGCTCTTATCCCTTCTGCAATAATTTCTTCCTTCATTCACATTCTGCTCCTGATTTTCCCTCTTCATTCAACATGGTTTATGGCATTTTGTTCCCAGAAATCCACCAAAATACCTGTATTATGTATGTTTCACTTGCACAAATCTTCAGAGCATAGTTGGGTGACTGAGGGTCTTTAATTGGAGGCATCGAGCCAAGAGGCACTGATATCTTGGGCAAATGAAACAGTGGAAGAAGAATGAGGAGGAGAAGAAAGAAAACAAAGAAGACCAGGCTATCCTCCAAATAACGGGCACATATTATGGCGGCCAAAAACACACCCTAACAGGGCCTCAGTCACATGTAAAATGCGGACTTCTGGTGACTTAAATTGCTAATTTCCGCCGACTACCGCCACCGCCGAGAGTATCTTCCATCCTGCTACAAGCAGCGTGGAGCAGGGCTAAACTAGATGGCTAGGACTCAGGAGCAGCAGTTACGGCATCTCCTGCAGCTTTCTTCATTTTATTTGTAAGTCCCAGCCATCTTGATAAGCACCGCTCCATGCCGCACGTAGCAGCGTGGTAGATTCTCTCGGTGGTGGCGGAAGTCTCTGGAAGTCCGCAATTTACATGTGACTGAGGCCTTGTCAGGGTGTGTTTTTATAAGCCATAATATGTGCCCGTTATTTGGAGGACAGCCGAAGACCAAGACAATGATGATGGGGAAGGAGAAGGAAAAGAAAGAGGAGAAGAAGAAACCCCTACTAAAACTTAGTCCAAATGCTAGAAATCTAGTTTACATTTTTTTTTTTTCAATAAATGAATGCACTATTCTAAAAACATAGTAAACAAATGATTTACAATTATCTATTTCATTTTCAACTGCTGGAAATATCATTAGTACATGAATGTATGCAAGCTTAGTGAAGCATCTACCTGCTTATGTGTGTCTGGAGGCAACTGTGGCAAAACCTCATCCACACGAGCCAGCAATCCTCGCAGTTCACTGCCAACTTTCTGTAAACACAGAATTTTAACATGCTATACACATATTATTTTCACGCACACACACACACACACATTATATAAAGCATACACACATATATGTATAAACAAAGGGAGATTAAACAACATTAAAAGTCTATGGTGAAACACCAGCAAAGAAATCAAAGTCAAAATTGTAAGAGTTGTAGTATCTTGTAGAATATATAAAACGTTGATAAGATCAGTCGTTTTATATGGCTCTGAAACTTGGAGCACAACTAAAAGATGAAGCCTTGTTACAGGTTTTCTAAAACAGCTCTTACGATGAATCTTTGGACCCATCAAAGATGCAAACAGCAGAGAATGGAGAGTGAGAAGCAATAACAAAATTCATAATCTGTTTAAATCATCCACTGATCACTGGCATAATGAGAGCTAATATACTGAAATGACAGGGGCGTATTGAGAGAATATCAGATGACAGAGAAGTGAAAACTGTAAACACAAGGAGATGATGGTTGTAGACCATGAAGCAGACCAAGAAGATAACGGAGAGATGATGTCCAGACAGACCTGCAAACACTTGGTGTCATCAACTGGAAAGAGAAGGCCAACCAGAGAGATGAATGGAGACGGTTGATATCTGCAGCAATGAACCTCAATGGCTCGGAATGCTTAGGAAGAAATAGGGGTTTTTGAGATAAAATGCTTTAAACTGATTATCAGAATACTATTGACCAAGAAGTATAGAAATACCGACATCGTAAAAGATCTGAACTTCAAGGAAGATTGGCTAGTAAATAGCATCTTGTCCCAGAAGCTGAAATATTTTTGCCATATCGAGTATCAAGACTGGAAACAATAAAAGCAGGTGTGGTACCAAGAAAGGAGGCACTGGCTGACTAGCAGGATGAACAGAGCTCTGGGAGAGGACTAAACACATTCCAATGAATCAAGAGGTGAGGAAAAGACACAGGCATTCAATAGGATACACAAAGAGAAAAACGGATAATTTTAACCATAATGTCTTTGCACTGGAACCCAGACCCAAATTGGACCCAGACAGTGATTTTTTAAAAATGGGATTCTTATTCTCCTGCAGTCACCCCCTCCCCCACCCCAAACACTATCCAATGAAGTAGAGGCCCTCATCCACCTCATGCCAATTCATCCTATTCTTTGCTAACTTTACCTAGTAAACATGCATTCATTAACAAGTGTATATTACTATAACTAGTGCAGGTTAGAAGCATTCTCAGCATACCACAGCAGGTAACTAACAGTGAAGACAAGACAGCACTCACCTTGACCATTGTTAAATAGCCTTCAGCGTCCACCTGAGGTGCTTCTTTTGTCATGGTCATCACTGCTCGAACTACACTAGTGGTGCTGTCGTAAACCGCATCATTTACCCTTGACAGCTGCTGCAACATGACCTCAAATTTTCTTATCACATACCAACAAAACATGACATTTTCTAGTCTAGTTTGATCAAAAAATTCTCTTACCACACTGGAACAAACAAACAAACATAATACTTGCTTGTCACATTCAAATAAAACCAAGTCTTCAACACCTGTACTCCATATCATTATTCCATGTTGTGTCGTGAGTCGATCAAAGTGCTGGATTTCCTGTGTAGTTACACTTGCCAAGCTTTCAGGCTTACTTTGTACTTTAAAAAAGAAATCTCTCTCTCTCTCTTTCTCTCTCTCTCTCTCTATCTATCTCTTTCTCTATCTCTCTCTCTCCCCTCTCCCCCCCCTCTCTCTCTCTCTCTCTCTCTCTCTCTCTCTCTCTCTCTCTCTCTCTCTCTCTCTCTCTCTCTCTCTCTCTCTCTCTCTCTCTCTCTCTCTCTCTCACAATAAATTTCAAGTTGTTAAATGACTGCTGTGCATAGATCTTGAGTCCAATTAACTACTGATACATTAATCATTACCCAGTTTTGTTAACTACTGATACATTAATCATTACCCAGTTTTGTTAACTACTGATACATTAATCATTACCCAGTTTTGTTAACTACTGATACATTAATCATTAGCCAGTTTTGTTAACTACTAATACATTAATCATTAGCCAGTTTTGTTAACTACTGATACATTAATCATTAGCCAGTTTTGTTAACTACTGATACATTAATCATTAGCCAGTTTTGTTAACTACCGATAAATTAATCATTAGCCAGTTTTGTTAACTACTGATACATTAATCATTAGCCAGTTTTGTTAACTACTGATACATTAATCATTAGCCAGTTTTGTTAACTTCTGATAAACTAATCATTAGCCAGTTTTGTTAACTACCGATAAATTAATCATTAGCCAGTTTTGTTAACTACCGATAAATTAATCATTAGCCAGTTTTGTTAACTACCGATACATTAATCATTAGCCAGTTTTGTTAACTTCTGATACATTAATCATTAGCCAGTTTTGTTAACTACCGATACATTAATCATTAGCCAGTTTTGTTAACTTCTGATACATTAATCATTAGCCAGTTTTGTTAACTACCGATACATTAATCATTAGCCAGTTTTGTTAACTACTGATGCATTAATCATTAGCAAGTTTTGTTAACTACTGATACATTAATCATTAGCCAGTTTTATTAACTTCTGATACACTAATCATTTGCCAGTTTTGTTAACTACTGATACATTAATCATTACCCAGTTTTGTTAACTACTGATACATTAATCATTAGCCAGTTTTGTTAACTACTGATACATTAATCATTAGCCAGTTTTGTTAACTACTGATACATTAATCATTAGCCAGTTTTGTTAACTACCGATAAATTAATCATTAGCCAGTTTTGTTAACTACTGATACATTAATCATTAGCCAGTTTTGTTAACTACTGATACATTAATCATTAGCCAGTTTTGTTAACTTCTGATACACTAATCATTAGCCAGTTTTGTTAACTACCGATACATTAATCATTAGCCAGTTTTGTTAACTACCGATAAATTAATCATTAGCCAGTTTTGTTAACTACCGATACATTAATCATTAGCCAGTTTTGTTAACTTCTGATACATTAATCATTAGCCAGTTTTTTTAACTACCGATACATTAATCATTAGCCAGTTTTGTTAACTTCTGATACATTAATCATTAGCCAGTTTTGTTAACTACCGATACATTAATCATTAGCCAGTTTTGTTAACTACTGATACATTAATCATTAGCCAGTTTTGTTAACTACTGATACATTAATCATTAGCCAGTTTTGTTAACTTCTGATACACTAATCATTAGCCAGTTTTGTTAACTACCGATACATTAATCATTAGCTAGTTTTGTTAACTACTGATACATTAATCATTAGCCAGTTTTTTTAACTACTGATACATTAATCATTAGCCAGTTTTGTTAACTTCTGATACATTAATCATTAGCCAGTTTTGTTAACTTCTGATACACTAATCATTAGCCAGTTTTGTTAACTACCGATACACTAATCATTAGCCAGTTTTGTTAACAAGTGACACATAATCACTACCCAGTTTTGTTAACAAGTGACACATAATCATTTCCCAGTTTTGTTAACAAGTGACACACAATCATTTCCCAGTTTTGTTAACTATCAAAGTCTTACCTTGCTGGTTGTTCCTGAAAGTCCTTCTGTGGAGTCTGTAGTACTATTGCTGGTGCTGCCTGTAACAGAGACCATATCATACATTTCCACAGGGGGGAAAGTGTCTCCAGCACATATGATATACATAATTCAGCCTACTAGCAATTCATAAGTACTGATGGTAGCATTATTTTTGGATTATTTATTACTGGCACCTTTCCGTCTTTTTAGATGACATATAATTAATAAAGAGACAAATGTATTGATTGTCATTCACATAAAGAAGTAGAAAGATAGAAGGACACACTAAACAACATAAAAATCAAAAGCTATAGTGGCTGTGTCAGGAATTGAACCTGTCACATCCCAACAGCGTGTGCACCTCACTATGGAAACAAGCGTACTAAGAACATAGCCAACTGTTCACCCCGGGGGGAAAAAGGTGTCCGCGTTGGCATGACTATCATTCAGCCTGAAATCCACAACTATGGTATACGGACAGAATTAATCTCAAACTACTGAAATAGCACCAAAGGTTACAGAAATTTATATTAACGAATCAAAGGTCGAATAACAAATAGAATACAGGTTGACCTATTTATTTATGTGTTTTCCAGATGACAGTGTCATGTCTGGATGTGCTGCCAATGCATCTTGATCCCCCTTTCTGCCTATATTGTTTACATCAAAGGACAGGTAACGCCCACAGGTTTGGGGAAAACAAAAAGCATACTGCAGAGAACAAACGAATAAACAAACTTTATTTTCAAAGGGTAACAAACTGAGCATGCCGGCCAGTCTTAAATTCGGTCTTTCCGAACGCCCATCTTTCACACAGCAGTTGTGTTTTACCTAACAAAAGCATGTTATGTTCATTTAATAATAGGCATATTATGAATATGAAACAAAAAACACAAAAGCATGGGTGGTAAAATGCATGCGCCACTCGCGCACACACACACTAAAGCCCTCACTCACTTACACACACATATGCACTCACATACATAAACACACACACACACACACACACCCATCCACACACACACACCCATCCACACACTCACGCACGTGCGTGCACACACACATAAACACACACAGACACATACATATACACACAAAAACACAAACACTCAACCACACACCTACTAACACACACACTCACAGACATAGAGACACACAGAGAGACATACACACAGACACACATGCAGCCACACACACAGATGCACACAGACACAAACACACATACAGACACAGACCGACGAACATGCACACAGACACAAATACACAGAGACACACACAGACACAAATACACAGAGACACACACAGGCAGACACAGACAGGCAGGCGGGCTGTCAGTGACAATTTGCAAGTTTAGTTACTTGTTATAATACTTATAATACTTTCTTTCCTAGTTATTAGTTACCACCGACTGACTGAATAAAAATAAAAGGTTTTTAAATGTTTACTTTCTGTATTATGGAGTAAAACATTCAGCGTACATTTGACATTATGAATGTTTTTTAGGTCTATTTTATAAACTAAACAATATTCGTATTCTGCTAAACAGTTGGTCCCGTTATTCGTATTCGGCTGAATAGTGATAATCCCCTATTCGGTACAGCTCTACTATTGTTACACGGTAGCTCAGCCATATTTGACCATGTCCTAACATACTACATTTGTATATGTGTTTTTAAACAGTACACAACCCCGGTGTAAACATGAGAGACTTTCCACCTACAGACGAAGACACAAACGTATATCAACATGCAGGAGTTTCCTGAACAACTTTCTGAGTTTTTTAAGTCTGAGGGTTTAATTTTTCCAGTGGATGAGTTTTTTTTAACTCATTGTGATTTTTGGATAGTTCACCATGAAAGATTTTGGAGTATCACCAAGTATATTTTTTCCAAGGACAGCACCAGGTGCACTGAACCCAATCTTCATATTTTTGTTGTTGTTTTGTTTCGGCAAGATCAAAATAGGCTTGGGAGTTACCAGGGTGGTAGCAGCTAGACGCCAGTGTTGCCACTTTGGATGTTTTACATCCAGATTTAGATGTTTTCCCTTGCATTTAGATAGTGATTTTGACATTTAGATGGTAGAAGTTTTTCTAAATTTTTCATTTGGAGTGAATTTATCAAATCTAACCTAAGAAACAGGATGAAATTTTACCTCTTAAATGCTATCTTGACAATACAATTTGGCCTGATAAATAGTAGGAAAAGGCTGTTCCACTTATCAGCTCCCTGATTGTGTATTAAAATAAATTGGAACAGCTAAAGCATACCAGTCATTTTGGATCTGAAGCTTTAACTTCAACATCCAAGCTAAGTTTATCCTGTGGATTTTGTCAGGCTGACTTCAGTAAAGATGAGGACATGATTCTATAGGGTAAGTCATATTCACTGCTATGTAATTTGTGACTCTTTCCATTTGTATGTTTTTTCTAGATGTTTTCCACGCAAATTTAGATGTTTTTTAGATATTTTTAAACTCCATTTTGGATGTTTTTTGTCAAAGTGGCAACACTGCTAGATAGACACTTGCCTGCTCGACGCAGAAGAAGAAAGCAACAGAGATAGGCAGAGCTATTGTGAAACAGAGAAAATGGAACAAGTAACTAAACATAAAGCAAATTATACTAGAAACCCCCACAGAGAGAAAGGAAAACATGTGCACAGATAGAAGTTATGAGAAAACAGAACAGTTGAATGTTGTTAAATGTTGAATTAAAAATCGGCATCACAGCACTCAGGATACTCCCCTAAGTGCTCCATCCCCATCTTCAGCAGCAAGCGAAGAGTTCCAATTCTGATGGTACCAAAAAAACCAGAACTAGTAACAAACACAAGCTAAGTGGCTTACTGGATGTTCTGTGGATTAATCTTGGGTGTGAGCCTCCATTTCCACCACCTCTTAGCATTGAAGAGGGAGGAGAGTTCTCCTTGGTATTGTCTGAGTGGTAACTGGGTTCGGATCTGTATGCTGGGCGTGACTCTCGCTTCTAAAACATGACACAAATGAAAGAAACAGTGCACAAAACAAAAGCAAGAACATATAAAACATCAGATCAGTTTGTCATGAGTTGAGTTCAGTCAAGAATTGACATCACAGCACTCAGGGCATTCCCATATGAGCTCTGTCCTCATTTTCAGCAGCCAGCACAGAGTTACAATGCCGATGGTACCAGTCACAATCTGGTTATATGTCCGTCTTGCCTTTCCTCTAAGTGTAGTGAGCTGGCTAGACCCTCTGGTTACGCTCAGGTGCCTCATTCTCTCCAGGCTTCCGACTCCGTTGCTTGTTTCCAGAGGGCCCTGACCACATCTGCCCTTTCATGTATCAAATCAGCATCTAGTGGTGCAGATCCTGCCAGTCTGTCTGCCTGTTTATTACCCACCATGCTGGCATAGCCTGGAGAAAAGATCCAAAGTATGCTAACTACCCATGACCTTTCCAGTGAAGCTTGCCACTGTGCTCGAAGAATTTTTGCTTTCATCTTTTTCAGCATGCTTTCAGAGTCTGTTACAATTACGACATGTGTATGCATCTTGTTCTCTAGTCACCGGAGAGCTGCAGTTACCGCCTCCACCTCCATTCTCATGTTAGATGTTGTGGTGTCGTATGCTAGGTTGTCTAGCACTAAAGTTTTTCTATTCTATTTATCTATTCGCCCGACAGGTTGAGAATCGCTTCTCTAGCTGTTTTTTCAACAAAAGCCATCTACAAAGGATCTCTAGAATTGTTTCTAACAGCGCTGGTAAATTCTACAAATCCTTTTTCTGGTCCCTATCTTCACTGTATCCTCCAATTTAAACAGTCTTTATTTTGCTTTTGTTCATGTTCTGCCTTTGATTAAATATGGTTTTCTGTTCTGTATTATATCTGTTACAATTGTTAGCAAAGTACTAGATATGCCCATTGTATTTTACTTCCATTATACAGTGTATGTTTGTAGTGTTGTTTCTTTAAATCAGAAATCAATCTGCTATTGTGTCACACCTGTGGTCCAATACATTCAATTTTTTAAAGGGACATCTTTCTAGTTTGCATTTTTAGCTTTGACTATTCACATTTTATCAAGAGATTCAAATTATGAGCATACAAACTTCTCCCTTTTCGTTAAAAAAATACCTTACAATCTTAAACTTTCCACCACAACCTTTAAATAATCCTTAACGTGGTCTGGATCATTCCAGCAGGGTTATGACCTTTTTTTTTTTGGTGTTTGTTTCCAGAATGAGGGAGTTAAAAGATCCCCGCCCTATTTTTTTTAACACCACAAAGGTGGCCAATACAGGTAGCAATGGCAGTTTTTTTTTTTTATTTGGGAAAGGGGGGGGGGTGGAGTGAAAATGGGTGGGTGATCTTTAACTCTCTAGTCCAAGGAATATTAAAAACATAGGTCATAATCCTACTGGAATTACAGAAACGATCACTTTAAAAAATAACAATTGTACACAGCTCACTAATAAATTCATTAAAACAGTATTCATCAATTTTTCGTCAAAAAAAAAAAAAAAAGATAGATATATGAGGGCAGTAATCAATAAACACGGACTGGGTGAAGCATTAAATGGAATACATTGCCCAAGGCCTAAAAAAACATATGCAGGGAGTGACAAACTGTGACCCTGGGACCTCTATCAGTGAGGTCAATCTCAGTCAATCTGACTTAAATTTGGCTTTGAAAAAGTTATTTGGTTCAAAGGACCACCCCCCCCCCCCCCCCCCCCCCCCCACGCTATTTTTAGTTAATTTATTCATATCCTGAACTACTAAATGTCTGTGCAGTGGAAAAACAGCCTACGGCATTAACTCTTTAAGTCCCAAGGAACGCATCAGACGTTCATAGATTCCTGCCTAGAAGTCCAATGAACGCATGATGCACTGATTTTACATCTATTTTAACTACCCCTTGGGCCTGTGATGCTTAACTCTCTCGGACTCAAAGAATTAATTATGTCTCATAAAAAAGTCACTATAGACAAGTCAGAAAAGTAAGATTTAGGACCCAACAGGACGTGTCAGTTTTGCAGCTTCTCAGGGTAAAAGGGTTAAACTGGAGGACGGGGGGCTGCACTGCTAGAGCAACTGCCATAGACTGTGCAGGTTGGGGTTTTATTTTTGCTCCCAATAAAAAAACTATAACCTTACCAAGGATTTGAACCTGCGTCTCCTGTATAACAGACCAGCTTTTCTTAACCACTTGGCTAGCCGCTTCTCACTATAATCATATCAAACCAAAAATATATTTTAATCTTCACTTAACACCACAGCCTTACCAAGATCATCACAACCTCACTACAGTCTGCAATTCTTTGTTTGTCAGATTCTCTTGTATACTACCTCCTTCCCTTGACAACTGATCTAAGATCACCCATTCTTCCTACTTATCACCAAACTTTTCTTCTTTAAATGTTCTTAAAGAGTGGTTAGCACGTCATATAGGGGTTTACTGCTAGACTGCGATATCTGTACATTTCAGACCAACACATCCGATTTCACCAAGTCCTTAATTAGCTGCCTTTTATGACATGCTTGTTTGGGGGCAGTGGGTCTGTTTGCCCCCAGAGAAACGGGGCCTTGGAACCCTCCTAAGGAAATCACTAAATGAGAGTATGCTTTTTTGTGAACACCACTTACTATATTCTTCTCCTCTGCTTGAAGCCACCTTGAATCCTCTTCAGACTCTTTTTGCTGCTGTTTTAGTCTGAGTTCTATTTCAACCTCATCCACGTCCTCTACATGTCTGTGGTGCTGAGTAAATGCCTGGCGACAACAGCAGAAAGCACACAATGAAAGCACGGTTGTTTGTGTTAATTATAGCAAACATTCATGACCAAGAGAGCTGGACAACTGACAGCATGTTTTGACATTATTCTAAATACTTTGCCTGAGTGGGTTCCAGGGACCTATTTTAAAGTTAAATAAAAGTAAAGATCCCTTTACATGCCTTGGGCACATCAGGCATATGGGAAGAGCACCCCATATTTGTACAGACCAGTCAGCACTAGGTGGGTAATGTGGTCAGCATTTACTTCGCCATGACATACATTCTGGTACCCAATTTAGGCTGGGTCGATCTGCAACGCCCCATACCATGATACTAATCCACGCAGCCAGCAGTGGGTTTCGAAGGCAGTACATTGGAATTACGAGTCTGAATCACAACCCCTAAGGTACGGAAGGGTTTTATTTGGGGGGGGGGGGGATAACAGATTGCCTGCCCCCTAACAAGTATGCTGTAAAAGGTTACTAATTGGGTTATATCCTTCAAAGTCAGAGTGTAACTGCCTAAGCCGCAAGGAACCAACAGTCTGCACATGAAGAAACAAAACCAGTTCTGTAAAACAGATGCCCACACAGAACTCAAGATCTGAAACAAGACCAAAGTTCAGAAGTGGATGAGCATCAAGAACTTTCTGCCAGAGTTTACAGCCGGCGTATGTGAAGAAGATGGATTTTAAATGCTTATCTCAGGGCTAATAACAAATGAACTACTGAAAGCCAGCACAGTGAAACGATGTCTTATCCGAAAAACTCATAATTACTATTTACTGTGTTTTACCGGAGAGCATGCATAATTTCTGCATATGTCTTACTGCATTTACTAGTTTTTAAGGCTTTGTGAGACGAGGATTTTGAAAGTGGAGAATAAGGGCCACATGGCTAGCGCAGTCACCATGAACCATGCAGGTTAGGATGTTTATTTTTGCAAAACAAAAAACTTCCATCGTGTTACTGAGGATTCAAATCTGAGTGTCCCACATGAGAGCTCAGTGTTCTAATCACTCGGCCAGCTGCTCCTCCCTGTGTAAATACCATGTCAGCCAGTTTTTTTTTTACCCATGGCACTTCTGGGTACAACCTGGAAATCCTTTTTTACAATCTGCCCTCGTGTGGAATCGAACTATGATGTTTTTGTAAACTACTATTTTTAAAGAGAAGCAATCTGTTAGCAAGTGGCTGTGTAGACAACTGACATATAACATGTGTTATATAAAGTACAATCTTAAATGGAAACAAAATATAGTATTATACGACTCTATTAATTTTTCTCCTTCAATGCTGCCACCTGAAAGACTGACACCCAGTGACTAAAAGAGCTACTTTTTTAAAGGTGAATCCAAGTGAAACAAACCTCAAACACCCCAGTCAACTGTGTAAAATAGTTACCCAACCGTAATGAAGAAAACCTACAATCCTATGGAGGAGGAGAGGAAGAGGGGTGTAATTTTACCCACCAGTTTGCACATGTGTTTGTTTAAACTAGTGATATAACACAAACAATATAAAGTCGGATCTCAAAGGAAGGTCGACAAATGTTAACATGTGGCTGTAAAGAAAATGATAGTTTCTCATCTGAGGGCAGTTGGTGTATTGTGTTGTGGTTTACAACTAGGCTGTGATATCTACACCTTCAGAAAAATACATCAAATTTAAACAGATTCTTAAGAGCTTGCCTTTTATTGCATGCATGTTCAGGAGCTCAGGGTATATCCTTTTTTTTTTTCAATAAGGCACTAAAATCCACATGTGGACAATGGCATATAACTTGTGTGACACAAATTAGTAACTTAAAAGGGAAAACATTATAAATTAGCATGCGATAGTAAAGGTAATGGCATATTACCTGAGTGATATTAAGAAGTGTTTTAAAAGAAAACAGTACATATTAACATATGCCACACAATTTGAGTGTTAGAAAGTAATAAAGTAGAGGGAAACAAAATTTGTTAACATGCAATTGTAGACACAGACAGCATAACTTTGTGCAATATAAAGTGGTATCTTAAAGGCTCAGAAATATATGTTAGCAAATGCACATATTCACAGATGGAATGACTTGTGTTTCTTCTCCTTCGTCATCTTATTTTTATTGTTAACTGGCTGCACACTATAGAAAGACGTACATCCATTTACAGATCTGGCTAATTTGTATGCAGACTGTTGGTTCCCTACCACTCGGCACATCCACTCCAACTTCAAAAGAAACACCACCTAATTTTGTCACTTTTTGTGAGTCTATTATTTTTCACCCAAAAAATGTGGTCCTGAAACCAAGACAGGAAACTGTGATATATGGTAGCATCCTAAAGGAAAATAATATACATTAAAATGCTGTTATACACAAATGACACACTCTGTATGATTTAGAGTACTATCTTAATTCTTCTGTTCTTAGGCAGCAACTGCATTAGCTCCCTATCTTCTGTTTACTAGTTTAATTCCAGACTCTGACAAATGTCACTTCACTGTCATTTATCAATGAGAAGTCATGTGTTAACTCCATCTGACTTATAAATAAATACACTGTAGTGATAATTTTCTGTGACATAAAGAGAGTTAAAAACATATGGGGCATATAAATTAGCCACTGGACGAACTGTGCATTGCCTGGTATAAGTTTAATTAAAGGGAAATAACGTATTTTAACATGTGATTTTCATTTTGACGTGTAACTGTATAAACCAATGTTGGGGTGTTGAAGCAAAACAAATTTAGTGGGTCAGAATAAATTTAAAGGTTTGTAATTTCATGTAACCAAAACAAAAACCTCAGCTTATAATAAGTTCTTCAATATGACTTTTACAAAATATGGAGCCTCTGGCCTATCTTCAAAAATAACAAGGATTCATATGTCTTAGGTAATTGGGATTCATCATCAGTACAGAAAGATAGCATATAATTTGTGTAATAAGTACTATTTTACAGGGACAAATGTTTATCAATCAGTAGTATAGACATTATTTGATTTCTTCTTCCTCCAAGAGTCCGTGCCACGATGAACTGGTAGTCATGTCTATCCACAACCTTTTGTCTGGTGTACTTTTAATCAACTCTGACACAGATGATCTTCCAGGCCATGATGTCAAACTATCCAGCATCTTCTCTCTCAGTCTCCCTCTGCCTACTCTCCCCTCTGACTTTAACACTGTCATGATGTACTCTACTTTTCTCCTTCTCATGACATGATCAAAGAATGTAGCTTGTCTCCATCTGATGTGGGCAATCAGTTCTTTTCATGAGTAAGTTTCTTTAAGACATCCTCATTACTCTTTTTATGTTTCCAGGGTATTCTTATCATGAGCCTATAAAACCACACCGATCCCTCCAAAAAATTATTCACTAATCTACCAACTGTCCATGTTGGCGTATATCATGCTATGGCACATACAACTTGTAACGGGAAACACTGTATTTTATGACATTTCAGTGTATTTACAAATGGCATTTAATTTGTGTAACATAATGTAGTATTTTAAAAGAAAACAATATGTTACAATTCTATTGCACAGATAAATAGTGTATAACATGCTACAGAGAGTAGTATTTTATAAAGAAACAATATATGCCCCAATGCAATTAAACAGACAAATCTTTTATAACATGCTGCACAAAGTATACTGTTTAAAAAAAAAAAGCATAGTTATAAGTCAACTGACTGGATTAACCCTAAGGTATTCAATTCTTGTGTGCAATTTGAACAATTTCACTCATTAAATTACAAAGATTTTTAATGGCGAAATTATTATATTCCTATCGGCATCTACACATTTTTCAAAAATTCTTTTTTTTTTTTTTTTTTTTTTTATCAGCAGTATAGTATTTTAAAAGAAAAAACAAAACATTGGCTATCCTCCGAATAACGGGCACAAAAGATGGCGGCCGCAAAAAAAACACCCTAACAGAGCTTCAGTTATGTGTCAATTGCGCAATTCCGGCGACTTGATTTGGGGTTTTCCGGCGACTACCGTCACCGCTGAGAGTATCCCCACGCCGCTTGGGGCTAAACTAGATGGCTGGGACTCACGAGCAGCAGCTTCCGCATCTCCTGCAGCTTTGCTCGTGAGTCCCAGCCATCTAGTTTAGCCCCAATCCACGCGGCATGGGGGATACTCTCGGCGGTGGTCGTCTGAAAACCGCAAATTAGGTCGCCGGAAGTGCGCAATTGGCACGTGACCGAGGCCCTGTTTTTGGCCGCCATATTTTGTGCCCGTTATTCGGAGGATAGCCAAAACATTCAAAATAATGTGTTTCCTTCATGAATTTAGAGTACACTCCAGGTGGTACTGTGCCATAAACTATAAATTCATACATGGTACTCATGTGGTTAACCTTCAACATTGGTGGTATGTACAGTAAACTGAGATGACAGGATGTGTGTGTTTCAGTGGAAATGATTCATGTTATGTGCTTCATTATTTGTTAATGCAAACTCTGGCAATCAGCCTAAGAAGATAAAGTGAAATATACCTAGCAACGTATTGTTTGTCCCTGCACAATTTAGAAACAACGGATACCAACATGCAGTTAAACAAATGTACGACAGTTTGTGCCCTAAAATGTACTATGGTGAAGAGAAACATGTTGAAGTGTGACTGAATAACTGAGTAACTTGGATAATATAAAGTACTTTGTCAAACTGAAACAATATGGTGATACCATGAAAGTTTCAAGCTCTACAGACATGTAGCATGCAATAATGAAATAAAGGTATACCTGAGGTATGAAATGTACTAGAGGCATAGAATATACTGAGGTAAAGAAAGCACTAGAGGTACAGAATATAGTGACAGAGGTAGTGAGGTGTAGAAAGTATTAAAGGTATAGAATATACTGACTGAGGCATAGAAAGTTCTAGTGGTATAGAATATACTCAGGCAATAAAGGGGGTAAAAGGTGCACATGAGATATGGAAAATACTAGAGGTAGAGAATATACTGACTGAAGTACAGAAAGTACCAGAGGTGTAGAATATACTGAGGTATAGAAAGTATTAGAGGTATAGAATATACTGAAATAGAGAAAGTACCAGATGTATAGAATATACTGAGGTATAGAAAGTACCAGAAGTATAGAATATACTGACGTATTGAAAATACTAGAGGTATAGAATATATTGACTGAGGCAATGAAAGTACTAGCTAGAATATAATGAGGAACAGAAAGTATTAGTGGTACAGAATATACTAAGGAATAGAAAGTATTATATGTAAAGAGTATAGTAATGTTTAGAAAGTACTAAAAGTATATATATATATACTGAGGTACAGAATACATTTAAGTATAGAAAATACCAGAGACATAGAATACCCTGACATGTAAAATGAACTATAGTACTGAATATAATGACGTACAGAAGGTACAATAGGTATAAAATATACTGAGATATAGACAGTACTACTATACATATAAAATACACTGAGGTATATTATATAATAGAGGTATGGAATATGCTGGTGCATAGAAAATACTCTGAACAAACTTTAACAATAATCTGACAGTATAGGGAAGTACCAAGCTCTACAGACACATAAGCATGCAGTAACACAATAAAGGTGTACCTGAGGTGTGAGTGGGGGAGAGAGTGGAGACAACACTTGATTATTGGACGAAGGGCGCGGATATGCTTCAACAGGCGGAGGGGGTGGTATTGTGAGGGGTGGGGGCTCAGGCCGGCCTGTGACTGAGACCTGGCGACTGGGCGGCTGATGCTGCTGCTGCTGATTCTTTGTCTGGAATGCTGGAGATGTTGGGGTTGGGTGGTGGTGGTGGTGGTGGCTGGGTCTGGGGGGTAGGGAGATGTGGGGGTGGGCTGGGGGTGGCTGCTGATGACAACTGTTGCTAACCTGGAGGAGAGCAAAAACAAGCCGGGTCAGGGCGGTGGACACAGATGTAGTGGTAAGTAGTCAGTGTCCGTGACCTGTCACTACGGATGACATACTTAGAAGGTGATCACAGATGTTCTTATAAATAAAAAGCAACTGTAATATCTCACTGTGTGATGACAAACTTTCACTAGCTTGTGACAACAAAATTCAGAAGCTAGCTATCAAACTTTTCTTCACCCATGAAGTAAATAAATATATATATATATATATATATATATACGCGCGCGCACACACGCACGCACGCACGCACACACACACAGAGAGAGAGAGAGAGAGAGAGAGACAGACAGACAGACAGACAGACAGACAGACAGACATATACATTCATACATACATACATACACACAGAAAATGGTGCGATGCCTGTCGTGCAGTGTTGTGGTGCCCGTATGTGATTAAAATTGATCGTGTGGACAACTGCTGATCTGTTGGCGACTTCTGCTACCATCAATAATGAACTGCAATTCTACTGTGATAAACATCTGTGTGTTTTTCGTTGGCACAGGAGCGGAGCAAAGATGGGGTGACCCGTTTGCTATGAAGCTGAAACTAAGACTACCAGACTACCAGAATACATACACACAATAGGGGTGATGTTTGGTATACAGGCAAACACAAAATAATAATATTTCCCCACAACTTCATCTGCACAACATTAAGAGCTACACTACACACATCTGGTTATCTCAAAGAGAGGTTTAAAAAAAAAAATTTTTTTTTTAAAGACACACGTCACTTCAAACATAATTGGTTGTGAGAAAATCTGAAAGCGGAGGTGTGCCAATTAGGATAGAATATCACACCAGCACATATACAGGTGGGAGATGAGGGATTCTTGCAACAGGTGAACATTATTTGCATGAATATTTGTGTGTGTGTTGCACTTTGAGCATGGATAGATGGATGGATGGACAGATGGACATCTACGCATACATACTATAACAAGAAATACAGTTACTTAAAACCAATTAACCCACATGGTTAGTAAAGCATTACTTTATTATTTTCTTAGAAACTATTTACATTATTTAGCAAGAAAAAGATAGCTTATGACCATAATAGTTGAACTGTCTGTCTGACGAAGAAAAAAAAAATTTTTCTAATCTATCTATCTCAACCACAAATTTAATTATAGGTTAGCTGGTGGAGACAACCCTGAATATGATTATAATGAAGAAATAATGTCAGCAAACTGAGGACAAGACAGTAGGTGCTCATTCTTTTCCACATAAACCAAAAGGGATGAATACAGCAAGGGTTGAAATGTTTAGAATTCAAAGCCAGCCCATACAAGATTTACATCATGGGTGGTTGTTATACCAAAATGTGAATTCTGGTTTTGTTAAAACCAGATGTGACTGAATTCTGAGCCTGTTGCATCCACATGTGAATCTTTGTTGATGCCTGAGTTTTTGCACTGAACCACCACAAAATGATCTATTGGAAACTTGCTTAGGCACATATGGAACTATCCAAGTGTGAAATGGATGTCTTCTTGTTCATGTGCACTGGCTGTAAACTCCAGTGGAAAGTTCTGGTTGTTTATTCACCTCTGGACTTTAGTCTTGTTCCAAAACCTGAGTATTGAATGCACATCCATTTTACAGATCTGAATTATTTGTATTCAGACTGTTGGTTCCTCGCCTCTCAGGCAGATGCATTCTGAATCTTCTTCTTCTTCTTGACGTTCACTAGCTGTAAACTCTGGCAGAAAGTTCTGGTTGTTTGCCCACTTCTGGACTGCAGTCCTGTTTGAGAACTTGAGTGCTGAGTTAAACAGATCCATTTAACAGATCTGACTCATTTTTATGCAGACTGTTGGTTCCTTGCCTCTCAGGCAGATGCACTCCGACTTTGAAGGAAGCTCCCAATTAGTCGACTCTTATGACATGCTTTTGGGTAGGCAGTAGGTCTGTTCTTGTTTTCCCTACAACGAGGGCCTGAAATCTATGTAAGGATAAAATTAAAGTAATACTTCACAAACCAACAAATATAAAAAGCAAATGAATTTCAAATGTAAGCCTTATATTACCTGCATGTAATTAGCTGATGGGAAATAATTCTGAAGCTGATACTCAATATGTGTCATTGATGGTTGAGGCGGATGTGGTGGTGGATATGGATGCGGATGTTGTGGAGGATGGAAGTGATCTGGTGCTCGAGACCCTTGAGCTTTATTCTCAGGAGAGGGTCCTGGGGCCGGAGTGCTCTGACCTACTGGCAGGTTGTTTGTGCTGTTCCAGTGATGGGGAAGGGAGGACACAGTGGAGCTGTAAGAACTGCTTGCATTGACAGATAAATTTGGGGTTGAACCGGTTGGGGAAATGGAAAACTGTGGCCGAGCTGGTTTAGGTGGTGGGGGAGGCTCTTCATCTGATCCATTTGATCCCACTGGAGAGAAAAATAAAATAGATATATAGAGTTGAGTCAGTTATGCAAATTGGCAGAGATCATTATACAAATATTAATGATACATTATAATCAAAGTAACACAAAAGCAAATATGCTGCATGTATTCTGCCACAGGGGAGGGAAATTTAATTGGGGGGGTTCCGAAAATGGACTCGTTCAGAGTGTAAGTATTATGTATATGTTACATAGGGGGCATAAGACTTTTAGAAAGGCTTAGGTGGAGCATGACACAAAACAGGTAGGAAAAAACTGATGTATAACATTTGGTTTTGTTATTCATACTCCTTTGTTCACTGCAAGACAAAAAAAATGGACCTGATCCATGATTCTGGTGATCTTCTGAGATTTGCAAAACATGACAGCCTACGCTTACCCGTACTGCACATGATGATGAACATGTACTGTCCGGTATTGCGGAAAATCCAAAAACACAAACCAAAAACCTAAAAAATATATGAAATGTTGCGATATCAGGCAATTATCAACAAAGATTACACAGAAGTCATCAGACTTACCCCAGGATATGGCCTGAACTCTTCTGTTGTCTCTGTGCATCTCTTCTTCTTGTCTATGGCGTTCTTCATCCAATATTTCACTAGAGAAAACAATAACTCATGTCAGCGCAGCAGTGCATTAAGTTTCTACAGCTGAGATATGTTCTTCTTCTTCTTCTTCTTGGCGTTCACCAGCTGTACATTCTGGCGGAAAGTTCTGGTTGCTCGTCCACTACTGAACTGCAGTCCTGCTCCAGAACCTGAGTGTTGCGTGTGCATCAGTTTTACAGATTTCATTCTCTTGAATACAGACTGTTGGTTCCTTGCCTCTCCGGCAGATGCACTCCGACTTCAAAGGAAGCTCCCCAATTAGTCGACTCTTACGACATGCTTTTGGGGAGGCAGTGGGTCTATTCTTGTTTTCCCTTACAATGGGGCCCCGGATCCCACACGGGGGAGATATGTTCTTAAATCAATGATGCAATTCACAGTTCGTTGGAGAAAATTTCAAAAGACAGGTATGCAAAACCTACACATAACTTTGCACACATGCTTTTGAAACCCAGGTGTTGACGGTTTTATTATAAAATATTATTGTGAAGGGTTACTGTATCTACTAACGATGACTATTTGAGTTTCCTACCAGAGAGTAATTATATAACACCTGTACACCTAGTCCACATTGTATCTCTAACACTCTATCAACAGTATCACAGCAACATATCAGTAGGCACCTATAATAGTGCTTCAGTCAATTTTATAAGTTGGCGAGCATACTAGAACGAAGATTTGGTGATAAACATGTGAACACCCACTAAACAGTTCAGCTCTCCAAGGAAATGAAACAATACACATGACCACAAGCCAAATTTAGGTACGCCCATATGCGTCCATTCTATCTTGTCAACGGAGAGGCACTAACTTCTTATTCCTGGGTAAACTTCAACTCAGCGCTAGTCATGCACAGATATTACTATTCCGTGCAGACCGCTGTCTCCCGCTAAACCTCTGTCTCATGCGTCAAGCAGTGTTGACCTTTTTGTACGTATCTCTGCTACCATCGTCATCTAGCGCCTTGACAACTGGCACATACCATCAAGCAGAAGATTCTGGTTTTTTTTTTTTTTTTTTTTTTTTTTTTTTTTTTTTTTTTTTTTTTTTTTGTGTGTCCGCTTTTGGACTTTGGGCTGGTTCCAAAACTTGAGTTTTGCATGCACATCCATTTTACAGATTAAGCTTATTTGTATGCAGACTGTATTGCTTCTCAGGCACATGCACTCCAACTCTGAAGGAATCCGCCAATTAGTCGACATTTAAGACATGCCTGGAAGAAGGAAGTGGGTCTATTCTTGTTTGTCCCACAAACCCACATGGGGACCGCTAAACAAAGGCACGGGCACTTACTATAGCCAGGTTTTCAGTTCAGCAAATGTTAGCCGCTTTGAGGGCTCGTACTGCCAACAGGAACACATGAGGTTGTACAGAGATGGAGGACATCCTGGAGGGAGTGGCAGACGCTCACCGGCTTCAATCTTTCCAATGACATCATTGTTCTTCACACCTTGAAATGGTTTTACCCCATACATGAGGATCTCCCAGATACACACACCTGAAATACGACACAAGTTTCAGAAATGGGAAACAGAAACATTGTATTGTGAAATATGCCGGGTTATTCAAAATGATGGATACACTTTCATTCATGTAGATTTTCATGAATATACATTACATATTAATAATATACATAAAAGACAGAGAAGAAGGTATCAAGTTTACAAACTTAAATAGAGGTTATAGATGTTTCATACAGATGCAGAAATTCTTGTGCTGCAGTGGCCATCTTACTCAGCAGTGAACTGAAAGGCCCTTGGTGGCACAGGCATACAGACTCAAGCCGCTGCTAAGGCAACTGCTCTCTAGCGGTAGTATTTGAAGCTTTCAGACTTTCTCCTCTGTCTTGTATATATATTATTAATATGTAATGTATATACAAGGAAATATAAATGAATGACAGCGTATCATTATTTTAAATAACCCTGTAAATGAGATGTGAAAAAAACAAAAGGGTTTGAAATAATTTTTAAAATGTGGTGCTGTCCCCATAAAGGAGGTTGGCTGCAACGAATCCATTGCTAACTATAGGAATATTCTGTGGTGAGGTTCCAATGTTATTCACGGTGCGACTTTCGTATCACTGTAAGTCACAAGACTTGTGTCGTTCAACAAGTATGTCGTACAAATTGACTAAACAGAGGTTTGCAGAAATCAAATGTGCTGGACTAAAAGGTGCAGATATTGCAGCCTAGCTGTAAACCACAACATGCCAACCATTATTTGAACACAGGATGATGATGATGATGACTGATGACTTATGATATTGACGATGAAGAAGGAGGAGGAGGAGGAGGAGGAAGAAGAGGAGGAGGAGGAAGAGGAGGAGGAGGAAGAAGAGAAGAAGGACTAAGAGGAAGGAGGAGGAGGAAGAAGAAGGATGAGGAGGAAGAGTAAGAAAAGGAGGATGAAGAGGAAGATGAAGAAGAAGATGAGGATGTTAAAGAGGAGGAAGAGGGGAAGAGGAAGAAGAACAAGACGAAGACATCAAAGAATAAAAAAGAGGAGGAGGAGGAGAAAGAGAAACAGAAGAAGGAGGAGAAGAGGACATGTTGAACATTATATTGATCTTCTGTTAACTGACAGCGACTGTGAATATATTTCCAGCTAACAAGTTATAAACCAAGCTTACCAAACATCCATACATCACTTGCTGTGGTGAACCGACGAAAGTTAATAGACTCGGGTGCCATCCATTTAATGGGTAGCTTGCCCTTGGATGCTAGGAATGAAATAAGAAACAAAATGTGATTTTATTGCCAAATATATGCAAGATGTGAAAAAATAAATGCTCTAGAAAGCTTGAAACAGAACATAACTGTATTGCCAAGGGGGCTATGTTTTGCTATGACTTCTTCAAATCTCTTTCAGCAAGACGGACATTTAATCAGAATGCTACTGGAACCATTAGTATCAGAATTTGCTGGCTGCTAAAGATGGCGACAGAGCACTTATGAGAACGCCCTTAGTTCTGTGATGTCGTTTCTTGAATCAAATCAAATCAAATCTCTTTCACTGTGATAACTAATTTATTAAATTGTTAGTAATCTTCTTCTTCAGCATACCAAGCCTTCGAGGTTCATTTCTGCAGATATCACACATCCACATTCATCAGTGACTGGCCTTCTCCCTCCAGCTGGTAACTCCTAAGTGTTTGTAGATCTGCCTGTAAATTATCTCTCTGCCCTCTTCTTGGTCTGCCTCATGATCTACTTCTTTTAGACTCTTTTGTGTGCAGTTTTTTTCTCTTCAGTATCTGCCATTCTCTCTACATGTCCCAACCACTGCAGTCGATCAGCCTTCATTAAGTCAGTAATTACTGATTATTCAAACAGATTATGAATTTTACTGTTGCTTCTCACTATGCATTCTCCATAGTTTGCAGCTTTTAACAGTAGTTTTAACTGCACACTATTAATAATAAAATGTCTGGACAAATACCCGTTACTGCCTGCAGTAAGAGAAAGAAGGCGGAGATTTACTAGGCACACTCAGGCGAAATAAGCAAAGAAAGCAAAAAACAAGACGCACACCAGACACGCCAGAAGATTTGTTAATCAACATAGAACTGGTACTATTAGCCATCGGACGTTGGGGTTCATACTGAGGGGAGGATCTGAGCACCTATGGACATGTCCAGAGTGCAATGATGATAGCCCAACTAACTAACTAAGCAAAAGAATTACAAAACAGGCACTGAAATAGTACACAAATGGTCAGAGAAAAGAGGACGTCCAGGGAAAACCTCAGGAAGATAATTATTACAAGAGACAAAAAACGATGGGCTCAACTCCATGTCACAAAGCAAGAAAGTTGCATGCAATAACGCGGAGTGGAGAATCGAACGCGAGCCCTATGTGACATCTAAGGGCACACAAAGGATGATGATTATGATAATGACGATCATGACAATTCAACACACATTAATAGTGCTCTCTGTAATATTTCTAAAATAACCAGCTGGGCCACCATGAGTTAAAACTATTCCTTTATTGTAAAGGGTAGAGTAGGGTTAAAGTACTAACCAGAACAGAAATTAACATAATCACTGGCTACAAAGAAAGAGGGTTTAATCACATGATGACCTGTCTGGTATAAACAGAGTTAAAATTATCATTACCTTTGTAGTAGCTCTGCTCCTCGACCCATCTGGACAAGCCAAAGTCTCCGAGTTTAACACAATCATGAGATGAGACCAGGACATTTCTGGCTGCAATGTCTCTGTGAAAGGTCAGATAGCAAGTGCATGTAAATAAACAAAACTAGTTGTGTATCCTTTACAGGACGTTGTAAAAAAAACACCCCACCACCTGGCTGTTGTGTGGTTTTGTAAGTAAACAAAACTATCCTGGCATTATTAGGTTAGTTGTGTATCCTTTACAGGACGTTGTAAAAAAAACACCCAACACCACCTGGCTGTTGTGTGGTTTTGTAAGTAAACAAAACTATCCTGGCATTATTAGGTTAGTTGTGTTTCCTTTACAGGACGTTGTAAAAAAAAAAAACACCCAACACCACCTGGCTGTTGTGTAGTTTTGTAAGTAAACAAAACTATCCTGGCATTATTAGGTTAGTTGTGTATCCTTTACAGGACGTTGTAAAAAAAAAAAACTCAACACCACCTGGCTGTTGTGTGGTTTTTCTAGGCAACTTTACGTCCAGTAGTTTGCCATTGCTTTCTGGTTGGTCGGCTTTCTTGATACCACTGCCGAAACCAACGCAAGACGCATGGCCCGTAGCTGGGATCGAACCCTGCATTATAGCCTAATCAATTAAATGTAAAACTACTATCTAAACATAATTTTAACTTTACACTCCTCGACCAGGAAAGAAAAGTAATGTCCAGGGAAATAAAAATGTTCCTCATGATGCTGACAACATTACTCACCCAGTACCAAATTATCTATAAAATATCAGCACAGCATCACATGCTCAATGCACCACTGGAGTAAAAAGGGCCATGTACTTACAAAGACAGAATGTAGTCAAAACTACCCAAATCAGATTACCTATGTACAAACTTCTTGCTCTCCAAGTATGAGAGAGCAGTGCTCAGCTGGTAGGCATAAAGTATCAACATAACCAGATCCAATCTGGGCTCATTGTTCTGTAGGTAGGCTCTCATCTGAACAGGAGAACAAACAATAATGTAAAAATTACCAAATAACAGATAAGTTTTTAACTACACTATAACAAAACTAAATTGTTTGTATGTCAACCTGCACTGTACAGTGGAGACCACTTAAGGTGATCTTGGATGTGGTGAATTTCTGTTATGAAAAACAACTTGTCTATCCCCAATATTGTTTTCTTGTTTGAACTCTTACCTGGATCAAAGGAATTTCTGATAAGAAGAAGAAGAACCATTTCTTGGGTCCCCGGGTGAGTTCTCTGTATCAGATCTGCACTGTGTCTTGTCTTCTCAGTTAGCCTTTGAGGTGGTTTGGGTGGTATCTCCCACTGCCATCTGGGTGTCTTACTTGCACATTCATTTGTTCCTTAACAAGATTTCAGTTCCCGTTAGGTTGTTTTTGTCAATGTAAATATTTATATCTTCCCTGGAACCTCTTCCCTTGCTGGAGCTCGCCATAAAATACTCTCTTTGGGAGGCAACGTCTGGCATGTGGGCTAGGTGATTAGCCCAACGCAGCTGATAATTCTTCAGTATCGAGTGGATATTAAGGACTGGATGAAACTGACTTGTGCAAGGGTAATAAAAAAAAAAAAAGAAACATGCACACATGTGATACAATTAAAATACAGTACCTCGCCATGTTTGGCCAGCTCCATGACAATCCACACGGGTCTTGTGTCTGAACAGACACCAATCAGTTTTATGATATGAGGATGGTCAAACTGTTGCATGATATCTGTGGAGTTAACAAACACTATTACAGCAACACAACTGGTACACATACGTAAAAACAGTTTGTACTCTATGCAGATACAATTTTTTTTTATTTAAGCTGATTACATTTCCATACTATGGATTTCAGTTATCATATACTTTGATGGATGCTGTAGCGAGAGGTTTGAATGAGTGGGGTTTTATTACAAAGGGGAATGGACACTGAAAGACTCTCATCGCAACATCCAGTATAAGAATGGAGGTAGAGGCGGTAACAGCTACTTTCCGATGGCTTGAGCAGCATAGCCTGATATGTTGTAATTGTAACAGACTCACAAACCATGCTTCAGAAAATAGAAACTAGTGTCCTTTGCATTGTGTAGGTTGCATCACTAGGTTGCATCACTCAGACTAGTGCCAGTATGTTATCAGATAGTACCCACTTTTGGTTAACTTCTGGTACCCACTTGAAGCTATTTTCTGGTACCCGCTTTTGGTTATTTTCTAGACCCACTTTTGGTTACTTTCTGGTGCCCATTTTAGGTTACTTTTTGGTACCCACTTTAGATTACTTTCTGGTACTCACTTTTGGTTACTTTCTGGTGCCCACTTTAGGTTACTTACTGCCCACCTAGAGATAATGCCTTGTGACACTACACCATACAGGCATGCATCAAAAGAGGAGAAGGACATAGAGCACATAGAACACCAAGAATATGATGGATAGATAACAACAGAGAAACTCTACAACAGCATGATGTGACGATGGTCAAGGCGGGCGGCTGAAAGAACAAGAAGCAGTCTTATGAAGCAGTAAAAGAGGAAGTCAAGAAGAGAAGGATGAAGAGGCAGGAGGAGGGGGAGGAGCAGCAGCAGAAGGAGGTGGAGGAAGAGAAAGAGAGGAGGAGGATGATTAAAGAAGAAGAAGACATTTTATGTGTAATGTGACATATGACACTGGCAGATTTTACTTCACAGAATATTTCCTGGTACTTACTTTTAAGCTGGGATGACATGACAGCCCAGATTCGTTTTGTTTTTTAAAGTTTGTTTCTTCCCTGGCGTCGATTCAAACCTAAGATCCCCAGATAACTTAATGCGATTTAGCCTGTCATATTTGTGTGATCTTCAAAAGCTTTTTCTTACAGGGATCTGTTAGCTATGATGCTGACGAACGTTAAGGATTGCTGCAGTCACACTTCATGTGGGCTTTTCTTCTTCTTTATTCACTGGATGTAAGTTCTGGTGGAAAGTCCTGGTTGTTCGTCAATATGAACTTCTGTTTTGTGCCAGGACCTGAGCTTTGCATGTACATCCGTTAAACTGGCTTATTTGTGTGCAGTTGGTTGTTCCTTGCCGCTCTGGCAGGTGCACTCCGACTTTGAAAGAAATCCCCAATTAGTTGACTTCTGTGACATGCTTGTTGGGGAGGCAGTGGGTCTATTCTTGTTTTCCTCATAATGGGGCCCCGGAACCCACATGGGGATCTTACTAGCTAAGATTAGTTGTTTTGAATAGTGTTTCCAAATGTGGGTTCCGGATCCTAAATTTTTTTTTGGTGGTGGGGGGGGGGGGGGGGGAGACAACAGATTTCCTGCCCCCAACATCATCATCCCGTAACTCTACGTGTCGTTGGGTCACCAGATTCTCGTTGACTGTCTGATCAGCTTTCGCCACCTTTGGCGGTCAGTTGCGATGGATTTCATGGTTGCATGCCTCAGGCCTGTCCAGTCAGTCAGGTTCTGTAACCAGGTCTTTCTTGGTCTGCCTCTTCTCTTCTTTCCCTCTACTGAGCTCTTCAGTATTGTTTTTAAGACGCCATTAGATCTTATTACATGTCCACACCATTGCATTTTTCGCCTTTTCCCTGTAGTTAAAAGAGGTCCATAGTTGCCAATGTGCTGTATAATTTTATGGCAAACCTCTTCATTTGTAATGTGGTCCCTGTATATGCCCAGAATTTTCAACAAGCACGTCGTAAAAGATTAACAATTAGGGGTGTCAATTCAAAGTCAGAGTGCACCAGCTTAAGAGGTGAGGAAGCAACAGTCTGCATACAAATAAGCCAGATCTGTGGAGTGGATGTGCATGCAAAACTCAAGTTCTGGAACAGGACCAAAATCCAGAAGTCTGCAAACAACCAAAACTTTCTACTGCTAAGAAGATGAAGAGAATGTTGTGGCAATGACAAGGCTATCTGTTCAATACTGCTAGGACTTGTTCTTCTTCATCATCTCTGTCAGTCTGCACTCAATTCTCCATGGTAATTTATCATAAAGACATGACTGCCACACTTAACTAACCACAAGGGAAGAATAACTTACAGGCCTCTTCCAAAAACTTGTCTGTCATTGCCTCCTCTCCATCCTCCTTGCATGTCTTGATAGCCACAGGGACTTGCATTCCCTCCTGCCAAAGAAATGAGGAGATATTATTTCAAAAATTATTGCCCCAACTTTCTGCCACTGTTAAGCTTAATTTTTTTTTTTTTAAAGGACGATATTATTTCAAACTCCACAAATTACTGGTCATCATTCTGTCATTGTTATGCTCCCTAATTATAAAGATGTCTCAATATTTCAATCATATTTGCACCTCCATATTATTTATTGTAACTAAATAACATATATACCTAGATAATGTCTAGAAATTGGGTTTAAGTCTGCCGACAATAAAACAACTTTTAACATGTTAAGGATACAATTTTTTTTATCTAGGTCTGAATGCGCTAACCTGATACCTTGAAATACCCTGTTAAGTAAAGGCAGATGGAGTGATGCTGATGATATCACCTATAAGGTGCAGACTGGTCTACAAAATACAGGTCAAGCACTATATGCCTAATACACCTACAAGCATGGAAAAGCGTCCTGTACAATCTAATCTGCCTACCTCTGATCTGAAGTTTTAGTACCAGTCTTTGCACACCTCACTTGTTTCTAAGCTTGCAGGGGGGTATGAAGAACTCTACAAATGTTCCAGTGATGATACTTTTGTACCAGGTGATCAGAGAGAAAGGTCTCCACATCAGCCATGGCCATATGTGAAAGTAAATATCTAATAGTGCTGAGAACAACCCCATCAGCACCACTAAATATGACAATCACTAAGATGTTGATGGTGGTATATCTCTATGTCATCTTTGAGGTCCAGTTAGGAGACATTACATCAATGTTCTCATAGGTACAGTCATTAGAGTCCCACTGGTATGGCTGCTGCATTAGAGAGTGCAGCCTGCACGAGGATGCACAAAGTAGAGTCACCTTGATTGTTATTTCTTCTTCTTTGCATTCATCAGCTGCAAACTCTGGCAGAAAGTTCTGGTTGTTCATCCACTCCTGGACTTCAGTCTTGATCCGGAACTTGAGTTTTGCGTGTACATCCATTTTGCAGTATCTGGCTGATTTGTATAGGGACTGCTGGTTTCTTGCCTGTCAGGCAGATGCACTTCTAACTTGAAGAAAACACCCCTAATCAGTCACCCCTAGGGCATTCTTGGGGTGGGGGGGGGGGGGGGGGGGGGGCAGTGGATCCATTCTTTGTTCTCCAAAAGGCAGCCCAGAACTTACACATGGAAACTGTTACTGTTTTTAGCAGTGATGAATCAGAAAGCAATGTCAAATTACTGAACTTAAAATTTGCCTTGAAAAGCACAACAGCCAAAAAATGCTGGGGCTGGTTCTGCGACATCCTGTAAAGAATAGGCAACTAACTTTTGGAAGGAGGGGGGAAATGTTGAATTAATAACCAGCTTCAATGCACTCATGTCACACACAAAAATTCACCCCCCCCCCCCCCCCCCCCCCACACTCCACCTTCAGCAACCAGCCTAGAATTTCTGTAGCTTGATTTATGCCCATCTTGTTTTTCCTCCGAGGTTTGAGTGTCTTGATCTTTTATGATAACAACGTAACATGACAGTGACTTATTACTTTTTCGAAAAGCTACAAGCTACAGACAACAGAAATCAAAATGTTTTTACCTTGTCAAAATACATGCCCTTGTAGACATCGCCAAACTGGCCCTCTCCGAGTATCTCCACAAGTCGGATGTGGTCTCTAGGAATCTCATTATCTCTGGCTGTGATCAATCAAAGTTAGATAAAGCACATTAATATAATAATTGGTGCTGTACAATAAGAAAGCACCCAACAATCATCACATGAATTCAGTGTAATTAACACTACCATCAGCAAGATTTTGTTTACACAAATAACTGTACACATCTGTGCTAAGCAAATCTTTTTTTTGTTTTTTTTTTTTTTTTATATAATACCAAACTACTCTCTTTTCTAAACAGTATAACACAGCTAATAATGAGGATTAAATCACTTTTGTAAATGCAAATCAGAAAGTTTGTGTGTGTTTTTTTTTTTTTAACAACAATAATGATTAATTATTGTTTGTATGGGGAGTCACCATGGCGGAGCGGCTAGATGCTCACCTCAGATCGGAAGGTCGTGGGTTTGCTCCCTGGAAGAGCCGAACTTTATTCAAAAATGGCTTTGGCCCCCAGGTCGACCCAGCCTTGAGTGGGTGCCAGCTGCAGTCCCGGGAAGTAAAGGCAGCCGGCACGATGCTGGCCACATCACCCATCTTGTGCCGATTGGTCTATAAAAATATAGGTCTAGCCCTAAATGCCCTATACACCTAAAGGTGTGGAAAAGGGTCCTTTACTTTACTTATTCTTTGTAAGACCAGCTGACAGCAAGAAAACTCTAGTAGATCCAATAAAGATATAAGTAAATCATTAAATGCCACATGAAACAAAATCAGATGGACACACATGAAAACTACAATGAATGTCAGTATACATCAAATGGTTGCTTCAGTTCAAGACTGCCATGTTTTTGTGTGTGTCTTACACATTGATGACATCATCCAATCTTATTTCAACATCTGTTTAAAAAAACTGGCCAAGACACCCTGGTTTATTTCAATGTCTGGTTCATATCTTGAACAAGACATATATTTGTATTCCAAATTTGCTTGTTTTATTTATTAGTCAAGACATCACATTGTAATTCAAGTCTTGCTTTTTATATTGCTCAAGACATTCTTCTTTCTCTTCTTCAGTGTTCATCATCTAAATGTGTTGTTTCTGTTTACCAACTGGCTGCGATATCTGTGCCTTTCCACCGATAATCTGCGTTCTGTAGGCATTTGTTGCCAGGTTAACCTCCTTGGTTAGATTCGTGGGACACTGCAGTCTCACTGATGTGTGGCCATCTTTGTCTCCTAGTTCAGAGGTGGTGCCCCCACCCTACACACATGTGCAATGCACACACAAAACGAGCATGCGCCAGTCTAGAGTAGATCAGCCCTCTAGAGGAGGCAAGGCTGAACATGAGCATTCCTCACAGAAGGCTTGCATAAATGCAGAGCCAATACATAATACTCGGATAATGTGCTCACCCAAGGAATCATCATGCCCTACTTATGAGTGCTTAACCTCACTTCCGTGAATTGAACCTCTCATTCATCACAGGGGAGCTGTCGTGTTGTAGCCGCTAGACGCTCGCATGTGAATCTGAAGGCTATGAGTTTGGGTACTGATGAAGCCAGACTTTTGTCAGAAATTACCCTGGCTCCCCGGTCAACCTAGCCTTGAGTGGGTACCAGGTATAGTCCTGGGAAATAAAGGTGGTTTGCTTTATGCTGACCTACTGAGTGTCGATTAGTCTATAAAATATAGGTCGAGTCCTGTATGCCCAATATGCCTGAAGGCATGGAAAAGGGTCCTTTACTTTTACATTCATCATAAGCCAGACCTTTTCTTTTACATTCATCATAAGCCAGACCTTTACTTTTACATTCAACATAAGCCAGACCTTTACTTTTACATTCAACATAAGCCAGACCTTTACTTTTACATTCATCATAAGCCAGACCTTTACTTTTACATTCATCATAAGCCAGACCTTTACTTTTACATTCATCATAAGCCAGACCTTTACTTTTACATTCATCATAAGCCAGACCTTTACTTTTACATTCATCATAAGCCAGACCTTTACTTTTACATTCAACATAAGCCAGACCTTTACTTTTACATTCATCATAAGCCAGACCTTTACCATAAGCCAGACCTTTACTTTTTACATTCAACATAAGCCAGACCTTTACTTTTACATTCATCATAAGCCAGACCTTTACTTTTACATTCATCATAAGCCAGACCTTTACTTTTACATTCAACATAAGCCAGACCTTTAC
Organism: Candidula unifasciata; assembly: GCA_905116865.2. Lineage (NCBI taxonomy): Eukaryota > Metazoa > Mollusca > Gastropoda > Stylommatophora > Geomitridae > Candidula > Candidula unifasciata. The sequence continues at coordinate 104,836 of CAJHNH020008467.1, forward strand.
TTTTACATTCAACATAAGCCAGACCTTTAGAAGCCAGCAGAAGGTAGCCTGCAGACCAGGGATTTACATTACCTACACAAAAATGAGTACTTTGCTTCGTATGCATGTTAAGCCTTAGACTAAAGTGGACTTCCAAGTCCACTGTTTCATTTGGCATTTCATTTTTATTCCCTTACCCTTCAGACATCAATGTGAACATAAGTCAAGAGATTCAATTTTATTTCAAATCATCTCAATCAATATACCTCATTGCAAGAAACATTTATGTTAGCAAAAAAACAAATGAAAGTCTGCAAAACATAACAAACCCAACATTTCAGATATAACTGTAATTTAAAAAATATTTTAAAAATCCACAGGTTTTGAACAATCCCGTGGAAAAGTGTAATTAAAATAACTTTTACGCATCATTCAGCAGATTCTTCTGAGATCACTGCCATAAAAATATAACAATTGCTAGGCCACGAAAAGTAATGCAAAACTAAGTTCCCTTACTGGTAACAATTCTTAAATTATAATTATATAACGTGTTTACAGTTAATACCCTATTTTTTAATCAACTCTGGCATTTCCAGTAAATAAAACTGTTATGTTTTCATAGAAGAAACAAGCGAAGTATCTCAATGAAATTTCACTAAGAGAACATTAATATACATTTATAGGCATGTTACATACAATTATAATTTTGAATAATCATAATTAAAGACCAGTTTCAGAGCACTAACGAGAAACACAACTATACCATTTTAACATTACATGTGCAGGTTCCTGAACCGCACCCCTATCAGTAAAAGTTATCTGCTATGTAAAAATCACACTTTAAAAAAATGCCTTGTATTGTGAACTTTACCATGCACATGCTGATACTGGCTTAGATGCTTTTGTAAAGCATGCCGCTCTTCCAAGTCCAATCCTGAACAAGTTCTCATGTATTCAATCAACATGATTCATGCAAATCAATGCAATATCATTCCACATGCTGTTTCTTTGGCATTCACATAATAAATATTTAAAGCATTCAGGATTCATTGTAATCTGTACTAGGATGTTGATGTTTTATTGTTTGAATTTAAAATGCTTACACTGTGCAGAATTTAAAGTTAAAATGTTCGCACTATGCTTAGCACTGTGTTTACAAAGCCACTGTATCATAAACTACCAGGAAAGTCTCAGAAATGAAAATGTGAAACTATGTATGGAAAATTAGGAACGGAAAGAGCTATTACAAAAACAGTTTTATGTGAACCTTCTCATAATTAATTATGCTGTTTTTTATTTTAATACACAGATAACTATTTAGGTCGAGACATTCTGGTGTATTTATGCACATCTCCCCCCCCCCTTTTTTTTTTCTTGAACTTCCTTGTTACATCTGGTGTTAAGTTACCTCTTCACACTGGTCACGTCTGTCTAATCTGGTTATATTTAAAACATGCACAAAGTCAAAGATCAATTACAAGTCACTCAACTGCTACCTTGAAAATCAGATGATGCAGCTACTATTAGGATAAAACAGTACTCTTAGAATGAGACCGTTTTTAACAGAATGATGGTTCTGATTATCCAATGAACAAGGCAGCTACTCCCAGAATGAGGCAGCTACTCAGACAATGAGGGACCTACTTACATAATGAGGCAGCTACTCACACAATGAGGCAGCTACTCACACAATGAGGCAGCTACTCACACAATGAGGCAGCTACTCACACAATGAAGCAGCTACTCATACAATGAGGCAGCTACTCACAGAATGAGGCAGCTACTCACACAATGAGGCAGCTACTCACAATGAGGCAGCTACTCACACAATGAAGCAGCTACTCACAGAATGAGGCAGCTACTCACAGAATGAGGCAGCTACTCATACAATGAGGCAGCTACTCATACAATGAGGCAGTTACTCACACAATGAGGCAGCTACTCACAGAATGAGGCAGCTACTCACACAATGAGGCAGCTACTTAATGAGGCAGCTACTCACAGAATGAGGCAGCTACTCACACAATGAGGCAGCTACTCATACAATGAAGCAGCTACTCATACAATGAGGCAGTTACTCACACAATGAGGCAGCTACTCACACAATGAGGCAGCTACTCACACAATGAGGCAGTTACTCATACAATGAGGCAGTTACTCACACAATGAGGCAGCTACTCACACAATGAGGCAGCTACTCACACAATGAGGCAGCTACTCATACAATGAGGCAGCTACTCACACAATGAGGCAGTTACTCACACAATGAGGCAGCTACTCATACAATGAGGCAGCTACTCACACAATGAGGCAGCTACTCATACAATGAGGCAGTTACTCACACAATGAGGCAGCTACTCACACAATGAGGCAGCTACTCACAGAATGAGGCAGCTACTCATACAATGAGGCAGCTACTTATACAATGAGGCAGCTACTCATACAATGAGGCAGTTACTCATACAATGAGGCAGTTACTCATACAATGAGGCAGTTACTCACACAATGAGGCAGCTACTCACACAATGAGGCAGCTACTCATACAATGAGGCAGTTACTCATACAATGAGGCAGTTACTCACACAATGAGGCAGCTACTCACACAATGAGGCAGCTACTCACAGAATGAGGCAGCTACTCACAGAATGAGGCAGCTACTCATACAATGAGGCAGCTACTCACACAATGAGGCAGTTACTCATACAATGAGGCAGTTACTCACACAATGAGGCAGCTACTCATACAATGAGTAGTTTGTATATATAAAAAAAAGGTAACTTTCACTGGACAAAATAATTCTCCTCCATTTTCCTCCCTAGATTGCAAAGATGATAGTATGCAGGTGGAAACATTAAATAAATGCAGCTAAACATAAAAATTTGACAAATACTATGTGCAGGCAACAATTATTAGTGATGATTTCCTAAGGAATCATAACACTTCTTCTTTTCAGTGTTCCCAGTGATAAACTCCTGGCAGAAAGTTCTGGATGTTCACCCACTTCTTGACTTTGGTCTTCTTACAGAACTTGAGTTTTGTATGAAAGTCCATTTTACAGATCTGGCTTATTTATATTGCAGACTACTGGTTCCTCACCTCTCTGGTAGATCCATTCCGAGTCTGAAGGAAACACCCCTAATAATTTGCCTTTTACGAGATACTTGCTGAGGTGAGGGCAGTGGGATTGTTTTTTTTTTTTTAAACCCCAAAATGGGTTTAAAATGGGGCCTGGAATCCACATGGGGAGAATCATGATACAACAGCAGTAAATATGAAAAATCCCCCCCCCCCCACCCCCCACCCCACCACAAAAAAAAAGAGAGTAGACCTGAGACAATGCCAAATCCAATATATATATATATATATATATATATATATATATATATATATATATATATATATATATATATACACACACACACACACACACTTATGGGCAACTACTGCAAAATCTTGAGTTAAAAGTCTTCCAACTGATTCACAATTACCGACCAGTGACATGCTTCTGCAAATGCAAACTTCAGGCATACTAGAATATCCTGCAACTAGTTATCAAGACAGCGAGCAATAAACTCATCATAACGCATTCCCCCCCAAAAAAAAATGTATGCAGTTAGGAAACTTTCAGTGCAACATGAGTATTTCTGAGGAAATGATAAAGAGTCTAGTTCTACCAGACCAGTGTCACTAGGTTATCAGATATTTTGTTATCAACATGCTTTCATGAGTTATGTTTCAGTGCATGTGTTAGCTCCACTACTGATACCAAGTGAACTTACATTTCCTACGGACTCTGCAACCTTTGTGTTTTCCTAGAAAGGGTTCAAAGAATGGCTGGCTTTAAGTAAAGACTAACATTTTATAGACTGACCAAATGTATGATGATAAGCATGTTAATGACCACACCCTGAATAAAGGGATAAGGACAAACAATGTATTATGGCCACTCTTGGCATCATGATAAAAACAATAATGACTGAATTTTCAATATAGAAAGACAAATTCAAACTGCCACAAACTTTATCAAGACAAATTTGTTAAAGGTGGTATTTTGAATAAAGAAATTAAAAATTAAGACAAATAAGATGTACTGCAGAGCAGACACTCTGCATCATGACAAAAATGTTAATTATTGTATTTTAAGAGGCTCAGAGGGGAGTGAGTAAGTTCAACAAGATCTTCAGCACAGCAGTGGATGCACATGTAGCCAATCTTAACTGTGGAGCCAACATACCTTCATCATCATCATGTTTGCATCCCCCCCCCCCCCCCCAAGTTACAGTTTGGTTGTTGCTTATGGGCAGGATGTTTTCCTTATTGTCAGCATCAGCATACAGTTCTGTAGTCACATGTGTAGACTGGTAACAGCTGTCTGCCACCAGCTCCAGTCCATCAAACTGGTAACAGCTGTCTGCCACCAGTTCCAGTCAATCAAACTGGTAACAGCTGTCTGCCACCAGTTCCAGTCAATCAAACTGGTAACAGCTGTCTGCCACCAGTTCCAGTCAAACAAACTGGTAACAGCTGTCTGCCACCAGTTCCAGTCCATCAAACTGGTAACAGCTGTCTGCCACCAGTTCCAGTCCATCAAACTGGTAACAGCTGTCTGCCACCAGTTCCAGTCAATCAAACTGGTAACAGCTGTCTGCCACCAGTTCCAGTCAATCAAACTGGTAACAGCTGTCTGCCACCAGTTCCAGTCAATCAAACTGGTAACAGCTGTCTGCCACCAGTTCCAGTCCATCGAACTGGTAACATCTGTCTGCAACCAACTCCAGTCCATTTAACTGGTAACAACTGCCACCAGCTCCAGTCCATCGAACTGGTAACAGCTGTCTGCCACCAGCTCAAGTCAATCAAACACAGCCTGGATCTCAATATTCAGGTCTAGCAGTTGATCAAATTCTAGGCGACTCAGTGTCAGTCAACCAGCTCCAGAAGAACTTCTGGTGAAGCCAGCTCCAAAGGAGCTTTTGGTTACAATTGTGGACTACTGTTGTTGCAGCAGGTTTACTGGCTATGAATGGTTTCTTGTGCCATGGTTACTGGCTTGGTGTCTTTGCTACCCTCTGGTGGTGTTTACAGGGGGCTTCTGGGAAGGCTTTGCATTGGGCTGTTTGTGTGTCTGCCATCTGCAGCTTCTTCTCCTTGCCTGGTCTGGCTTTGTTCCATTCCAGTCCTCTTCAGTCAGGAAGTGTCGAATGTTGTCTTCCCAGCAGACCCTGGGTCACCCTGGAGGTCTGGTTCCCTAGTTCTTAGCCTGACATGATGGTCGATTTTCTCCCATTCTTTCTGTATACACATCCAAACCATTGTAACTGTGACTGATACACTCAAGTTTGTAAGGTCTGGGTTTCAAGATCTTGACATACTGTCTAATTGCAAACTTTGCACATTCTTGTCACTTGGACAACCTTTCTCAGGTATTTGGGGCCATGAAGCTGGAAATGACTGTTACTAAGAAAACTTTAGAAGTGCAGTCCAAACCGAAAAAAAAAAAAATAATCTTGTATCTCTGACAATAATTGACACACCAAGAGTACCAAAAACTAAGCACTGACACAGCAATTGCAAGTGCCCAAAAAAACTGTGACATGTAAATAAAGGACCAGTCCTTTGATTACCTAAAGACAACACACAACTACATGACTTGTATCTGCAAGTACAGCATGTGGTTTTGTTCTCTTGTCTCATTATAAAAAACATACAGTAAAAACCAAAGAGTCCACCTTTTTAACTGCTGTAACACACAAGCAGCTGAGAATGCATCACACCAGACAAGAAACACAAAGCATTGTGTCAGTATTAAAAAAAAAAGCTGCAAGGAAAGAAAACCAAAAATGGATTTCAAACAAACTACCATTAGTCAAAAATCATGAACCAAGGGCATCATGCATGAATGGCCTGCAAGAAATCTCATGTTCTACTTCAGTTGTTAAAAAAATAGACATAAACCTGTATCAAATCAACAGTATTTTAATCCTAATAAGCAACAACAACAACAACAGAAGTTTTTAAAAAAAGCCTGCACAGTCCGCAGCGACTGCCTAGCCAGGCGGACCTAAATCATCAGGCTCAAGGCCCTACTGTTTACACTGCCCAAAAATGTGGTAAAACAGACAGATGTTACCGTTCAGTTATACCCAAATGACAAACATAATCAGCACAGGCTAACCTCTTATCCCATTAATGTTCACCATTGAGGCGACTCCACAAGATGTAAAGTTAGTTACACATCTTCCTTAGGTTTTTACACATCAGCTTCAGCATTTGATGACTATTGTTTCATTTAATAGGCAATGTTAAGCTGTTGTTTGCCATTGCTTTCTAAAACCTAATATGTTCTCATTGCTGTTGTCACTTTTCTGTCTTTCCAAACAACAGTGTTATATTTTGCTACTGGAAGGCATGAGAAATGTAGCCCGTGGCTATGATGAATTTGACTGGCAATACCTGCTCGTATTAAAGAAGTCTTCCATATTTAAAGCATAGGATTTCAGGACCCCTGTACCTATTATATGTATTTAATTAATGTGCTAATCTCAGATGCTTAGCTCTCAACCTATCTAAAATCATGTTTTCCTTTATCCCTGTTAGTTAGTTGACATATTATCCTCATTGCACGTCGAACCACTCAGTCAATAAGTACTCGGATTCCTTCCTCAGTAAATCCCGCAGCGTGTAGCGGCTAACGACACCAGTTCTGTGTTGATTTATTCTTCTTCTTTGGCTACCCAGGTAGTGTTCTTGTTTGGCGACACACCGCTTAACATATTGTCCTTGCAGTCTGACCATGGTTGCAGATTCACATTTATCGGCTGGTTCACGCAAACCTCTCAACTCTCTTAGAGTAAACAGTATATCAGCCTGGTCCATGGCTTGACTGGCCTTCACAGTAGCCTTGCCTGCAAGTCTACCAGCTTGCTCATTTCCTTGTAGCCACACATATCCTGGCATGAAAATTAAACTAATCCTTGTCAGCCATGAATTCTGTAGAGCCACAAACCACTGCCTTCAGACCCAGCCCTTCTCTATTCATTTATTCCTGTTCCTTTCCTGATTTTCACTCCTCCATGCAGCACAATCAACCCTTTCACCATGTGGTCACGAAAGAATAAAATTCCACTTCAAGAGGGGTTTTCTCTCTTGCCTTTGCTTTTAAAAGTAAGGCTGGCACACTGTGTTGTGGTTGGCAGCTATGCTATGCCTTCTGGTTTAAAATTTGTGATTTCAGCAAATCTTGAATGAGTTTCCTTTTACAATATCCTTATTGTGGAGCAGTTGATCAAAAGGAGGATGAGGAAGCAGCAGCAGTAAAGAAGAAGAAAGAAGTAGAAATGAAGAAGGAGAAGGAAGAAGGAGGAGGGGAAGAAGGAGGACAATGACGACAACCACAGAGGAGAAGGAGGAGGAGGCAAAGAAAGAGGAGGAGAAAAAAAAGAAAGGAAGAAAGTACTCCATGGTGGCAGCAAACACAACAGGAGTTTACGGATCATCAGTAGAGATCCACCTTCAATAAGTGTTTTGGACCCTTATTCCCTAACACTTTCCAAGAGCTGTCCAACACAGGTCTTAACTCCCTGGCCTCAGGACTCTCATGGAGTGCTTTGCAAACTCTTACAGACAAAAAGAGACACTGGTTATTAGCTATTGACACTTGCTTATTGATAACCACCCCTAGTGTCTTGTCTTGTTGGCCTGGAGTAAGCATGCTTCTCACACCAGACAGCTAACCCATCGCTTACCCACCAATTCTAAAATATTGCCTTGAAACCCAGAGGGGGAAAAGAGGAATTTGAACAAAGTATAAGGTGAACTAGCCACTATACAGATAACCATAATAATTACAGAACACCACAAAACAGAAAGCTGAAAGTCTCTTACCATCGGGTGTGCTATAATCATCTTCATCTTCCACAATCTCGGCATAGTCTGATATCCCTGGCATTCACAGGTGACAAGGAAGCAGAAATAATGGCAACGTCAGCATCAAACAAGCAAAGTTAAAACAATGGGCTCACAAGGCACAGAGGCAGAGACGTGGTGACAGCAAGCAGGGAGAAACAGGAAGGCCAGGATCAAGACTGCATGCATTACTAGCATGTGAGTAAGAGGTAAGATAGCATGTTTCAAAAAAAAAAAAAAAAAGACTAAAAGACATTGTTTTCATTATTATAATATTTCCTGCAATAAAAATAAAAAAAAATATATATATATAATTAGTAATAGCTAAACTGTACTTCTGGTAGCTAAACATTTATTTTTTTTAAATCAAATTAATTTACACCACTGTTTGGCTTCTAAACTTAGTGCTATACTTCCTTTAACATACATTAATTACTAAATTTGTATTGTAGCATAATTCTAATATTTATAGCTATTTATTTAATTGCGTATGACAGTACACTGGCAGTGAGCATGGAAAGGGGCTAGGTTATTGACTTTTCTGTGTTTAATCTATGTTAATATACATCATACATTGTTTGTAACTTCCGGTTTTTTACTCCATGTTAATTTATTTACACTGCAGGACATCTCCAAAGGCAGAGTAGCTGCACCACCTTTAACATATGTTTCCTCTAAGCTCTGCTAGCATGCATTTATGTCACATTTTAGCCCTGGCTGCACACTTTCTGGCTCAAAACTCAAACATATATATAAGTGTGAACTGCACACTCGGTCATGTAGGCTCTACTCAAAACTGTAAACCCTAATGGTTCCTTTCTTCACCCCTCGCAACACCTGTTTAGAAGAGGCATCAAACTCTTGCTCCAGGAAAGAAAAGGTAGTTAAAGTGATGCTGACATCACCCACTGAATGCAGACTGGTCTAGAAAAATTGTGTGCCTAGCCCCATGTGCCCAAAGGTGCCACTGGTGTTTTTAAAAAAAGGTCCTTTATTTACTTTACCTACTCTGCTCTGCCACCACTGATAGGTGATCGCCAGTGGGGCAGCACACACAATGTTGCTGCCAATAGTTAGAGGACAGGAACAAGAATCACTAGACATGGTCATGGTGAGTGAGACTAACAATACTATTTGGTGTTAAAAAAAGTCTTCCACGATCAGAATCCGGGATTTCACGGCCACACTTGCCATCACATGTATATTCACCATGTAGTGACAACAGGCACTAAATAAATCCCTAATGTAAACTACTTATAATCCACACAAAAGAAGAAACTCTGCTAAAGAATTAATACAAACCAAAAAAACATAAACAAGATGTGTTAAGTCTGCAAATTCACATTCAGTATTTCCAACTTCAAACTCCGCCATGCCAAAAAAGCAAATAAAAAGAATATGAAAATAATATCAGTTTGTTTCTAGACTGCCAAGAGAGAGAGACAACAGGTGCTTCTTCCTCTACTGAATTAATGTTACAAGGAAAGAAGAAAGTGACAGGTTCTAAATAATTCACACGCAGGAACGGCCAAATGAAATTTTAAAAAACTAATACTTTTACACAAAACAAAAATCAGAAACTGTTAAAGTGCTGGCAAACCCAGCAGAATGTCTTCTGCAATGTTTCCAGGGGCTCTACCTTATATTGTTTGTCTTTCCAGACAAGAGTATCTTCTGGAGTATAAGAAACACATGACAACCTCTGCACTATGATGGTGTTTGAGAGCCAATTGATATTCTGAATACCCAGTATTGTATATCTAATCTTTCTTTGTATTTTCAACAATTTCCCTAACACTTCTTTTTTAATATTTCTAACTAGGTTTATAGAACTAATAGATGATGCAAGATAAGGAAGAAAGAACTGTGATTCTACTTTTTTCTTTTTTTATATACAAAAATAAAAGAACTGCAAATTCAAGTCCAACGTTGGTACTGAATAAATAATGCATGTTACATATTAACTCTTGCGGTAGCAAGCAGCTCACCAAATGCTGTTTGATTACTATACCACATACTCTATTTGTTTCTTCATTTGTCTGTCCCAGTCTTCTTTTACATTCGCCCACTGATTTCTCATTATAACTTTAATGTTTTTCACTATATAGGATTTTATTTCCACTCATCTAAGCTCAGGGATTTTATTACAGAGCACATAATCTTTGGGACAGTACAAGTTAGAGTAACAACTACTTAAGTTAAAGTAACAATACTTAAGTTAAAGTAACAACTACTTGTGATTGAAATAAGTTAAAGTTAAAAGAAGTTAAAGTCACAACACAATTTGCAAAAGAATAATATAATACATGTTCAGCTTCTATTAAAGTCTTAACATTACTAAAGGGAAATTTTTTTTATTGATTTCAGCCACACACAAATTATATCGTTGGCTGAAGAAGCAGTTTTTCAAATGATTTTGTATCTGCTGACATATGGTGCATCTACATGCTTTGTGAATAAAGTAAATGAGAGTGAAATACAAGGAACAAAATAATTATACTGTGTTTTATTTTCCTCCAAACAAAATTAATAAATGAGAGAGAAGTAGAATGGACAACATACTTTCATTTCCATGAGACACGTCATCAGATCTTCCTCCAGGTCGTGGAAAACTAGAACAAAATAATGAAATAAAATTAGTACTAAAACAGACTACGTGAATCAGTTAGCAATAAGTAGATTAACCAGTGATAAGTAGATTAACCACATATACGCATGTAAAGAACATGGCTAAATATAAAGACACAACGGAAAATAAAGTATAGTCTGCATTTAGTGCCAAATTGCTGGATACATTTGTTTCATTTGTGGATAAAGGGACAGGAAAGACAAAAGTACTCTTCAAGAAAAACAGACAGTAGAAAGAGACAAGTAGCATTCTACTCTTAATTTCATTTACTTTTCAGGCTATCTATTTACTGATCTATCTAGTTCCCCCTCACTTAAAAAAAAACATGAGCAGCTTTCCAAGCATCATACCCCAAAAAAATGTACTTGTATCCAGTCATAGATTTCCTCCACTTCTTCTTAGCCTTCATAAGTTGTAAATTGTGTTTCCAGTTCTGGTTGTTTCTACACATCTAGACTTTGGTCTTTGTCCAGAACTTCAGCTTTAAATTTATGGCTTATGTGTATGCAGACTGTTGGTTGCTCGAATGTCATGCAAATGCACTCAATTTCGAATAAAACACACTTCAGTCTTTTAAAACATGATTTTGAGGGTGCCTTCCCTCCATATGGCCTCGGAGCCCATACAGGAATGAACAGATTTCAAGCTTGCAGAGCAATATAATAGGAAGAATTCCACAGAGAAGCATGCACAGCAGGGGTCCATCAATCATCAGTAGAGCGATCCCTTGTCGACTGATTCTGCCCATTACTTCCCTAGACAATCTCAGAAGGTTGCTGACCTGGTTCATGGCGCCTGGCCTCGATCTTCCCCTTCTGCACGTTATCAGACTCTTGGACAGGGACAAGATGGTATGGTAACTTTGCAACAGGTACTGTGAGATTTGATGTTATATTGTCACTGTGGTGGCAAATTAGATTAGTCCACTACCTTAACGTCCAAAGTGACAAGTTTACAGTTCGTCTCTCCTCAGCTTTGTCTCTCCTCAGACCGGCAACGAGCTGGTGACTGGTACGGCACGGCCAGCTCTATCAGTACCAGATGGTATTTTTTAAAAAAATGACCATCGTTCCCTGGTTGACTCAGCCTAAGTATTAAATGGGAAGTAAAGGCAGGTGGCATGGTGTTGACTACATATGGATGACGAGCTGGTGACTGGTACAGCACGGCCAGTTCAATCAGGACCAGCTGGCGTTTTTCCGCAGAGTGCAAAACTATGTCTGGTCTCTGGCCGGTCTTCTGGATTGACTCTGGGTACTTTTTGAAACCAGGCAGGCCGACAGCCAGTAACTAGTCCCGCGCACAATCGAGTATTGATGGAGCGTATGCAACTTTGTTGACTTTACCTCTAGAAATTTGCCCAGCCTTGTAGAAGCGCATGGGGTGGACAGTAGGAGCAATTCTACTCAGCAGAAAACACACATACAAGCAACATATCTATCTTGTTCTTTACTAAGTCACCAATAATGTGCAGCCATCTTAACAACAAGCCTTAAAAAGTGTGCAACGAAGTGGAAATACTTTTTAAAAAATTTATGACCATCGTTTCCTGGTTGACAACCAAAAATTATCTAATTAACTAACTGAGAAGTAAAGGCGGTTGGCATGGTGTTGACTAAATTACCCGTTGATCACATCACCCATTTCCCTTAAAAAAAGGGGGCAATAGACTTAAAAGTGGTAAATCATGGCTGGGTAGGGCAAAGAATGACATCATGCAGGTTTCCAGCCTTACAGATATCCATCCAGGTGAGGAATGGATACCAGCGTCTCAAGCGCCCAATCTCACATTTTCCTGTGTCATGACGCTTGACAGAAGTTGTCGGGAGCAGAATCCCGTTGCTGTCAACGCCGAGGTATGCCCGCTTATCAGTGACAAGTCAGATGGGACAAATGTGCTGATCTTTATCAGACGGGTCAGTTATACAAGGAAATAAGAGTGCATGGACATTTAAAGCTCTCTCTACAGGCAGAACAGTTCAAGAAGCCAGCGGTGCCTTCTCCATGACAACTAGCAACATGACGATGGAGGTGATGGCGGTGACACAGGGTTTCCTGTGGCTAGAATCATAGGATGTGTGTGCTGAGTGATTCTTTGAGCATGATCCGGTGGGTCGAGGCAGACTGGTTACGCAGACAGTGGATTGGGTCATTGCAAAACTCTCCTGTTTATGCAACTACCTTCAACCTCCATATCTGTTTCAGGTAATGCAGGTATTGTTGGCAATGAAAGAGCTGATAGACTGGCAGGTACCGCATTAACTGAAGATGGCCGGCCCATGGATTACGCAGACATTGTCAATGAAAGACGGGACATTCTGAGGATTTTTGAAGTGTGTAAAGGGAGTAAAAGTCGGCATAGCCAAGCATGAGAAACACACAGGCCGAACACGAAGTCTTGTCAACCAGCATAGGACGCACTATAAACCAAGCGACGCTGATGAATATGTTGAAGGGGAAATCTGAACACCGATGGATGTGTCCGGAGTGCAGTGAAGATAATCCAACTAATAAACTTATCAACCACCAAGTGCCTATTGGTCTATATATATTTTTTAAACCGATGTAATATACTTTGCCTTACACGCCACGCTTAAATGTGGTCCTTAACTATTATTACTTACTAGAAACGTGTGCGAGGGCGATCTAGGTGTTTCTTTTTTAAGTAAAATAAAGTCCCATTTTCCACGCCTTCATAAATGTTCGGCATATAAGACTAGATCTATATTTTACAGACCAATCGACTCTTGGGTGGGTAATGTGGTCAGCATCACGCCGGTCGCCTTTACTTTCCATTGGAAGCCTTTACTTTCCAGGAGGAACCCATTTAAGGCTAGGTCGACCCGGACATTTCTTCTAAAGTCAATAAATATATAAGAAACATATCTATCTAGTTCCTTGTACAAATCATCAATACAGGACAATAGAATGATTCAGTCACAAAGCCAAGGCAACCAAATAGGAGAGGCAGCTGTTGTCCGGTATCAGGTTCCCTTCACAGGGTCACCGGTGCTGTCCAAAGGAAAGGCTTTAGGCACCATATCTCGCCATCAGTTCCGTGTGAACCAAGACAACCATTGACAACCAGCCATGGTCGGCTTGTGACAACCAAGCAAGGTTAACCAGTTAGATAACCAGCCACTCATGAACATCCACTGACAACTAAGCAAGGTTAACCAATTAGATAACCAACCACTGACAACCAGCCATGGTCGGCTTGTGACAACCAAGCAAGATTAACCAGTTAGGTAACCAACCACTGACAACCAGTCATGATCATCCACTGACAACCAGACACGTCAGCTAGTGACAACCCAGCAAGATTAACCAGTTAAATAACCAACCACTGACAACCAGCCATGATCATCCACTGACAACCCAAACCCGATTAACCATTTATCAACAAGGTTAGTTGCGTATCCTTTACAGGACGTTGCAGAGCCAACCTCAACAGCCCCTGGCTGTTGTGTGGTTTTTCTGGGCAAATTTACGTCCAATAGTCTGCCATTGCTTTCTGAAGGTTCGGCTTTCTTGATACCACTGTCGAAACCAACGCAAGGCGCATGGCCCGCAGCTGGGATCGTATCCGGTATTACGAAGCGTTCGCATTGACTTAGCCACAGAGCCGTCATTTATCAACAAACTGAAGAAAAACACAAAACCAAGACATCTCTCCCCCTCCCATCATCAACCACCACCCAAACAAAGAAACAAACAAACAAAAACATCAAATCTAACTAATGCAGATCCCCCCCCCCCCCCCCCCTTTCCAAACCGCTCCTACCAGTCACAACCCCACAAATCAACAAATGTGCAGTAGCAGTAGCAACAGATCTTCCCCTAACCCAGAAATGTCAAGTTCTCTCACATTTCCAACAACTACACAAAAGACTGACCCCTTTCCACACACACACACACACACACTCACAACAAAAACACTATGGTGGGGGGTGGGGGCAAGAAAAAAAGTGAGACAGCACAGTAAAAAAGTTGGGGCGGGAATAAATTAATTCAAGCAGGAAATAATGGCGATAAAGCTGCCGTGACTCATTCACAAATAGTGACGATGCTTGTGTAATGGAAAGGAGAAAGAAAAAAATACCGCAGAGGATGAGTTAGTGGAAGAAATGGCGGGGTGGGGAGGGGAGGGAGGTATCAGGTTAAAAATTCCCCAGGAATGAGAGTGGAACAATTTGGATTGGACGAACGAGTGGTTGCGTCAGAATGCCAGTAAGGGAAGTACACTTGGTGGAGATTGTGGAGGGAGGGAGGGAGGGAGAGAGAGAGAGAGAGAGAGAGAGAGAGAGAGAGAGAGAGAGAGAGAGAGAGAGAGAGAGAGAGAGAGAGAAATAATTAAGCAGCTCTACAGATAGAGATACAGATAACTAGCTAGACAATGAGCAGGACACAGAGAAAACTAATGGATGGACAAAGATGGATTGAATGGAAGAACGAACAAATATTTTTTTTTTTTTAATACCGCTTTATCTCTCCCACTGCCATTTAGTCTGCAATGGAGTATATGCGTGCCACATTTACCCTATGCTCTGTGTTGAAAGTTGAATTAACAATCGACATCACAGCACTCGGGACACACCCATAAGCGCTCCGTCCCCATCTTTAGCAGCAAGCGAAGAGTTTCAATTCCGATGGCACCAGTATCTGTCTAATTGCATGTCCGTCTCGACCTTCTCCTGAGTGTCGACAGA
This sequence comes from Candidula unifasciata, assembly GCA_905116865.2. Classification (NCBI taxonomy): domain Eukaryota; kingdom Metazoa; phylum Mollusca; class Gastropoda; order Stylommatophora; family Geomitridae; genus Candidula; species Candidula unifasciata. The sequence continues at coordinate 120,058 of CAJHNH020008467.1, forward strand.
TCCCCCTGTGATTCCTCGCAGTGTGTGTGTGTGTATTCCTTATTTTTCTTCACCTTGTCTGTATTTCTTATTTTTCTTAATTTCTCTGACTGTGTGATTCCAGTGCCCAGACATTCTAGTTATATTTATCACCAGGTCTTATCAATGAGTGCCCGTGCCAATCTATTTTATGTTTCGCTTGAAACTATTTAGTTCGCTCCACAACTCAGCATCGGTGATTGTGTCACAACCTTTAATTCTCTCCATTCTGCACAGCCACAATTTGATACAAATTTGTGGTTTATTTTGGGGGGAGCGGGGTCCTGGATTAAAAATCAAATAACACTGACATAATTTAAAAAAAGGAAAAAAACTGTAGCATTCTAGATTTAACCATAAGATCATGATCATACAGACACAAGTTTTCTCAGAAAGGCAGATGGTTGGGGGGGGGGGTGTGTGTGTGTGTGTGTTAAAATACAACTGGGATGACACGCGTGCGTGCGTGCTCGTGTAGTTTTTGGAAGAAGAAAAAGTGGACAGCCGGAGAAAGGGAAGAAAAAGGAATCACTGGGCAACAAGCAGACACGCGAGAAAAAGTGTAAAACGGACATAAACGGAGACCACAGGCCCGAGAAACGAGGCGCAAGAACTGCCGGGGCACGGGGCTGCAGCGAGAGAATGAGACACCGGTTGGAGACTGAATGACTCAATTTTAAAAACTGCTGCTTGACTGCTGAGAGCTGAAACTGGTTGCAGGCAGCCAGTGGTGAGCAGATATTCTCTTGGGGAGCATCGAGGGCGTCCTGAGTGTTTTCTGACGAGGCGGGTCGATCGTTATTAGTATATAGTTTTTTAAATGTCACGCTGTCCTCTCTGTTTGCTCCAGTGGGAGGGATAGCTGCAACTGAAGTAGCTACCCTCAATACACACACAGCACACTTTGAAAGACACAAACACATACACTCTCTCTTTCTCTCACCCCCCCCCCCAAACCTTTTTTTTTAACACACTCATACATACACACACACACACACACACTCTCTCTCTCTCTCTCCTTTTTTTAAACTCTCTCTTTCTCTCTCTCTCCCACACACGCAGACACTCACACACACACACACATCCACATAAACACACACATACACAAACACACACACACACAGCAAAACGTCGATTAACCGTCACAATCCGACAACCGAAGAATGATAACAGAAATATCTTAATTAATTGAAATGTACAGTAACTTGATTTCACTGCAACGAACATGAAAACAAAGTCCTTTAAAGGTTAATAATACATCAATTTTGTATTAAATTCTAAAAAAACGACAATATAGACTCCAATACAAGAGTGTTAATGTACAGCAATGGGTTGAAATAATATAAAATACGTTTCTTTAAAATAATATGTCATCTCCTGCGTCTGTGTCTTTGGAAATTCTGCGCTGCGATTTTCCTATCTTACGCATTTGCCCTCTCCTGCATTTCAAACCAGTTGATGCACTTTGATAACATTGTTTCTGCTTCTGAGTGGCTAGTTGGCGGTTTTTAGTTAAGAAATGATATTACTTCATCGTCATCATTTTTAAAGACGATGGCGGAAAACACAAACTGACGGTTAAGTGAGTGACAGTTATTCGAAGATGTACTGTACGTATACGCACGCACACACACAAGCGCGCGCGAGCACACACACACACACACACACACACACACACACACACACACACACACACGGTTTATGGTTTATACAACAAATCAACATTATAGCACAAGGATAGTAACCCATAAGTGCTCCGTTCCACTTCTAACTCTAGTCTGAGTCCGAAAAGCTCAGCGCAGTACACGTACTCCGTAGCACCGGCGAGTATCCTGAAATACTTTGGTTATATATTTAACTTCATATTTTGCCCGGTCAGCGCCGTTAGGCTACTCTCTTCGATTTCCAATTGTCAGGGGATTTTTTTACGTGCGCAACAATACACATGGGCGTCTGATCTTACTACCAAGAGATCACGGGGAATTACAAGAAGTCCACATTAAAAATTCCAGCCTTCACGGGGGCCTGAACCCAGGACCTCCAGCACTCGAGGCGGAAGCCATGCCTCGAGACCACTCAGTCCCCCTCCCCATATATATATATATATATATATATATATATATATATATATATATATATATATATATATATATGTGTGTGTGTGTGTGTGTGTGTGTGTGTGTGTGTGTGTGTGTGTGGTGTGTGGTGTGTGCTGTGAGTGTTTCTATAAAAGTCTAATAACACAGTGGTCTCCAAGCTGGGGGCGAGGGGGTGTGGGGTTGCTTCCTCCCTCAGATAGGTGCAAGGATGTTTCAAGGGTTCGGGTGGGAGGGGGTGACGTCGAACAATTTTTTTAAAGTGAACTCATCTGTACTTGTAATAATCCGCTACCCTTGCCTTTTGTTTTAGTTTAATTATAAATAAAATATGTTTTAAAACTATTTATTAAACAAAACAAGGACATTTTTTTTTCATAAGCCGTCTGTAAATCTACCGTTAACAATATCAGTAATATAATAACACGCACATTTAATTATAGATTAGGATCACATTCTGACCAAAACGTATCTCCATCCTTTCTGGTTCTCTTGTTGCGGAATCTATTTAATCACATTTTGTTATGTGAGTGGCGTGGGGTATTTGTCATATAGTCCAAAGGGGGATGGGGGCGTATGGGGGTTTTGCCATATACACAAGGGTGGGGGTGTTTGCCATATACTTAAAGGTGAGAGTTCTGCCATATACTTAAAAGGTGAGAGTTCTGCCATATACTTAAAGGTGAGAGTTCTGCCATATACTTAAAGGTGAGAGTTCTGCCATATACTCAAGGGCTAGGGGTTTTGCCACATACACAAGGGTGGGGGGTTTTGCCATATACTCAAGAGTGGGGGGTTTTGCCATATACTCAAGGGTGAGGGTTTTGCCATATACACAAGGGTGGGGGTTTTGCCATATACACAAGGGTGGGGGGTTTTGCCGATATACACAAGGGTGGGGGGTTTTGCCATATATTCAAGGATGAGAGTTTTGCCATATACTCAAGGGTGGTGGTTTTGCCATATACACAAGGGTGGGGGGTTTTGCCATATATTCAAGGATGAGAGTTTTGCCATATACTCAAGGATGCGAGTTTTGCCATATACTCAAGGGTGGTGGTTTTGCCATATACACAAGAGTGGGGGTTTTGCCATATACTTAAAGGTGAGAGTTTTGCCATATACTCAAGGGTGTGGGTTATGCCATATACACAAGGGTGGGGGGTTTTGCCATATACTTAAGGGGGCGCGACTTGAGAAAAGTTGGAGACCACTGGTCTATCACAAATTATATCCAAACTGACCGCTGATACAACAAAGTCAACAGCGCGTTAGTCAACTGAGTGAACACAACCTTTTCTTCCATAGCAACTAAACTACTAGCAGCCAGGAAGTTTTCTATGGCTGCCAGATGTGCAACCCGCACTCCTGGAAGATGGGGGATGACAGATAGAAAATCGATCGTTTGTGCATTATCAGATAGAGGTTAGCCTTCTAGCAACGCAGGAATCTGGTGCTTAATTAGCCAGGAAGCCATATTTAACGTGATTACTGTGTTTGTGACATGCTCACAGTGGTCTCCCACTTTCTTTGTCTCATCCTGTGAGCAGAACAGCGCCTACCGTTGTCTTCTATCTCTGGCCAGAATGTCTGTCCTGCGCATTAACATCCAATACCAACGTCTTCCGTCCCCGGTCAGAAGTTCGACTCTGGTATTAACATCGTGTATAGAATAAATCCCCAAATAATCCACACCTGATTAAAGAAGAGGATTTTTTTTTTTTAAAGAAAGAAAGCAGAAATTCAACAAAATACAAAAATCGATGCAGCTACAGGCAGCCTTTGATTATTAAGGAGGAGGATGAGAGAAGTAATTAAACGACGGCGAAGAAGAAGAAGCAGAAGAAGAAAGAAGAAGAAGAAGAAAAAGAAGAAGAAAGAAAGAAAAGAAAGAAAAGAAAGAAAAAAGAAGAAGAAAGAAAGAAAGAAAAGAAAGAAAGAAAGAAAGAAAGAAAGAAAGAAAGAAAGAAAGAAAGAAAGAAAGAAAGAAAGAAAGAAAGAAAGAAAGAAAGAAAGAAAGAAAGAAAGAAAGAAAGAAAGAAAGAAAGAAGAAAGAAAGAAAGAGAAGAAAGAAAGAGAAGAGAGAAGAAAGAAAGAAAGAAAGAAAGAAAGAAAGAAAGAAAGAAAGAAAGAAAGAAAGAAAGAAAGAAAGAAAGAAAGAAAGAAAGAAAGAAAGAAAGAAAGAAAGAAAGAAAGAAAGAAAGAAAGAAAGAAAGAAAGAAAGAAAGAAAGGAAGGAAGGAAGGAAGGAAGGAAGGAAGGAAGGAAGGAAGGAAGGAAGGAAGGAAGGAAGGAAGGAAGGGGAAGGGAGGGAGGGAGGGAGGGAGGGAGGGAGGGAGGGAGGGAGGAAGGAAGAAGAAGATCAACAACAACAACAATTGTATTTAATGTGAGCACGGGGACGATTTCATGTAACAGCAATAGCAAATGCGTAAATTAACACACAATATTTCAAAAATTTAAAGGCTCATAACCAATGACTTGGAGGACACAAAATGGGATGCATTCAAGAATGGTGAAGAAATCAAGAGAACTTCTGGGCAACCACTGGTTAGTTACACATTTGTGAAGTTGGGCAGGCCTTCTGCAACGGACTATACAATCACTGGTAGATGTAGACACTTATCATGGCAGAATTGCAAGCTTAGGTACAGAGAAGTAATGGTAGATTTATAAGTTGTCAGAGACACGTCATCGTAGAATCAACAGTTCCCGTAAACCCCGATCATGGGAGAAAATCAAGTTCACAGACACAGATCAGGGTGAGATCGGCTGTTCCTTTACACAGACAGGCCATGGTAGGCTCATTAGTTCTCACGCCGATCAGATACAAATCAACCGCTTGTATTGAGTTACTGTATAAGAGAAAGAAGATGGCACCATACCTGGTAAAATTATTAGATGCAGCGGGGGGGGGGGGGGGAAAAAGTAATAAAAATATACAAGGCATTGAAATCAGCAAGACTGAAGGTATCGGACTGAATTTCATATAAGACATTAAATGAAACTGCACTAGAAGAATGAAATAAAGAAATCGAATGCGCGCCCTATTTAACTCGTAACGGAACAAACATGATGACAATAAAGATGGAATTATAAACACAGAAAAAAGTACAACGTGTTCAGAAGAAACATCAGAGCAGTTATGGGGGTGGGGTGGGGAGGGGTCCTAAAATTATTACCAACTCAACGATGAGAATCAAACAGGTACAAATCAGGGACATTCGGTTCTTCTTCCTAAAGTCCATGCCGTGTGGCGTTGCTAGTCATGTCTACCCACAACCCCCTGTCTCGGATTCTTTCAATCAATTCTGGCAGATTCCTCCATAACTTGATGTCAAACTATCTAGCTTCTCTTCTCTTGGTCGTCTCCCTCTGCCTTTCCTTCCTTCAACTTTCCTACTATCATGATGTACTCCACTTTTCTCTTTCTCATCACATGACCAAAGAACGTAAATCGGTTCTCTTCGTGAGTCAGTTTTTTTTTTTTTTTTCAAAACGTCTTTACCCTTTTTACCTGTCCGGTTAAACCGTATAAAAACAAAGTAGGGCACCCGACGGTTACATAACTCAATGGTTAAAACGGGTATGTTTCTGACTTTGCTTACCTGTCAGACGGTTCCCAAAACAATTTCTCCTGTTTTGGTGGGCCCCGGGTGTAAAAATGTTGAGGAACACTGTGATGCCGAAATAATACGCACGTTTCCTTTTTTCTCCACCACTCTTTTTTCCCCAGTCTCCTTATAATCTATGTATTTGATGTTTGTAGTTGTAAATACCACATAATCTTGGTTATTTCATTTTGAAACATTGGATACAATTGCTTCCAAGGCATCCATCAATATGGCGGAGCCGTTGGCGGAATGTTCGAGGCAGTCATAATCTTCCTCGAAGCGTAGCAAGAAAATAGCACCAACATTTAGGTGTCCCCAAGAAGGAGCACGTGACGGCCACTTTGCCCCCCCCCCCCCCCCCCCCTATTTTTTTTTTTTATATAAGAGGCTTCCCAAGCAAGGAACAATAATTTAAAAACAAGCGAGAAAAAAATAGGGGGGGGGGGGGGTCCCCCGGAGAAGAGAATAGAAGTACTGGGTGAGAAGAGTGCTAAAGAAAACAGAAATATGGTGGTGGTGGTGAGGAGGAGAAAGGCTCTGCGAAGGAAGAATGACAGTAATTAACTGCCAGAAGAAATACTTTTTAAAGACATGGATGGGGAGAGTAAGAAAGAGGGGAGCAATTCTATGATGATTATTTCCATGGCCTAGAAACCTGACTAAAAAAATATGAACTGGGACCTCATGCAGGGAACAATGAAAGCTTATATAAGAAAGTAATTGTCTAAGAGGATCGAGAGAATATCAAAGATAAAAGCTAATATGAGAAGATAATTATCTATCATGAGAGAAGCATAACACAGTTTAAAGTGGGTATACATTTGATGAAAGAACGGGTTTTATTTGTGAAAAGAATTATTATTTCCAACTCAGGAAATCGTAATGATGATTTGGCATCAGATAAATGGCATTTATGAGCTTATAAAAAAAACTGCGTATCGTGTCATAAATAAATATGCTGGACTGGATTCCATTCATGATAGTGAAACAAGCGCACAAGATAGAAGCGACTGGAAAAACAGACTGCGAACCCTACGTGGAGTAAAACGACACACAAAAAAGTCATCATCATCAATCAATCAATCAGTCCGTCAGTCAGTCAGCATCAGGCCATCCGCATTTACTTTACTATTATTAATTAAGGCTGGGTCGACCTGGGAGCCGAGGTCATTTAAAAAAAAAAAAAAACAGTTTGGCCTCGTCAGGATCTAAACCCATGACCTTTAAACTCGCAGGCGAGCCTCTAGCCGCTACACCACGGCAACTACCATGACGAAGATAACAACCGTGATTATTTCCCAACGAAGGCTGGCTGCAATGGATCGTCAACACGCTCTTCTTTTGTCTTGGTTGAACACTCTGAGACCGGTGTTCGTCCATTTTCTTATAGTGTCCTCCCATTTGTAGCGTTCTCTACCTCTTGCCCTCCCCCCCCCCCCCCTCCCCCCCCCCCCAGTATGGTTATCAAGCCTATTATGTATTTTAATGTGCCACATTATTTCAATTGTCTCCTTTCTTTTAAACTTCTTTTAATAATTCTCTTTTCATACTCTGTATTTGTACATATTTTGATATATTACCATTACTAGCGTAGTATTAGAGCTGAGAGCGGAGAATGAAACATACATACATGACTACTATAGAAATACAGAGTAAAGGCATTGCATAAAAGAAATCATATCGAGCACATAAGATGAAGACAAACAAGAAGGGAAAATGTGTAGAAAAATTGTATAAAGAAGAATGCAACATAATTTATAATTATGGTGTATATTTCCTGTTTTCGTTGCTTTTCACTTCGGTTTTTTTTTTTTTTTTCAACTACTTCGATGAGGGAAAGAGTAGTCAGTGAATTGGGAGAAAAGGGTTCAAACTGTTAACTGAGAGAGCTTAGGTCACAGTAACTGCTTTGCCCACTCATAGTAGCATCAGTAGTAGTAGTTGTATTGGCCGGTTACACCGTAGGGCTGTCGTGCGAAAGACCCGGGTTTACCCGCCGGTAAAGTGATTGAGTTCCGTATGGGTTCCGTGGTCCCATTGTGGCAGAAAAACAAGAATAAACCCAATGCCAATGTCGTAAGAGTCGACTAACTGTCAGCTTTCTTTGAAATCTGAGTACATTTGCCTGACAGGCAAGGAAATTGAATACCGCATATGGAGACATGGACAAAGACAACATACAGAGAACATTGCGAATGCCAGAGAAAGATCGAGACAACAACTAAGGCCCTTCTCGTATATGCCGTAGTGAAAACCACTGACATATCACACAATGGAAGCACGTCCATCTTTAGCTTTTTAATAGCTCCAGAAGGGCGTTGGAACAAACCACCTGACTTCAACAGAGCGACCATAATAGCAGATACATTACTGATGCTATCTAGGAGGGGCTAGCTCACTAGGTAGGGGTTGAACTTGGCTAATTCAAATTGATGATGATCATGATGATGATGATGATGATGACGACGACGACGATGATGATGATGACAGTCTGCCTACAAACGTGTCAGACCTGTAAAACGGATAAGCAGGCAACTCAGGTTCTGGAATTAGGACTAGAAGTGGACGAACAACCATAATTTTACGCGGGAGTTTAACAGTGAACGCAAAGAAGAAGAATTGGTACTGTATATGCATGCACCTGACGATGTACAGCAAAATGCCCTCTTTGTACACATTTACAAAAGGGAAAACATTGCTTTAATAATATAACTGCTATACGGCTGAACGGGCATTTCTGGGGTATGTTCCTGTTTGATTCTCGTTTTTCAGGTGTTAATCCTGCGGACGGCAATTACCTACCCACATACCGCGCCTTGGTTATAGGAAAACGTACGTGGCACTGCCGCACCGCAGGACAAAGGCTACTCAAATAATGGCAATAAGAAAGGTGGGGGGGGGGGGTGTGATCTGTTTAGTTTGTGTACTTTTAACAAATGCTATAATGAAATTGTTGTCTTTTTACCAATGCATATTTCATGTGTGTGTGCGATAAACTATACGTAAACAATAAACTACCCACAATGCACTGCCACCATCGCATAGCAGTACTAAATATTTAACACAACTGTATAGTGCGTTATAATCGATAAACAGTTCAGTAAGAATGAGTGAACAGAAAACAAAAAGAGACAGATATTTATTTGGAGAACAGGTGAAGCTTCGAAAATGATTAATAGTAGATATACACGATTTTTTAGTATGTTTGGGGGCACACGAATCTAAAATTTGTTTAGCAGTTTGCATATTTGTGTGGTGGGCCTGGGGAGGGGAGGGGGCTTGGATATGCCGACAAGCAGACAGAAAGGAATACAGAGAGATAACTATATATCTCGATAGCTCGATTTAATGACACTGAATAATATAAATATAACGCAGACCAGACTGGAGATGTAACTGGCCACGTCATCGACATGACAACAGCATGAAATAGATCAATGTTCTTCAAACTATGGGCAGCGGAAAAACCCAGGTGGGCCGCTAGAAATGTCTGCCTAATTTGTAACATGGTAAGATATGTTGTTTTTCTCTTCCACAATTGCGCATATGCACAGGCTTCTTCGTCTAAGTAGTTCACCTTTTTGCCCTTGTGGGCTATGTGTGCAGACTACAGAACATGTCCTGCAAGACTGTCCCTTGTTCAGCCAATTAGGAAAGGAATACTGGCCCAGTGAGTCACCACTGTAGACAAAGTTGTATGGGACTAAAAATGAACTCATAAAATCAGTCAAGTTTATCACAAGAACCTGTCTGTCGGTGTAAATCAGAAAGCGAACACAAGAAGAAGAAGAAGCAGTCTGTAGAATTTAACACATCGGAGTCGACCAAGCGAACAAACTTAATATTAAAAGGATCATGAAATGGTCACGCAAGCCCGTCTTACATTCGGCCCTTCCAAACCCACCTTTCCCACAGAAGTTGTATTTTATAAATAAAGCATGTTATGTTGAATCAAAGAGAGGAAAAAACGTGGTTATCTTATCTCCTTTAAGCCTGGAAACAGCAGACACATGAGTCGTGTGTTTTCAATCATAGCTCCACAACACGCACCCCTCCCCCGAGAATCAAACAGACACAAATTCCAGAAACCGAGCTGAACCGCAACAAGAAAACAGTAATACTATGGGACCTGACCGTTAGGTAACTTGCAGTCCACTCTGGGCTGGGAGTAACGAAAATATCTCATATAGCGAATAATATAATTCCTGTAAAGCGAATATGGCGTCGTACATGTCAATTTTGTTTCTGTGCTTTATAAGCTGTCGTGTCAGCAGCGAAACAAGTTCCGTGGTTCGGTGGGCCGCGAGTGTAAAAAGTTGATAAACACTGATGCAGATGGTGATTTTATTAATGATGGCGGTGCTTGTGGAGGTATTCCTGGAAGCGCTCGTCAATTTCTCTGTAGCATGTAACTGCATACCTAATGTGGCTACAACTTACGAAGCCCACCTTCGTGCACGTCACTGGCCTTTTGTGGCAGGATCCATGCCACCTAATGTCTTTTCTTCTAAACTACGTTTGGGCATAAACAGATGAGTGTCAACCAATCCGGCAGGTCGTGTAGGCGTTACAGATCAAGTGTGCCAGACTAGCTGGAGGAAATGCCATGTGAATAGACTTCAAATAAAATTTTCCTCTATGAGCTCTTAGATGCGGCTTGCCATAAGCTGCGAATTAATAATGTCGTCTGCTATTATTTGTTTAGGAGGGGGGAAACGCGGTTATCTTATCTTCCTTCAGACTGGGAACATTGGACACCTGAGTCATGTGTTTTCAATGATAGCTCCACATTTGTCTTTCTCCACAGACTGCTGTCTTGGGTATGAATCTGCTTGAGGCGGATTTTTTACAACTGGTCCCAGGTTGACATAGCAGTTTGGTCTTTTAAAATTAAGAGTAGTTGATCTGGTCAACATCCCGCCAGCCAGCTTTATTTCCCAGGGCATTACCTGGGACACATTTTAGGCTGGATGGACTTAGAAGCCTGGGAAAGGACAAAAGTCAACTAACAGCGGACACGAATCCAAGACCTTCAGGCCGGCAAGCGAGCTTATAGCCACTACATTACCGCGCCTCCACTAGGTGGTGGTGGGATTATTCTTCTGGCCTCTACGCCACAATGGAGAATTGCCTCTCAACCAACTCACGCTGAGTTGTTCCATCCTTCGCTATTGCATGCAGCTCACCTGACGTCCTCCCCATCCCATAATTTTAACTTCACTCTCTAGCTTAGTGTTTCCTAACGTGGGACCTATGCTCCACAGGGAACAATCTGATTGTTGGAAAGGGGGGGGGGGGCAATTTGATGGTTAAGGAGGTCAGTCCGAAAATGGACCCGTCAAGAATTTAGGTTACGTAGGGGGCATACACATTTTAGAAAGGCTTAGGTGGAGCATAGCACACACAAAAGTTTTGGGAAACACTGCTGCTCTAGCTCCTTTCTGCGTATGTTTTTTGGTCTGCCTTTCTTTCATAGTTGGTTGGTTTTTGTGGCTTTTTTTTTTTTTTTTTCAGGATAAACCAGCTACAAGTCCAGCCTTTTACGATATGCATAGAAGGGTGCAGTGTTACTATTTGTTGCTTCCTGTAAGGGCTCCGGTGACACACAGGCGAGTTGTGTGATAAACGCTTAGGTTAGCTGTTCGAGTTTGAATGTCCTGTTTGTTTAGCCCTCTCATTATGTTACAGGTTTATTTTCTATCACTGCTGGACATCTATGACTCCTGCTGCATTTTCCATATAAGCCGCGCGAAGGTATAAACATTCTCCTTTGCGACCAAACGGCATTACAAATGTGAGCAAGGAGACAAGTTGACTGTGGTCAATTTCGCCCTCTTCGTTGTATGCCTGGGCGCCGAGCAAACAATATGTGCACTAGGGGCTAAAACGGTTGCGACATCACATAATCGCTTTGATGAAAACTACCCGTTACCTGCAATATTTAAGAACTTCCGGTAACTATGTGAATTTCTGCACATAATAATAAAGTTCCTACTCATTCACCCTTGCACACGCACACACACAAACACACACAATCCTGCAGACACGTGCGTGAGGGCATACTGTAACTCAATATTTTGCATTCTGGGCGCGCTTGTGGAATACTAGACCTGCTGGGAGAAAACGAAATTATGATGTAACTGGGGTCGCACGCCAGAGTGTGTCATGCAGCTTCTCCGGGGAATCATATCGGCTGAAATTGTCTGAACAATTACAACCGCTCTTACAACCAGAAACAACACGTCTAGAATCAATGAGACAACAGTGAACCCGATTCGATTCGGTGCTTTTCGAGACGTGCACCATAAACTAATGCAGTGGTTTTCAGCCGGGCGGTGTGCTCAGCAAGGAAGTTTCGAGGGGGCGTCAAGCAATTTTGAAATGTGATTTGTAAGTGTGTGTGTGTGCGCGCGCGCGTGCATGTGTGTGTGGTCTATCAAGATGATGATGACCACACTTTTTTCATCAATAATGAGTACGAAGATGACTGATGAGGCCGATGAGAGCCCGAAAAGTTCTTGGACAGTGAGGACAGGGAATGAGCGTTGTGCCAGGAAGGGGATCTCCTGCAGTCGCCTTTCTGTCCATCCTTTTCTTAATCAGTCTTGCTGTTCTGTTTGCTTTAAATGTAGCCATGCCCTTGTGTAGAGCTGCACGCCATACATTTCTGTCTTGAGAGGCAGCCTCCCAACTGGTGTCATTCATCCCAAATGCTTTAAGTGAAGATTTCAAGGTGTCCTTAAAGCGTTTCTTTTGCCTGCCTTGGAAACGTTTCCCATTTTACAACTCACCATATAAGAGTTTTTTTTTTTTGGGGGGGGGGGGGGGGGGGTTAAGGGGGCATGGCGGTGCCAACATGGGGGGGGGGGGGCTGTAAGCTGTCATGCGTGCCACATGACCGGCCCAACAAATTTGATGCTGTATCAGTAGAGTGTAGATGCTGGTCATGGCTGCTTTCCCAATGAAAAAAATCTGTAATAATTTGTTATAATCTTGTAACAATCTGTTATACTTAAAAATATTTTAAATTTAAATTGTAAAAAAAAAATATTTGTTGAAACTATTTATAAACAAAAGGCAACAACGTTTTTGTTGTCACGCACAGTCTGTAAAATATGATTACACGGCTCTTTTAAATAGTGCTGGCATTTGTCTTTTTGCCCTCCTCTTTTAAAGACATTTTTAGTGTGGAGAGAGAGAGAGAGAGAGAGAGAGAGAGAGAGAGAGAGAGAGAGAGAGAGAGAGAGAGAGAGAGAGAGAGAGAGAGAGAGAGAGAGAGAGAGAGATCTTGCCCTATATTCAACGGGGGTACCATCTGAAAAAAGGTTAAAAACTACTTTAATTAAATACATACAAATATTTAGATTTTTTTTACAGGATCGTGGAGAGCATTCTATTTACGTAGTCTAAACAATGTGCGTTAGATTCAGGGTTCACTGATGTCTTTTGGAATATCACGTGGTTAGGTCCCGAATTATACTGGCAACAAGAAGCAGCCATGAGGATTGACAACCAAGTTGGAACTTTTCAAAATATTAAGCAAGGCGTTAGAGAGGGGTACATGCTATCATCCGATTTATTTAATTTATACAGTGAAAAAAAATAGTTAGATCCATACGTGGTATGCCAGGAATATCGGTTGGTGAGTATACTGTTAACACCCTGCGATAGGCTGATGATATAGTTTTGATCGCTGAAAATGAAACACATCTGTAAGAAATTATGGATATAATCGTAACGGAAAGTGAAAACGATGGTCTTAGTTTGAACAGCAGAAAAACAGACGCAATGGTAATTAGGGCTGTACCAAATAGTGATTTTCACTATTCGGCAGAATACGAATACGAATAGTGTATAGTGTATAAAATATATCTTTAAAAAAAAAAAAACTTTCATAATGTCAAATGTTCGCTGAACTTTTACTTCACATAAAGAAGCACATAATAGTCATCTTCTTCTTTAGCATTCTGAGCCCTTGAGGTTTACTGCTGCAGATATCACTCGTCTCCATTCATCTCTCTGGCTGGCCTTATCTTCACAATTTGTGACAACAGTTGTTTGCAGGTCTGGCTGGACATTATCTCTCGATTTTCTTTTTTTGTCTGCCTCGTGGTCTACGCCCATTCCTCTCTCAGGTGTATACAGTTTTACATCTCTGTCATTTAACATTCTTTCAATATGCCCCAACCATTTTAGTCTGTTAGCTCTCATGATGCCAGTGATCAATGGTGATTTAAACAGATTATGTGTTACATTGTTGCTTCTCACTCTCCATTCCCCGCTGTTAGCATCTTTGATGAGTCCAAAGATTTGTCGTAAGACTGTTTTCGAAAACCTGTAATAATCTTTAATAATCTGCTTCAAGTTTCAGAGCCATATAAAACGACTGGTCTTATGAGCGTTTTATATATTTTGATCTTGAGAGACAGACACTTTGACTTTAGAAGATGTTGAAGGGCTTAGTATACTTTATTTTTAGATTGTATTCTAGATTGTATTTCTTCTCTCAGCATGTTGGAGCAGTTGAAGTTTGCACGCAAGTACTTATATTTTTCCGTTCGTTTGATTTTCTTATTATCGACTAGGATGTAGCTGGAGTTTAAATTATTTCCATGTCTAGTTAGTATTCGTACAGAATAGTAAACATTTAAAAACATTTTATGTTTTGCATCCTTCAGTCAGTTTGTGGTAGCTAATAACTAGGACTGAAAGAATCCTAAGTATTATAACAAGTAACTAAACTTGGAAATGGTCACTGACAGCTTAGTTAATGCATGAAAGCTGCATTAGCTTTCAACAAAGCCAATCGTTCCATGTTGTCGGTATTAAGGCCGTGTATGCAAAAGCGGGTGTAAGGTAACTACTATTCGTATTTGGCCCGACCGCAACTATTCGGCCGAATACGAATAGTCAATAGGTCCACTATTCGGCCCTGAAGCGAATACGAAGCAAATATTCGGTACAGCCCTAATGGTAATTACAAACAGAACTGACCCTCAACTGCAACATCACAGTAAATGGGACAAACCTCAAGCAAGCTGATATGCGTATGTGTAACTGGGTAGCTTAATACCATCAGGGGGAAAATGTATTTAAAAAGTTAGATGTAGAACAGCTCAAGCAAAGGCAGCATTTTACAAAATGATGAAAATTTATTGCAATCTTTCCTTGTCAATTGCGACGAAAAAGAGAAATCTTTAAAAAGCGATATAAATTCTATCTTGATACACGGCAGTGAACAATGAACAGTTTGTAAATTAGTAAAAACGTATGTGGAAGCTGTGGAGATGTAGTTCTACAGACTAATGATGAAAATACCCTGGACATATAAAAAGAGTAATAAAGACGCACAGAAAGAGAACTGATTGAAAGTGACTCAGAAAGAGACTATATTCTTTGGTCCTGTGATGAAAAGGAGACAACTGGAGTACACCGTGACAGTAGGAAAGCTGGAGGGGAGGAAAGGCAGAGGAGACCGCGAGAAAAGATGCTGGACAGTTTGACATCATGGCATGGAGAATGATCTGTTTCAGAGTTGACTAAAAGTATACGAGACAGGAGGTTGTGCATAGACATGACTACCAAAGTCACACGACATGGACTTTAAAGGGGAAAAAGAATGGCCCGAATTTCTTTCTAAAAGGCCAGCCGCAAATTGTGAAAAGTCCCCAGTAACCTCGCTCTACCTATGTCCCAGTCCTGACCCACGTAAGTCGTGGGCAATGACAACAGCTCACAGAAGCCAGCTTCGGGCGTCAGAAATAAGGTATGTGAGAAAGGTGGTCCAAGTGACATAAAAAGACAAAAGTTCTCAACCAGACAATACGACATGATCTTGAAATTCAGACCTTACAAACTCAAATGGATCAGTCACTGAATGCAAAAAGGGAGACAATGGGAGGCCAAGAAACCAGGGAACCAGACCAACGGGGTGACCCAGGGTTCGCTGGGAGGGATGATAACACAGTTCCTGGCTGACAGAGGACTGAATGGAATAAAGCCACGCGTATAAAAAGCTTTCACAAAAGTGGCGATCTCTCTAGCAATCCTCTACACTCCAAGGTAAAACAGGATAGACTAAATATGTAAACAGGCTCATTAACCTCGAATCCAGATTTGCCTAACCATCTTTGCCTAACAAACCTGTGTCCTCTGCATTCTTCTTTAAAGTAGTAAAACTTGGTCATTTTACCTGTGACAAGAGAAATGGTTGAATAGCTTTCACATGCGATACTTCTGAAAACTCTTGCTAGTATGCAGTAGGACATTATTACAAACACATATTGAAACGCGTATTAAAACGGTCTTCCCGATATCCAAGCCTTAGAAGGTTCCTACTGCTAATGAACACTCAGAGAACTGAGCATGGTAGTCTTTAAAGAAAACACGCATAGTGAATTACAGGATTTTAAAAATCAAAATAAACATTCAGGAAAGGAATAAGGAAGGGCTATAGAGAAAATAATTGCAGACATAAAGAATTGGGCGCTTTTGGATGAAACATATCGCCATGTGACGACATCAATGGTTCAGAAGCTACGGGAATAGATCTTTCTTCACTTTGCCGTTTTACTATACATTTTGCCAGCTGCATTAAAAAAAAAAAACTATCTACGGAGTGGACTCCGACAGTTTCATCAGAAACACGAAAAATGTCCAGTAGGTGAAGGTAAGCATTGGTTTACCATGCTGAATTAGATTTTAGGGTGTTTTCAATGCCCGTCCTATCTATCTGTCTGCCTGCCTGTCCGTCCCTCTGTTCTTCGCTCCGTCCGTCCATCCATCCATCCATCCATCCATCACTCTCTGTCTGCCTACTTGTCTGTCTGTCAATCTATTTTTCTATCTATCTAATCCACCCCCCCCCCCCTTTTTTTTTTTTTTTGTGCCTCTTTTACAGAAACAGTCAATCAATGAGGCACGCCTGAAAATCTCCTAACGGAAGTGGTAGACTAAAGAATAAAACAGGCAGAAAGGTAATTAACTGAGGTATTTCCTTTAACGAAACAGAGACATTTCAGATCAACACAGCAGGGGTAACAAGCCTCATTTATATTGTGGCAACAACTCAGGCAACAATTAAGTTCGCCACTTCTGCTGTTTGTGTGATAAAATAAGTATTGATTGCGTCATTAATCTCGGGCTAGGCAACTGCGTCTCCCGTTTACAAGGGGAAATAACTTAATGATATATCCTGACAGGGGGAAACAATGCACGGGGAAAATGTAAGCGATTTAATTACGTAATGTGTTTACTGTCGTGGTGCAATTAAACAAATTATATTCTCTCTCTCTCTCTCTCTCTCTCTCTCTCTCTCTCTCTCTCTCTCTCTCTCTCTCTCTCTCTCTCTCTCTCTCTCTCTCTCTCTCTAATCCCTTAAACTAACTTTTGCTGCTTTATTTTTTAAACTTGCGCATACAACTATGCATGCGTGCACAAATATAGAAGCATGCGGGTTTTTTTTTTTTTATATTCCCTACGTTCTTCTTAGGACGTAATTTTTTGTTATTTGAAGCCCCACTCTGGCTTTTGCCAGGGGCCGCAATATAGGCAGGCCATCAATATGACCAATTGTCTGAACGCGGTTTCTGGGACCTCTCCACGGTGATCCTAATCCGCATGGTGGCACTTTGTGTCATCGCGTGTTTATCGCTTGTGTGATGTCCTGGTGGGGTAGAAAGTCAGTCAGTCAGTGTACGAGTGGAATAGTATCTAATATTTCTCTTTATGATTTCCAATTTTTAGTTATTCGAAGCCCCACCCTGGCTTTTGCTGGGGACCCTGAATACAGCTTGGCCACGAGTGTGGCCTTAACGACTGAAGGGAGTTTCTGGGACCTCTCCACGGGTGATCCTCATCCGCATGGTGGCACTTTTGTCACCGGGTGTTTATCGCTTGTGTGATGTCCTGGTGGGGTACAACAAGCAAGTTGTACGAGGGGAGGACGAGAAGGCAGTTTAGCAGGCAAGCACCAATATTACACAATTAATTCAACTATTACAAAGAAAACCAGATCACCCAGGTATGGTTTCCAGTCTCAGCATTTAAAATCAAGCTGCTGGCTAAGAAAATCAATGATCAAGTGTTACAGGGATCTGTATATTCAACTAGTCAGCTTATTACACAAACAGGATCAAGAAAATTGTCGTCGGGTCACGTTTTAAGATGAAAGGAACTGTATAGCCGCTAAACAGATACGGGATGATGGGTGGCCGAACGACATAAAACAGTCGGTGATGGGTGTTATAAATAACAAAGAAAACAGCGCTTTTTGAGGGTCATGATCGATGGTGCCGTCTATTTTCTAGTCGAATCATCAACATAACGCTGAATTATTTAACAAGGTAGTGGCGGTATATACTAGGTAGAGACTGGTCTTGTTAGTGCACAAATACCAGTGTAATGTCCAGTTCGCCTCACTGCATATAACCATGTGCTATGAGATTCTCATCACCTCCTGATAGTCAAGAGATCAAGAGATTTGTGAAAATTTAAGTAGAAAGTTGCAGCAAACTGGTTTCATTTAGAGAGAGAGAGAGAGAGAGAGAGAGAGAGAGAGAGAGAGAGAGAGAGAGAGAGAGAGAGAGAGAGAGAGAGAGAGAGAGAGAGAGAATAGTGGAATGAACGGTTAAAAGCGTCAACAAAGATATCTTGACGACACTTAAATCACAACAGGCACTGGTTGTCCGCATAACAAGGTTATAAGAAACAAAAACAACAAAAAACATTATTTGGAGAACACACTGGGAATGATAAAACTAGAGTACACCGCGGCACGGAGAAAGCTGGAGGGGAATAGTGACAGAAGAAGATCAAAAGATATTTTGTGAGGTAGTTTGGTATCATGGCATGACAGAGTATCGGTATCATAAATTACATAATAGTATAAACAGTATCAAACTACTGTACGTAAATTTGCCTAGAAAAACCACAACAGCCAGAAAGTGTTGGGGTTGGTTCTGCAACGTCCTGAAAAGGATAAACAGTATAGAAGATAGAAAACTGTGGACATCAATGACCCCACAACCACAGAGACTCGATTATAAAAGGAAGTATCATCTTTTTTTTTTTTTGTGAGACTGTTTGGTATTATGGCATCCGTATCATAAATAAACGAATAGTATGAATAGTATAGAGGATAGAAAACTGTGGACACCAACGAACACCATAACCATAGAGATTTGATTTTAAGAAGAAGTATCATCTTGTTTCACTGTAAGGACCCGTTTCGTGCAAGCGGCGTATCGGCTTATGCTTCTAGACTTAAATCTGTATAGACCTCGATGGGTGATGTAGTCATCATCAAGCCTGGCCGCTGTTACTTCCCTTGACTTTACTTGGTACTTATTTTAGGCTGAGTCGGTCTGGGATACAAAGACAACGACAATTTCTGTTGTATTTTTTTTTTTTTTTTTTTCCAATGAATTGATGCGCATCTGAACCCATGACATTCAGACAGGCAGATTAAACGTCTATTAGTCGCACAGCCGTGACTTCTTCACTAAAAACGGCCTACTCAAGCACAGAGAGCCGGTCTTCGTGGCAAAACTAGAAGACACAAGCCCAGTGATAAAACTAGGGACGTTGCCATTCTGGGAATCAATCGAACGATTGATGGCGGCTTCACCATCGGCAATAAACAGTGAGACGTGATCAACGAGCGGATACTACACACGTAGTGAACGAATTTGTCACAATTACTCCTATTGCCACAGCAAAGCTCCATGGGCGATGCCCCATCAATGCCAGTGTTACTGAAGCCATTTCGCCGTCTCTCTTAGTGCAGCTGAGGTCCGACACAAGTCGACAAAGTTGAGCCTGAGTGCTCCCGGAGAAGATTCATTACAAAGAAGAAGAATACTTCTTCTTCTTCTTCGCGTGTACCGACTGTAAGTTCTGGTGATGTGTCCACTTATGAGATTTAGTCTTGCTCCAGAACTTAAGTTTTGCGTGCACATCCGTTTTACAGATCTGACTTGTTTGTATGCAGACCATCCATCAATCTATGGGAAAAAAATCGACTATGTTCAACTTACTGCGAGCAAAATCGGTTATAATTCTGGTCTGATTTCTAGCTAGCTAGCTAGACAGAAACCAGACCAGAATTATAACAGATACTGCTTGCAGTTAGTTAGTTAGTTAGGTTAGTGTTTGGTTGGTTTGGTTGGTTGGTTGGTTGGTTAGTTGGTTAGTTAATTAGGTTAGTTTAGTTAGTAAGGTTAGTTTAGTTTAGTTAGTTAGGTTAGTTTGGTTGGTTGGTTGGTTGGTTGGTTGGTTGGTTGGTTGGTTGGTTGGCTGCTCGATTTGTCGACATATCACCTCGCTCCCCATGGAACCAATCAGCCCATAAGCGCTCGGATCCCCTCCTCAGTGAACTCCTCAGCTTACTGCGGCCAAGGCACATGAATAAAAAAAAGACCCAAGTGAAACACAGGTCCACAAACACGCAAGTACAAAAACACCCAAATACATACACAAACACACCTGAACAGATGCACACAAAGACTTACCTATTTCTTGGTGTCCTCGGAATGCTATCGTCTGGAAACAACAAAGGATGAAAATGTTTCAGTGGTTTAGCTAGGCAGGCCCACATTATGTCTATGAATGTTCACAGGTATCCTTTCCCGGTCACTTTGTTAAAAATACACTGAATTAACAATATTAAAAATGATACTAGTTGATAAAAATCAAGTAAATCTCAATTAAATTAACTGCCGTTTCTATTGGTGAGTCATTAAAGCCACGCTGTCGTTTCAACTGATGGAGTATCCCTTTAAGAACAGAAACACCAGTTACCAAACATTACCCAATAAAACAGCCATGTACAGTGATTAGTCAGGATTATCAACAAAACTACTCTAGACCAGTGTTGCCACTTTGGATGTTTTTCCTTGCATTTAGATGGCGTTTTGACGTTTAGATGGTAGATGTTTTTCATTTGTAGTGAATTTATTAAATCTAACTTAAGAAACAGGATGAAACTTGACCTCTTAAATGCTGTCTTGACAATAAAATTCGGCCTGATGAGAGTATGAATAGTCTGTTCCACTTATCAACTCCCTGATTGGGTATTAAAAGAAATTGGAACAGCAGAAGCATTTCAGAGTCATTTTGGATCTGAAGCTTTAGCTTCATCATCCAAGCTAAGATTATCCTGTGGATCTTGTGAGGCAGACTTCAGTAAAGATGAGGACATGATTCTATAGGGCAAGTCATATCAATTGCTATGTTAATTTGTGATGCTTTCCATTTGGATTTTTTCTAGTTGTTTTCCACGCAAATTTAGATATTTGTAGATATTTTTGGACTCCGTTTTGGATGTTTTTTATCAAAGAAAAGTGGCAACATTGCTCTACACAGCTCCATGCGTGCTCTGCTCTGATCTTCTCCTCAATCGCTCTACAAGGGTACAACGACCCATCTGTGTTAATTAATCACACGTCTTAGGACTGAGTGCTGCGTGGTCTGGAGGCATGGTGTCCGCCTCGAGTGCCAGAGGTTCCGGGTTCAATCCCTGGTAAAGGCTGGGATTTTTTTTTACGTGGACTTGGACTTCTAGTAATTCCCCATTGTTTCCCGTTACCTCAAACATTTTGGGCCTCTAGTGAAATATTCAAGCATGGCTACTCCAGGATGCACTCTCATATCTACCAACCTGGACAGGGTTGTTGGAATCAACTTGGCGATATGCACCGCGCATGATACTTGTCGCGAGACGCCGCTTCAAGTAGACAAGATACTTTTGGCTGACGTACTACCCCTTTGTGACCCTTCTATTTTTCTCTCTTACGTGCGCCCAGTGACTTCATTTTCGTCATAAGACGCATTGAGAGATATCCCGGTTATAGCCTACGGTTGCTGTTTGGGGATTTTCCATTGTCCTACTTGTAATTCCCCTGAGCTTTCACGTATAAAAATATACGGCTAGTAACTCGGCAACGTAGCGGGAAAATCCTGGCCAAACACCGGATCCCGCAGTGAGACAAGATTGCCAGCCATTTTACTTCAGGTCAGCAAGCAGGTGTTAGAGCGGGCCGTTTTTTGGCAGAACTTTGTCTTTCTCGCCGCCTAAAAACCCTAGCAACATGACCCATATAGTTACATCTAAATCCAGGTGAGCACAGTAACTGTTAATTTAAATCGTGATTTCAGTTTTCGGGCCGCATTTCGTGTACAATATTAGAATTGTACCAGACAGAGGAAAACCACGCTGACCCATTTCTGCACATGGACAGGAAACCATTTCTTTATGATCTATTCCTGATTCCTATTGTTCGGTATCTAGGAAGTTATCTATCTTCTATTGCTGGTAGATGAAATGATCTATGGCTGGTTATTAGAGTTTGTGTAGATAATGGTAACATTTCAATGGTAACATTTCATAGGAAACATTGTTCTTCTCATGCTCATACTTCTATAATTCATAATGTTTGCTTGTTGTAGAAGTGCTGAGTTTTGTTTTCAGTTTTATTGATGTACTATTCATGATGTTATTAATGTATCGATTTTACTGAATACACAGCAGTATTAAATGCTGTGTTTTGAGGACATGCTGTCCCAAGAAAACACCCAGTGGAATATCTGGAAGACAGGAAGGCAACCCCTTTTATCTAGAATTCTC
>CAJHNH020008467.1:147380-177380 GCA_905116865.2 Candidula unifasciata
TGTTGTATGTTATTTCCCCTGATCCTCTCATGACGACAGTTTCATGTTACTATCATTTTTATCTTTCATCCTACTTAGTTTGAATAATGTATTTTCAAAAGTAAATAGATGATTGAATTTTCACTTTAATTTTAATAAACATTGCCTATGATTGATTTAAACTCATAGTTAAAGTTTATTTCTATTTCTAGATGTATGTATGGTGTCAGTGCTGTCTACCAATAACATAGTCTAGATGGGGCTTAAATTTTATTACCAGAAAGGGAAATTGTCGGGAGGGGTAAATCTGCTCTGTCTAAGTGTTTAGGCATCTAAATTCCCTTATCCCTTTTCTGGGGATATTCAGGCAGCTCACTTTCTTTCGCGAGCCAATTCGAGTCTGTATCTGAGTATCCAGGGACACTGTCTGCTCTTTGCACCAAAAGACAGTTGTCTCGGTTCCTAACAAGATAACACCACTTTAGTGAGTGTAAAAGGAACCCGTTCCACGACAATACTGTTGACGTCACTTGTGTCCAATGCCGGGTCACTCCAAATAGCCGCACTGTCCGTCAGCACAAGGGTACAGGTTGAACGAACAGTGATGGATATGTTCCAAAGATAAGCTTCTCAAGAGTAGAACAATAACTTTACTGAAGTTATACTTGTGTCATCACGTTCGACGTCAGCGGTGGGATGTCGACCCAGCCTAAAACTGGTGCCAGGGAATTTCATGCGAGGTAAAGGCGATCAGCTCGATAATGACCACATCGTTCATCTAGTGCCTACTGGTCTTTACAAATCTGGGTATAGCACTATATGACCGACACGCCACTGGTGTGGAAATGTCTTTAATCTTTTAGTTCTCTTCTTTTTCTTCTTAGTGTTCACCAGCTGTAAACTTCTGCTTGATCGTCCATTTGTATGTAGACTTGTGTCTTGTTCCAGAACGTGAGTTTTGCGTGCAGATCCGTTTTACAGATAAGGAATATTTGTTGCTGCTTCATCTCTCAGGTCGAGGCACTCTGATGTCGAAGGAAACTTTACAAATTAGTCAGTCGCCTTGTTAGGGAAAGTGGGTCCATCCTCCACCCCACACCTATAGAATAGGACCCCGGAACCCACATAGTAGACAGGACATTAAGAGGCATACGATGGACTCCATTCACCATGCTTGAGGACCTTGATTTTGCAGATGATATAGCACTCCTATCACATAAACATGAACATATACAAGAGAAAAGTAACACACTAAACTGCACAGCAGAAATGGTGGGACTGAGAATAAATACAAAGAAAACTAAGATCATGACAAACAATCCAAACCAACAACCAGTGACCATAAGTAACCAATCACTTGAAAATGTAGAACATTTCACATATCTTGGCAGTGTGGTGTCCCTACTGGGAGGGGCAGAGGAAAACATACAGTCACGTCTGAACAAAGCTAGAGCTGCTTTTGGAAGGATGAGGCAAATCTGGAAATCCAACAATTACTGCAGAGGAACGAAACTCCGACTCTACAAGAGCATCATTTTGCCAGTTCTTCTTTATGGAGCGGAATGCTGGAGAATGACCAAAAAGGATGCACACTAGCTGTCCACCTTCCACCACACATGTTCTACGTAGAATTATCAAAATTTTCTGGCCAGGTACAATCTCAAACACTAAACTACTTCAAGCCACAAACCAAGAAACTTTAGACAGTATGATTACCAAGAGAAGATGGAAATGGCTTGGCCAAGTTATGAGAATGACTTCTGATATACCCGCCAAAACAGCTCTCACATGGACATCAGAGGGAAAGAGAAAACAGGGGCGCCCAAAAACAACATGGAGACGAACGATGGAAAGTGACCTGAGTGCGGCATCTTTGACATGGAAAACTGCACCGAAGATTGCACAGGACAGGAAAGCATGGAAAGTCCTCTCTGAAGCCTCATGTGCCACTAGGCATAACGAGAACTGATGATCCCACACGGGGATTAACCTTTTACTATTTCGTTCCCGTGTGCGTGCAGTACGGTAGATACCAAAAGAACCTACTGTGTGTGTGTGTGTGTGTGTGTGTGTGTGTGTGTGTGAGTGTGGCAGCTATCGTTAGTGACTACAAGGTACAGCATAATGTTTTACCATATATTTCACATTTTGTTTAAGTATCCCTAACAAATATGGCTTCATTTTTAAACAAGATAGTATAGGTCGGTTTTTCTTAAAGTAATAATGTAATGCCTCTTTAAATTATGGTTAGTGAAACTTCTATGAAATATTCAGGGACTAAAAGAGCTGAGCACAATCAAACTGTCATTCGGGCTCAACGGGTGTCAATGAATCTGGACTTCACTTTCAAAATGCAGACACATCGGCTTATACTAAATAATGATGTGGTTACAGTCAGATCTATTGCGGTTGCTTGCGGAATACAGCAGCATCAAATGAAAATAGAGAAAACAGCTCGGGTGGTTACAACACATCGATAAAACATATGATTAGGGAATGCATGGCATCACTTAACTGTGACAATATTTTGCTGAAAATACCATCTTGATCAAACTAAAAAAATTACCCGAGGAGAGAGAGAGAGAGAGAGAGAGAGAGAGAGAGAGAGAGAGAGAGAGAGAGAGAGAGAGAGAGAGAGAGAGAGAGCATTGTTAGACTGCTATTTCTGCGTTAGTGGTCTGGGTTAAATCTATGCGGGTGGTCCCCGGGCATATGAAAAAAAAAGGGGGGGGGGGCATTCATAGCTGTTGGATCAGTTTATTCAATATTTATCTTAAGGATCTATAAGAAACTGAATGAATGCCGACCATAGATAGTAACTACTTCGTTTTTTAAATCACCCAGTATATGCAAAGGATGATCTTTGTATCACTTTCATATGCGTGAGAGAGAGAGAGAGAGAGAGAGAGAGAGAGAGACAGACAGACAGACAGACAGACAGACAGACAGCGACATATACAAAGAAAAGGAGGGAGAATGGGTGGGATGCGCTGAATCACGCAAATTGCATTAAATCAATCTAAATAAATCTACAGTGGAATACTAATAAAGTTTACACCCCAATTCCGCATGTGCGTAGATCGATGCGCGGTTGCGCGTTAACACGATTAATCACGCCGGCTGAACATTCAAACTGGCGAGGATATGAGTAACTGCTGTTGATGTGCCAGATTACTAACACAAGTAATGACAGGCTAGCTTATCTTCGGCTTGTCTCGCAGACAATGTTGTAGCTAGAGAAATAGTCGGGCGATTGACTGAGGGAGGAGATACAATGGGACGGAGTCAGGGAAGAAGTGAGGGATGGACAAAGAGGGAATTCACAAATATGTATTAGCAAACACAGGATAGAGAAGCGGCTGGTCGAATGGTTAAGAATGCTGGACTCTCATGTGAGAGACTATGATTTCTAGGTAAAGCTGTGGACTTCTTTTTCTCTTAGGGATAAGTATGTAAGCCGCCGCCCCCCCCCCCTAACTTGTACAGTATGTGGCGTTGCACTAACCCATGTGGCCTTAAAGCCGCAGGCTCAAAGATCGCCCCCTCTCCCCGCTTTTTATGTACGAAGTCATAGGGGTAAAAACAGGCAGTGATGACAGTTTATTTTTTTTTTTTTAAATGGATACCACAACTCCGTAGACGCTGTCAATTAGAAACTATTGCTACAATAGCATTCCTGCTGTACCAGTTTCCGCGTATGTTTAGTATCGTTTACAAGCAATCAATCATGAAGGCGTCTTGTGTGTGTGTGTGTGTGTGTTTTTTTATATCAAAAAAATTAAAAAATAGAATAAAATAAAAGTGGATGGAAAACTTCTAAGGGTACAGAAATAAGATACAAATATTTGCAGATACTTAATCGGCACTTAATGACTGTTTATGAGAATGAAATAAAACTAAAATTGCCAGTTTTAACAATAACATACGGCGTTAGACATGGGCAAGTAGTAAACAAGCCAAAACTATATATCAGAGATACGATCCTACAGAAAGACGTTTAAGAGTCTCTGGACAGTGAAAATATGTAATACAGATGTTTCGAAGGCCAGGAAGCTAACAACAAAAGAAAACATAACGTACATAAGAGAAAGGCAGTCATCATTTCTGAGCCATATTTTGCGTCGACGATAAATGGAACAAGGCATGACAACTGGACAGATTTATGGAAGGGCAGAAAGTGGAAGACAGTGATAGAAGATTAATGACAGCCTTTCGTAACGACAAGGAAAAGTGTCTGCGCATGAGTTGATATACGGCATCTTGCCGGAGACCGCATGATGTGGAGAGGCGTGTTCGCCCATGGCACAGGATAAAGATGATGATGATGATGATGACAGAAATGAGTCAGCAAATATCATCATCAATCAGCAGGTTCTTTACAGAACGTCGCTCTCGTCACGACAAGCCTGAAAGTCTCTCTTTCTCTAGCCGATTCCGCAGCCCAGTGTGCTTTCATGTCCAATGCATCTTCTCAATGCCGTGAATCCAGCTCGCAAAAGTCGGCCTCTACCGCTTTTTTTTTTGTAGGAAACTACCCGCGCTGGCCGTTTTGTCCAGAACGCCGTGCCGTTTAACATGGTCATTAGACCTCAGCTTGCAGAACAGGATGCTGTTTATGAGCTGCTTCTCTTTGATGTTCTGATAATGTCATCCCAGTGTGCGTGCCTGGGTCCCACTTTTGGGGCGGGGAGGGGGGGGGGAGAGAAAACACCCAATGATCCTTATGTCTACTATTTAGGGGTGTGTCCTTAGAAGTTGGAGTGCATCTGCCTGAGAAGCGAGGAACCAACAGTCTGCTAACACATAAGCCAGATCTGTAAAACGAATGTATACAGAAAAACAAAGCTCTGGAACAAGATTAAAGTCCAGAAGTGGACGAACAGCCGAAACGTGTCGCTGGAGTATACAGCCGGTGAACGCTAAGGAGAGGTGATCAGGCAAGAAGTCGATGTTTTTCTTCTTTTCGTCAATGGTTTTCTGAGAAGTTTCCTGTAGCATCGCGCATCTTCTTCGATGCTTGAGTAAGCGTGAGAGATGACATACTAAGGCTACAGATGGACACTAAAGGCATGTCATTATGAGTAAAGATGAGTTAGAACACACTTCAAAGAACACTTCTCATAAAGGCCCCGTCCCCATGAAATCGTAGCTTTAAAAGGAAAGAAATCAGTTGCGCTCTGATTATATGTTCATCTTACCAATCCAGGCAGCTCTGAGAAAAAACAAATGACAAAAACAAATTATGAGTTGACTCATACCAGCCTGCAAACACAGAAACCAAGATAAAACTAGTCTAAACACAGAGAATTACTCAATTAAATATTGATTATAGCTTCCGGCGGAGAAGAGCACTTAGAGGTGGATACTAGCCTAATCCTAGGAAGAAGAAACTCAAAACTCAACGTTATGGCAGTGCAAATCACAAACCAGGGCTTCAGTCCGTGCTCATTTCAAACCGTAGCAACCCCATAATATTGGATTGTTCTGGTTAGTCGGGGATTCCTCGTGTTTGGGGGTGAACAAAAAAAACAAAAAAACAATAAAGAACTCTAATCTCTTCAACGATACGATTCTCCTACTTCTGTCGGAAATCCCCGAAGTCGTTATATATGTGTGTTTCAATCAATCACGTTCGGCTGTATATTATTTATATCTAGAGTTGGCTGTGGTTTCAATAACCCATCTGCCGTAAAATCGAACCCTAGTACTCGAAGATCATGAAACTGTTAAATACATTCACCAATCTCTAAAGCGACACAGCATAAGGATTGACACAATCGCCTATAACCTGAAACAATGAAACGATAGAAGGCAATCGAATTTGAAAAAAACATGTCTTTATTTTTTGCGTTGGCCTTTAAAAAGAGCGGTTGGCGTGTTGCGTGGTGATTTACAGCTAAACTGCTATGTCTGTTTCTTTCTGCTCAACGGATCCAATTTTAGAAAGCCTCTAATGAGTCACATTTACTACACACACCCCCCCCCTCCCCTTTTCCAACTCGGAACCGACAATATGAAAAACGACCGATAACCATCAGTAAAGAAAACTATAATCACACACCGTGACAATAAATGCCATATCTGCCGTAAACATTTGGAATACTCGCATGTAACTGGCACTGCCGTTCCTGTACATCCATCCACCAGTGTAACATTTAAGGCGTTCACAATATAACCACTTGCTTCCCGGCACAATCAATGCCCTGCATGTTTCATCCGAAACGGCCACGTGTGTGGCGAAGCCGACGGCACAAAGCACGAGTTTGTATATCATTAATCATATTATATTTCCAGATACTCACAAAACAACCCGACATGTGTAACCTATGATCTTATTTAACGGCTGTTTATTTACAAAACTGGCATACAAGACCGAAGGAATGTCGATGCGTTTTTTCCACTAACAAGTGGTGCGAATTGAAATTCCACCGCAAAACAGGTCACTGCATAGCAACAGAGATCCAGGCTGGCGAAACAGTGTAGAGAGAAAGGCCTCAATGCTGCGACAACGATCCCAGTCAACTCAACAGACAGTACGGTGGCTGGTTCTACCGGGCGCCGGCAGAGACAACACAGGCAGAAGTAATTGGAGGATGGAAAAAGAGTATGGGCTGGAGATCGATCAATTTTTTTCCTACTTCAAAAGGGGAGGGGGGTGTTTAGAACAGGGTGTTATTGGAAAAGGGGAGATAACGCACAGAGGTTGGGTTGCCAAGAAAACATGTGAGAGTAGCTTCTATAAAAAGACCCTCACGAAGGAAATTGAATAAACAGAATAAGATAAAAACTATAATTTATTAAAATAATTTATGCATTCTGAGGGAGTGAACTATGAAGACCTAAACATTAATTCGAATTACGGAATAAAATATTTTTTTTTTAAATTCCGCGATCGAAACCCACTGCTGGCTGCGTAGATTTTTATCATGATATGGGTCGTCATATGTCGACCCAGTTTAAAATGTGTACCAGGATGTGTGTCTTGGGGAAGTAAAGACGCCCAGCAAAATGCTGACCATATTAACCACCTAGTGCCGATTGGTCTGTACAAATATGGTGAGTGACTCGTGGCTCAGTGTCCCCATCAAAGTTCAATAAGTGTGCTGGTGTGTAAGTGCCTAGATACTAGGCAGCAGTTTGAGGTTAGTAATCAGAAATCTATTTCGTTGTCTTTTTTTTCCCCGAAGTAATGATGGTGGTATTAAAAGTAGCAGTAGTGGTAGCAGTAGCAGCAGCGGTAGAAGTAGAAGAAGAAGACAGAAACAAAAGGAGAGGAACAGAAAAAGACTCCCAGAAAAGAAAACTCGACATAAATACAAGTGAAGTCACGCTGAGTTCCAATGTGCGAGCGCAGACACAACCATTTACCAATAGTCATAACCAGGGAACCAACCGCATATGTCTCACATCTTTAAAATAATTAGATAAACAAAAACAAAAGAGAGATGGGAGATGAGAGAGAGAGAGAGAGAGAGACTATGCCACCCCTAAAAAAACAGGGAAATTAAAAGACAACACGGCGTCAATCGATAACGTGAGAGACGATAGATACATGTTAGTCAAGTTCACTTTGACCACTTCAGTCAGTGGATGGTGCTTCGTCGATCAACTCGGACTAGACAAGTGGCTTTCAGCCTTCCAGATGCAGCGACCCCCAGAAGTACAATTATTTTCCGTGTTGCTTAATAACTTCGGTGAATATGTGTTTTGCGATAGTCTTTGGCGATCCCTGTGCAAGGGTCGTTCGACCCACAAAAGGGTCGCGACCCATAGGATGAGAACCGCTGGACTAGAGCCTAGACCAGTCTTGAGTGTTTGCTGAGTAGATGTAATCAGGAGCAGATTCGTGGTTTCAAGATACCTGCCTGTCACCAACGTCCGAGTAGTGTCAGTTTAGCACTGAATTGTCCGACTCTACACAACTCCGATCTAAGTACATTATTGGTTTTAAAAAAGATGGTGTGTTTTTTTTTTTTTTTTTTTTCGCACCCCCCCCCCCCCCCCCCCCCCCCCATCGTGTTGACAAACCGTAACAGTAAATATCTGTATGTGTGTGTGTGTGTGAGAAGAGCGAGATATACGACAGGAAAATAGGAAGGGAAGGTGGTTTACAGCCAGTCTTTTTCAAGAAAAAAAACATGAAAATGTTGCAATATTTACAGATGTTATCCCTAATAAAACGGTAGATAAGAGAGATGCAGACCGAGAGATATGATGACGGATAGATTGCGACAGTGGCAAAGAGGGATATCATCAGTGGAACTAATTAGAGAACAAGGGACATCTGTGGAGATGTATGAACGCCTACGCCAGTGGGCAGAGCACGTGACGATGATGATGACCCCTTGTAGACATCCAAGCAAAGTAATGTTACTAGTGGTTCAAAAAGATTTTAATTAAAAAAATCAGACATACATGTCAGACAGACAGCGGGCCTGCTGCAAGGAGCAAAGCACATTTTTCATGCAATGGGGCGTACTGTAATGGCACTATCAAATTATATTTACACCAACCGATATTTACTTGGTGGGTAATGGGTGTTCGCCCCCGCCACCCACCTTCACTTCCAAAGAGATTTTGCGTTACTTATGTTAGGGCGGGTTGACTAGCAAAAGCCTTGGTCACTTTATTTTACAAATGCTCTCTAGGAGGAGTGATATATCACGTAATCACCGTACCGAAACGCACACCCCGGCTGTAGTCAGGAACCCTAATATAACCTAACGGTTGAATGGGGTTTTGGGGAGGACTTGCCCGGGTGGTCCTCATACGAATGGTGGCACTCTGTCACCGGATGTTAGTCACTCGTTGTACGGTCCTGGTTGGGCTGAACGACACGACACACACCCACAGAGAGAGAGAGAGAGAGAGAGAGAGAGAGAGAGAGAGAGAGAGAGAGAGGGGGGAGGCTTTAGGAAAGGGACAACCCAGCGCACCGAAATCTTTGCTTATTGTCATTATTTATCACTTTTAGGGCCGTGAGTCTAAAAACTTAATTTAGGGCCGTGTAGGGGCAAAATTTGTCGTCACCAACTGTGCACGTTAGGGTATGAAGTTTTCCCCAATAAGAAAACAAATCTCCATAACTTACCTAGGATCGAACAAAATCAAAACCTTGATAGCCCGGTGTTCTAACCACTCAGTCACTCTTTTACATGTGGCTTTGAATAAATAAATAATTTCTTTTTTTTTATTTGGATCCTATAGTTAGTTGTGTATCCTTTACTTTAAGGGAGGGGTGGGTGTCCTCCGTGGCGAAGTAGTCAAGCCGTCCGCTTCAGGTTCTGGAGGTAGTGGGTTCGTTTCACTATTGTCGTTCGGTTAACGAGCGCAATTTGTTACTGAGACCCTTAGAGATCGTCGCCGGAGCTACAATGTGTGTGCTTTGTGCGATGCTTGAAAAGGAGGAGGAGGATGAAAAAGCAGCAGCAGCAGCAGCAGCAGCAGCAGCAGTAGTAGTAGTAGTAGTAGTAGTAGTAGTAGTAGTAGTAGTAGTAGTAGTAGTAGTAGTAGTAGTAGTAGTAGTAGTAGTAGTAGTAGTAGTAGTGGTGGTGGTGGTGGTGGTACACACAGAAACGTTTCCATGTGTGAGGAAAACGGCAAGTGTCGTTAAATATGGAATTTAAATCCTTTAAACAGAAACGCAACACTGAATGCACGCCGCCAGGTTTAGTGATAAAGAAAGAAGGAACATAATCCCTGGCCTCAAATAGCATCGTCAGGGACCGTGATTCCCAAGCCCGCGTATTGTTCAGTGGAACACGACAGCCCAGAAAGACGCCAATAATCTTATCTGAGACAGTCCGCACTGAGTATCAGTGTGTGTTTGTCGGCCTACATTTTTAGCGCCTGTGTACAGGTGCTCAACAGCATAATCTTATTTAATTTATGTATTTTTAATATAAACACCGCTGAGAAAATTAATTCACAAGACTACCCCCCCCCCCTTTTTTTTTTTTGTGTGTGTGTCTAAAGATGACACCTAGTGGGTAAGCTTCTTACCACTTTCGCAATGAGCCGATCACAATTATGATCAATCCTCTCTCATAACAATAGTATGCTACTGTGCAACACTGAATGCGCGCCACCCCGCGATGTGTGTGTGTATATCTTTATCGAAAAAAAAAACAGTAACCAAATCAATCGAGAAGGTAATTAGGCAAGAACGGCACAGGTTATCAATCTACTGTGTATATAAAATACGCTACAGGGACGAAACTAAGAGAAAGAAAAACTACAAAACCATTACAGTAATATAATATATTGATTGGTATGTCAATCCTGGTGGTTTCCGTGGTGACCTGATTAAGCCTCGTTCTCGAAAGGTTATGTTTCGATTTCGGACGCCGTCACCTCGTTCGCCATTGTCACGAGACGATCTCAGTGATTCCAGAAGTTAGTACTTGTAATAAGTTCTTCTGGTTCTAAAGAGACAGAATTATATTTACTCTGCGCTTTATCCTAATATTGCTTTAAACCGCACGGATTTAAATTGTTTCCAGTCCTTAGTCCAGACAAAGCGACTCAGTCTTGGGTAATGTTACACAATTACACCGGGGCTAGAGAATTCCCTTTCACATGCCCATGTCATAAATGTTATCTCCTGACCAGACTGCTTTGAACAGACTTTTGATGAGACTAGGGGTGTAGGTTTGATTCTCACGCCAGTGTCAGAATGTTATCTCCTAACACAGCCTGAGTGGGGCCCTTTTGAACAGGGGAATTGAGCGGACTGTAGACATTGAGGCGAGGAGAAGTTTAAAGTTTAACACGTCAGTGTAATTCGGGGTAAACTAGATTGGGGCACTTAAGAATGTTTGCTCTAGGGATGTCAGTCCATAATTGACTGACAGGCCACTTGTTAGCTAATGTGATTTGATAGGTACTTCGGAGGAGGAGCTTAAGCCATCATCTTGAGGGTTGGGTAAAAACTAAGGAAAGGGAGGAGTTTAATTTGGACAATAGATTAATACTTATACTGCGAGCCTGTGGAATTCCCGTCATTAATCGCAGCCTGCCGGCAAACAAACAGGTCGACGTAAAGGTATATTTTACTGTCGTACTCTGGTTTGGCGATAAATGGGAAGTTCCCAGGTGAGAGAAAATATTAATTTTAATCTTGTATACTTAGGTTAGGGAGTTAAGCTTAGTCTATACTACCTTTTCCTAATTTGTCTGCACATTCTGCTTGAAATAGTTCTGTGAGTATTCAGTATCTCAAGTTAAGGAACTGCTAAACTATTCCTATTTCCTGTATGTTTGTGTCACATGTTTTTCATTGTATGTTTTCATGTGTATAAAATAAGATGTGAACAATGACATTTGCTATAATGAAATGTAATTATATTGTTTTCACGATCAGCCAAAATATGAGTTGGGACTGTGGGAAATGATGCCCAAATATGTGCAGGGATGCTGCTACGTTTTGTGTGCCCACCATGTGCTCACTTAATGTGTTCACCTAAACAGGGGATTTATAACCCCAGGGGGAGAATGATGGGTGTACAGTATTTACTGTCACTGAAAGATAATATTCAGGACAGCGTGCACATATATAATGTTTGAGTTTTCAGCACATAACCTGCTCCACGTGGTCATGTAATATCTATGTCAGCCAACTCGAAGTCTGAGTGAAGACGGACAACAGACTTAGAAAGTCAACTATCATGACATAGCATTTGAGGGAAGGCAGGATATGTGACGCCCATGTAAGACAAAAGACCTTCAGACTAGACTGGAGAGGATGTGGAATATGAGGAGGAGTGATGGGCTATATCTTATTACTATATCCTATTATTATATGTTGTATTAATTGATACATGTATTCTTAGTGTAAGTCAAGATACTACACGTATGTGTTTTGTTTCCATGATTACAGCGCCCATGTGACGATCAGTCCATGAAGTAGCCTACATTGTGTTAGACTCGGCCAGCTGGGAACGAGGGGGAGAACGAGGTGGGGGCGAGAAGGAGAAACAAGCAGGGAAGAAGCTGGAAGAGGAGGAAGAGCTTGACAGTGCTCACGGCTGTCAGAGGTTCTATGAAACTTGAGTTATGTTCATAAATTGTTCATACTTTATCACCTTCATCACACCACTCTAATCCCAGGTGCTGTTCTCGCGCTGAAACAACCCATTACTATCATAACTTTAGCTAGTCACTGTTTGTGTAAACACAACAAACTGGGTATGTCAATTAACTGATTGTTAGAAAATAAAGCTGTATGTCAAGTTTTATACTACATCGTTTGTTAAATTCCAAGTGTATTCAGTCTTACCTGTTTAACTAAACATAGATAGAATTACATTTGGTGGGGGCTCAATTAATAATATAATAATTCTTTAATTATTTATAATAACACCGGGAGAAGGTAGATGACGGAGGAATCACTTGCCCTGTCTAATAATTCATTAAGTATGATAGACATCTAAAATTCCTTGCCTTCTCTTGTGGGTACCAAGTTCAGCTAATGTTAATGTACTTAACGAGCCAATATGGCTGTTTTCTTGGATATCCAGGACTTTGTCTGAGAGCAACATAGCTCAGACTTTAGTTCCGTTAATCTAGTGGAGAGAATGTGTTGAAAGGAAGATCCCTACTCAACAACATAAACATTTAAACCACGCGTCACGTCACAGCCATTGCAGGTATTTCCACTGAAGTCGCAGCTGGAGCTACGGAGTTCGTACTGTGGGAAACGCTCTTGCTATCGACCAGCCGCAGTGCAAAGACAGATCGAGCGATATGGGATATATTCCGGCTGAATGAAGTCGTTTCTCTTGACTCTTAAACCCTCTTTGATACTATCAGGAGGCGTTTGATGTCCCACTTGTGCCATTATCTTCAGGCGGAATAGTGAATCTGGAAGAAAACTAGCCGTATCCTTCATCATCATCATCATCGTAATCATCATCATCATGTTTCTGAGATTTGAAAAAAAAAATCGTCACGTTCAACCAGCATTCCTGAAGGGGGAGCATTAGGTTATAACTGTGACTAGGTTATGTGCACCACATAAAATCACTTAGCACTGCACGCCACCTAAATGACTTTTACAGTGTTGATGCGATCAAAGGAGACAGACCTAAATACTGATCCGACCAGCGACGAAATCGTCTACCGGCGAGCCAAGGAACGACACGGTAGCCGCAGAATGTTAGCCGTCTCCGTGGACAATGAGATATTACTAGGAAACATGATGTTAAAGCAGGCCGGGCACTAAGCCTTTGCTGGCAAAAGGATAACTACTGACAGATACAGAACTGCTTTTCTGACACGGCGGCATGTGTAGCATGATTTGTTCCAAGCGTATTGGTGTAAACTCACCTCTAAAGATAATAAAGCAGATGAGGGACAAGGGGGATGTCATGTTGCATGGGCAACACATGGTCTCTACAATACTGCCCAGGCTATGTGATATGGAACCTCATCCCTGGCCTCAAGTAGCATCGCCACAGACTGTGATTCTCATGCCCGTACATTGCTCAGTGGAACACGACACTCCAGAAAGGCGACATCAATCTTATCAATCTGAGACAATCCGCACTGAATATGAGTGTATTTGTGTGAGCCTACATTTGTTGCGCCTGTGTATAGGTGAGATATGTGTGATACAACATAATCTTATTAAATTATTTCAAATGAAAACAGCTCAAAAACCCCCTCTCCCTCTTTTTTTTTTTCCAAGATGACACTGAGTGGTTAAGCTTCTTACCACTTTCTCAACAAGCCGATCATAATTATCACAAATACTCTCTCACAACAACCGTATGCTACTGCGTCACGTTTTCTCACAACAACCTTATGCTTTAGGCTTCTTACACTTCTTGTTAAGTCTTCACTTCTTTTTCTCCTCCCCCTTTCTGATACCCGTGCACGACTTGGCTTTTCAGATTCTTGCGTGCTTAGTTTCCATTGTTTAAACGACAGATACTAAAATTATTTTAAAGTAATAAAAATAATAATAATTAGTTCTTTCGAAGACAAATGGCAGCGTTAGGATACAAGAAAACGCAGCGTTATAGTGTAATGATGTGTAAAGAGAACATGTATGTCAATGACAGCCTACAGATTAAAGTTACCCCAAAAAAAAAATAATCATCAAATTGTTCTTGCTGCAATTTACATTGTATTCGAATGTTCTGCATCTTTCCGTGCTTAGGGACTGCGATTAGTCATTCCTAGATATCTGGCTCAATTCCAAATGTGCGAGAATCGACAAACGTTGATTTCGACAGAGGTATAGACAGCCGGCTGGTCTAAAAGAAAGGAAAACTATTAAAGGTAAAAACTGCCTGGTAAATCCAATCCACAAGCAACCAACTGAAGTTGGTTCCAACGTCTTCCGAAAAATATGAAAATAACATTCGCGTCTTGACAAAAACTAATTTTGCCACGGCTATTCTTATTCATACCAACACAGTGTAACCAGTGCCAGACTTTGACATTATCAAAGACTAA
Organism: Candidula unifasciata; assembly: GCA_905116865.2. Taxonomy (NCBI): domain Eukaryota; kingdom Metazoa; phylum Mollusca; class Gastropoda; order Stylommatophora; family Geomitridae; genus Candidula; species Candidula unifasciata. Next base: position 161,820 of record CAJHNH020008467.1, read on the forward strand.
CCTAGGTAAAATTAACACCTGTGAAATGAGATGCCTGAGAAAAGCCGCTAACAATAAAGGGCTTCTACATCGACACGGAATAACAGTAGACATTGCTGCCCATCAAGCAATGGATCGCAAACTGTTCCTCTCCACAATGCTTAACGGCATAAGTGGAAACCAATGACGATCGTGAAGATTCTTATTCAAATTGTATCAAGACTATCATGTAGATAGATTAAGAATGGCTGGACGTGTCCCTGATTCTCCGATGGACGCAGATGGGGGAAAAAGGATTGGACGATTTGAGGAAGCATGAAGAAACCAACGCAAGACAAATGTCTGCAGGTGGGGTCGAACCCGGCACCCTGGCATTACGAAACGCTTCCGCAACGCCTAAGCCACAGACGCCGAGTCAGAATTGGGTACAGACGTCAATTATACATGTTTCGTTTCAAATCTCCCATACTTCACACATAATTGTTAACCCTTTGAAGACGGAGTCTTTTTGGAGTTGCTGTGCCAAGTAGTCGGAGCCTTGGGGGTTCTCTTAGTTTACACACAAATTTTTTTTTAAATTCATGTATGAAATTGAATGAACTAACACAATCTTTATGAATATAAACTGGCATGGCATATAAAGAATAGAAATGCAACATAACGGCAGCAATGGAGATCGCCTGTAAAAGCTGTATGTACCAACAACATGCAGATATAGATAGATCTATGTCGTGATCGAGGGGAAAGGGGGGGGGGGGGTGGCTAATATTTTGCTCCCATCTTTCCCAGACTCCAGATATCTTGCTGTCATAACTTACTTAAGTTTTCTCCTCTTCACGCGTTCCGAGACAGTGCAATTTCCCTCCTGATCCGAGTGCCATATTCTATTGGCGAGCCAGTCAGTTTGAAGATTTCATTACAATTTATCTGCCTATAGTGTTTTTAATATTACTCTATAAACACATTTCCGCAGCTCCACATGACCACCGATACTAAATGCAACGAGTAATATAAATGTGGATTATAAAGCTGAACACATGATTCTGCCAGAACACGATGTTGGGTTTCATTCCACAGTCCTTTCAATTATTCACAGCCTGGTTCACTGAGGAATTCCCAGTTCGCTGTCATTAACTTCACGCGGAAGACATGCTCCAATCGATAACTGTTTGTTCACACATTTTCTATTGCCATATCGGGGAAATCACATTGACTTTTTTTTCTTTTTATCGTTTCACATGCTGTAAATTCCGGTGCACAGTTTGACTGTACGTCCTATCCGGACTTTGGTCACAAACCTGGCTTATCTGTACGCAGACTACTGGTTTCACGTCTCCTATGCACATGCACACATGCGAAGGAAACACCCTAATTAGTCGCTTTTGACGGCATGCTTGTTAGGGCGCAATCCTTCTCCCCCACTCCCCAAACCCACAAGATGAGATCACAAGGAACAAAGTGTGTGCTATGATGTAATGGATGGAACAGAGGAGATCCACGTAGACAGTAGGGAGAAAAGGGAGCCGGGTGTTATAATTAATTCATCATAATGAAAGTAGGTGATCAACCGGTAGCATGCCGACCTCTCACAAAGTGTGGCATGTGTTCAATCCCCGAATCCGTCTCCATGTCAGAGTTTTTGAGAGAGAAAAAAAAAATCATTTCCTGAATATCAGTGAATGGCAACTGCCTTTGCAAGAGGTCTTTTAAACGGTAATTCTTTTCTGTAACCAAATTAAACCTCACATGTCTATCTAAACAGAATCTAGAGATGACGTTGATTAAAAAAAAATTATATCAACAAACAACTATAACACTGTGTGTAGCTAAAAGCTAAAGCTTGTAAAGTGGTCCAGAAACATTTAGTTGACGATTGTCCCACTGACCTCTTCAGCCTAAAAACTACATAAAATTGCCAGCTGAGACAACGTATACTAAAGGAGGTCGTGCTGAAAGAAAACAATTATGCTGACCAGAAGAAGAAAGAAAGAAAAAGACGTTTATTTTAGGGCATTACCGAGTATTCGCTTCGGGACCGAATAGTGGACCTAATAACTATTCGGTATTCCGCCGAATAGTTGCGGTCGGGCCGAATACGAATAGTGGTTAATTTACACCAGTTTCTGGACTAGTGGAAAATGAACATATCAAGATTTCACACCTTAGTTCATACTGTCAAGCGTTATCTTTGTGCACCACCTACGAGCGTACCAAGTGAACGTCTATTTAGTACAGCTGGAAATACCTTCAGTGAGACAAAAAGCTGCCTTAATGCTGACAACATGGAACGATTTTTTTTTTTTTTTTTTTTTTAAAGCTAATGCCGCTTTTATGGATTAACTAAGCTGTCAGTGATAATTTACAAGTTTAATTGCTTGTTATAAAACTAAGAATACTTTCATTCCTAGGTATTAGTTACCACAGACTAACTGACTGAAGAATGCAGAAACTGGAAATGTTTTTAAATGTTTACTATTCTGTACTACATTTTGTGAAGTTAAGTTTCAGCGCACATTTGACATTATGGATGTGTTGTTGTTTTTTTTAGATCTGTTTTATACACTATTCAAAAGTGGAAGAATTGGCCTCAGTTTGAAAAGACGGAAGATAGAAGAAATGGTGGTATCAAAGAAAATAATTATTCCTAAATGTATAATAAAAGTCAATGGTTTTATTTTAGGACAAGTGCACAAATTTGAGTATCTGGGCACATGGATAACATCAGATGGAAGATGCATTACTGAAATAGGAAACAGAATAGAAAAGGCAAAAAAATGCATTTTATAAAATGAAGAACATCTTATGCAATATATCTTTGTCATTAAAAGTGAAAAAAAAAAAAAGAATTCTTGCTTGCTACATACATCCAGTTTTAACATATGGCTGTGTGAGTCCTGGACAATCGGTAGGCAGGCCAAACAATTTCTTGAGGCCTCAGAGATGTGGTTTAATAGAACAATGCTTAAAATACCTTGGACAGCCCACACAAAAAACCAAGAGGTTTTGAAAGAGGCGGGAGCCCGAAGGCAACTCCTCACAGACATCAGAAGGAGACAGTCACCAGGAGACGGCCATGTTATAAGATGAGGGAAAATGGAACATGTGGTGACCACTGGAAAAATATGTGGAAGGAGAGATAGAAGAAGACAAAGAGAGAAGATTCTTGACAGTCTTGTTGCATGGCATGGAGGTGTGTCAGCACACGAACTAATACATGCTGCAGGAGATCGCAGATTGTGGCGAGGCATAATCACCCATGCCAGTCGACAAAGCACCTGATGATGATGATTCACTATTCGTATTCGGCCGAATAGTTGGTCCAACTATTCGTATTCGGCCGAATAGTGAAAATCACTATTCGGTACAGCCCTAGTTTATATACAAAGGTAAATGTTCCATTGGAAGATAAAGAGACACACGAAGGTGTAATGGTAATAATTATGACGAAGATCTCTGGAAGGCAAAGAGGAAAGATGAATGGGATGCGGGCACAACAGCGAACAGTAGGTTAATTGCGTATCCTTTCCATAATGTTGCATAATTACCCTCAGCAATGTTCTGCTGTTTGTGTTTTAGTAGGTAATTTTATGTTCAATAGTTGAGTTGGCAATCTCTTTGAGCCGTCGGCTGTCGCGGCTACTGTACCAATTTACACAAGTAGGTTACGCTGTCAGATCGCCTGAAGCTGGTATCAAACAGTGGGGTGTCGCGGAGTTACAAACCGCCTTTGCAACGGCGCAGCCACAGACAGCAAAGAGTATCATTATGAAAGTGGATTCATTGTGTGTGTGTGTGTGCGTGCGCGTGTGTGTGTGTGGGTGGGGCTATTTTGCTGCTGGGTCGATAGAACAGCCCAGTCGTCCCAAAGGGTTAAATTCATTAGGTAGCAAACAATATAATCAACAATAAACTGCACAAGAAAAACATGCTATGTGAGAGAGACAGAAATAGCAAATAATGATTCGACAGATATACAGAAACATGGTGGTGGCGTATATGATGGATGAGAACGACTGAGTAAAACGCGGTGGGTGGAAGAGGAAGGCAACGGATGAAAATGCTAAAAAAGTTTTTAAACTGGAGGAACACGAAGCAAATACGAGTCTATGAAGCGAAGGCAGGCTGGCGCTTACAGAAAATAACAAAGCTACAAGTCCCCAGCCTCAGGGCCGACTAGAGCTCTTCTAGAAGACATTGCGGCGCCGCATCAAATTCGGAATCGTCAATTCCTTGACGCTAAACAGCTTATTTAATATGGAAATTGCTCCGGCTATCTTCAGTCACCAACCAGCTCTGTCAATTACCCTCCTTTGGTCTCTTGGCAACGTCTGGAGAAAGCGACTTCAACAGAGCCTATTATGTTATTGTTAAGAAAGACGCGGTGAAATTAAATAAAAATCTGAATATTACATATAAAGATTTATGACCGGTATATTTAACTGTCGGCTCTGTGGCTAAGTTGACGCGAACGCTTTGTAATGCCAGGGTGCCGGGTTCGATCCCAGCTGTGGGGCCATGCGCCTTGCGCTGGTTTCGACAGTGGTACCAGGGGGGCCGACCGTTTAGGAAGCAATGGCAAACTACTGGACATAAATTTGCCCAGAGAAACCACACAACTGCCAGGGGCTGCTGGGGTTGGTTCTGCAACGTCCTGTAAAGGATACGCAACTAAAGAACAAAAAAGGGAGAGAAAAAAATATTCAACTACGGAAGCTGAAATATTGTGGTCATATCAAGAGCCACGACGTATTGGAAAAAATAATAGCAGAACGCATGGTACTGGGAAGGAGGGGCAGGGGCCGACCAACACGAAGATGAGCACAGGATAAAAGACTCATTGAGTATGATAGTACATGAGGCGGTAGAGCTGGCGAAAGACCGAGTTTCTTTCAGGCAGACCGAGATGAGAGCGACGTTCTGCAAAGGACCTGCTACATGATGATGATGATAACAGACTAAGAATATTAGAGCATTTTAAGACAATTAGTGAGTAATTGTCGTCTGCAATGCCCATTAAGCGTGATTCACTCCCCTGACACAGAGAAACATATTTAATATATGGCTCACAAACAGAACCAGATTTAATATATGGCTCACAAACAGAACCAGATTTAATATATGGCTCACAAACAGAACCAGATTTAATATATGGCTCACAAACAGAACCAGATTTAATTTATGGCTCACAAACAGAACCAGATTTATTATATGGCTCACAAACAGAACCAGATTTAATACATGGCTCACAAACAGAACCAGATTTAATACATGGCTCACAAACAGAACCAGATTTAATACATGGCTCACAAACAGAACCAGATTGAATTTATGGCTCACAAACAGAACCACATTTAATATATGGCTCACAAACAGAACTAGATTTAATACATGGCTCACAAACAGAACCAGATTGAATTTATGGCTCACAAACAGAACTAGATTTAATATATGGCTCACAAACAGAGCCAGATTTTAATATATGGCTCACAAACAGAACCAGATTTAATATATGGCTCACAAACAGAACCAGATTTAATATATGGCTCACAAACAGAACCAGATTTAATATATGGCTCACAAATAGAACCAGATTTTATATATGGCTCACAAACAGAACTAGATTTAAAATATGGCTCGTAAACTGAACCAGATTTAATATATGGCTCACAAACAGAACCAGATTTAATATATGGCTTACAAACAGAACTAGATTTAAAATATGGCTCACAAACAGAACCAGATTTAATATATGGCTCACAAATAGAACCAGATTTAATATATGGCTCACAAACAGAACCAGATTTAATTTATGGCTCACAAACAGAACCAGATTGAATTTATGGCTCACAAACAGAACTAGATTTAAAATATGGCTCACAAACAGAACCAGATTTAATATATGGCTCACAAACAGAACCAGATTTAATTTATGGCTCACAAACAGAACTAGATTTAAAATATGGCTCACAAACAGAACCAGATTTAATATATGGCTCACAAACAGATCCAGGCTTAACATATACCTGCGACTTATTGACAATTAGTCAACATGACAGAACATTTATTGAGACCTTAGAGAAATTTTATAGAACAACTAGCTGTACCCGGCCACGCGTTGCTGTGGCATAGTTTGGCTAAATGGAAATGAAAGAAAATAGAAAACGCACGTGTCTAATACAATCATTGTCTGCTCGGATATAGAGATAGTCTTTGATCCCCGCCCACCACCACAACTAAATCCACCTACTACTATCTCCCTCATCAAAGATTTTTGGAAAAGAAAGACAATGGAAATCGCACGTGTCTAATACAGTTAATGTCGCAATCATTCTCTGCACGGATATAGCGATAGTCTGGTTTTCCAACTTTAGAACACGCACCTTATAATTGTGTTTTTATATTAGTGGTCGTTTAAATGGTGTTATTAGCACAGTAACAAAAATGGTTATTTGGTTATCACATGCTAAAGCTGTTTGTATTTTTATAGGGGACGGAAGTAAAGCTACAACTGTACTTGTGAATAACAAAGTAAGTCGTAAAAAATAGAAAAGCGGAGGTAGCGTTAGTAAAATATAAACAAATTAGGCAATGAGAACTTGAAAATCAAGTGTAAAGCTCTTTAATTTCTCTTAAATTTAAGTAATTACCCCCTCCCCTCTTTCACCGACTACTGCTCTCTCCCTCTTCGAATTATTTGAAAATCACTAACTGGCGATATTTTGTTGTTGCTGTAACTGACATTGACATCCCTGTCCATCTGGACTAAAATAGAGAGCAGGAATTGTAAAAGGTAGTGAATAGGGCTAGTGTAATACATCCTTCAAGTACCAGTACAACTACTAAAATAATGTCACTGCTATCTGTGTTACCATCGGAGTAGACAGAGAGTCGTGAGCCAGAAGATTTGGTTCCGCATGGCTAGTGCTGTCGCCACAGACTGGTCAGGTTAGGATGTATAATTTCACTTGCCGACAGAAGAACGCCATAACCTTACCGGCGGTCTTCACATGAGAGCACTATGGTGTAACAGCCCTGGTGTAACAACTATTACTGCTGCTGCTACTTTAAGTGGGTAAAGCAGTTACTGTAACTTAAAGCTCTCTCAGTTAATAGTTTGCCCCCCCCTTCCCCCCCCCCCCCCAAATTCACCGACAACTCTTTCCCTCATTGAAGTAGTTGGGAGAAAAAAAAACACTTGAAAAGCAAACGAGCACAGGAAAAAAACACCATAATTAGGAAATGAACGCCATTGTAAACAGCACAGCTTAAAATTCCAGCACAGATGAAATAACTAAATCTAAATTAAAATAAATGAAAATCTATAAAATTTCAGCGTAACCATGCAATCGGAAAGTTTAACAATGCTATCATAAGTATGCGAAATGGTCAAATTTAATAATCAAATGGTTTACCCATTTACTTTTTTATGTTTTTTTTTTTTTATATATATATATATTAAGGCAACATGGCTAGTGCTGTCACCACGGCAGAGCAGATGAGGATATTATTTTAGTCCGGGGTAAAAAAAAATTTAAACGACTGCGGATTCGAACCCAGGTCTACCGCACATGAACCCAGTGTTCTAACCATTCGACCAAGCAGCCACTTAATCGGAACAACGAAAAGAGAACTCAACTATTAGACATGTGAGTCCCTACTATTGTGTCGCGATTAAAACACAATTCAAAACCGCAGGCAATTGTTTTCTCGTAGACAGATACGACAGATATATTAATGAAATAGAAATCGCACGTGTCTAACACGGTTAATGAAGTTAATGTCGCAGTCACTGTCTGCGCCGACGTCGAGAGAGTCCTTGATTGCCCCCCCCCCCCCCCCCCCCCCCCCCCCCAATCGAAGGTTGTTTGAAAAAAAAAAAACAGAAAATAGAAATCGTGTTTAAAATGGTTATAGTGGCAAATATAGAGATAGTCTTGTTTGCTGTACCACGACCTACTCTATGTATTAGTATTAGAGAAGGCGTTGGCTGCACGTAACTCGCCGGCGAATGGTAAATACGGCGCATGCGCAATTACTAACGTGGCTATAATTAGAAATCACTAAAATTATAAATATTAGTTGCGTATATTTTGGCATAAATTGTGGTCACCTATCTCTAACAGTGACAGTTTGAATTTCAAACCACGACAGTTCAAAATCCGGTATCACAACAAACATATCCTGAAAATTTCAGCTAAATCGGTTCAGTAGTTTCCGAGTCTATAGGGGTGAAACAAACACACAAACATTGATTTTTATATATATAGAAGATGTTTAAAATCACCACCAACTACTCCTTCCTCTTCTTCCTTTTGGCCACCCGTAAACCTTTTGAGAATTTAGGTACGCGATTTCTTTTTGATAATTTCCCACAAGTGGTCACTACCACAAGGCTCTTCATTACACGAGTAAAGAGGTTTTACTTTCTCTTTGTATAATGTCCAGTTTTATGTAGTGATATTTTATCATCTGTTTGCCTCCTTCCGGGCGGGCGCGTTTGGTAAATAGTGCTAGCTCAATATCTCATAGACAGGAAGTTTTCACACCAAATCAAACAAGACACTTGTAATTATGTTTGTCATTTTCAAACGATATTCAGATGACGGAAAAGGGGGGGGGGGAGGGGGGGGTCACTAAATTATACTGTAGGTAGATAATGCTTAACTAGACTAGGTAGGTAGGTGCTTAACTAGACTCTTGGTCAATATCCCAGCGTTCGCCGTTTAATTCCCTAGACACGTCATGTACGCAAGTTACGCTGCATCTGCCTGGGAGACCTCTGTCAATTATAAAATCCATCCCTGTGCAGATTTGAACCTTATATCTGGGGGCTGATTCTAACTACTGTGCCACGCCGTCTCAACGTGAAAATGTATTTATTATGAGACTAGCTAGGCGACTGAGAAGATCAACGGTAGAAGAGGAAGAGGCAGACGGAGAGACTTGATGACGGATGGACTGTGACGGAGGCGAGTAGAATATCATCGGTGGAAGTTATCCAGAGGATAAGGGACCATGACGTCATCGCCAGTCGGCAGAACACACGATGATGATGATCAGTAAAGGAAACTCCAGGTTAAACTGAATATCCCCCCGTGTGGGTTCCGGGGCCCCATTGTGGGGGAATCAAGAATAGACCCACTGCCTCCCCAAAAGCATGTCGTAAGAGTCGACTAATTGGGAAGCTTCCTTTGAAGTCGGAGTGCATCTGCCGGAGAGGCAAGGAACCAACAGTCTGTATTCAAGAGAATGAGATCTGTAAAACTGATGCACACGCAACACTCAGGTTCTGGAGCAGGACTGCAGTTTAGTAGTGGACGAGCAACCAGAACCTTCCGCCAGAGTTTACAGCTGGTGAACGCGAAGAAGAAGAAGAAGAAACTGAATATCTCCGCAAACATAATATTGTTTCGTTTTCATGGAAACATTCACGAATGTGATTCGATGATGACAACCGCATCATGCAACAGCTATACCGTGCTACAGTGTATACAGTCTCCTCTGCTCTGCCTTTCAATGATACTATCAATTCTACAGATGTTGACAACCGCTTCCACACAAAGATTTTCCCCATTCTAGCTAAAGGAGAAGGAGATTGGGGAGGGGGGGGGGAGAAATATAAAGAGAGGCCGGGAGGTGGTCGTCTGTTTGGGGTCATAATTACCAAATGTTTCTTGAGGGCATTCCCGGTCATGGCGAAGTCATGTCCTAGTGAGCACCCTTGGGCGAAAAGCAGGAGGGAAGCTGCACATTAGAATTGCGTGATGCTCGTTAGCTGGGTTTCAGTCCCTTGAGACTTCCAATCAATCGCTCGGGGCGACAGTTTTAATTATTATTTTTTTTTTTTCTTTCTTTATGAGAACGATATTTTTCGCACATTTTCTCTAGAGATTTTCATTTCTTTACTCATTTCGAGGCAGCAAAGCGATTGCATAGTTTGAGCTGAAGTTACAGTAGCGTGTCAGTGGTTCGGAGTCGATCCCCAAAGGAAAGAACGGTTTACTCAATGCCTCTCTCTCCCCTCTCTCTATCCCCCTAACTCTCTCTCTCTCTCTCTCTCTCTCTCTCTCTCTCTCTCTCTCTCTCTCTCTCTCTCTCTCTCTCTCTCGCGTATTTTCAGCATAATCCGCAGTAGTACGATCATATACAGCCTAATACTGCAATACCAGGCGCGAATTTACACAAACTGGCATGCAAACACTGTTACACATTAATATGTGGTGAGAGAAAGAGAGAGAGAGAGAGAGAGAGAGAGAGAGAGAGAGAGAGAGAGAGAGAGAGAGAGAGAGAGAGAGAGAGAAAGATGAGAGAGAGAGATGACGGCAAACCTTCTACTTCCACTTCCTCGTTTGGCTGGTCTGTTAGTCAGGACATGAGTGCAAGGACCGTAAGTCATCGCGACTCCGAACAGGACAGTCTTCAAAATCCTTTATCTTGTGCTGAGTTGATACGAAGCGCTTATGAGCTTGTCTTATTTGCGCCGATTCGTCTTCGTTGGCATGTGCTGTGTGATTAGCCATCTCAGACTTTTTTTGTGGGGGAAGGAAAGGGGGAGGGGTCGTCCCTGTAATGCTATGAGGCCAAACCATCTTAGTTTGTCTCTCTTTGTCTTCAGACTGCTCTTTTCCCACCAGGTTTACAAGTTATCTCCATATAGGTCCTGAATGTTTTTAATTGTGTCTAATAATAGTGAAACAAAAATCGCCTGAGCCTTCAGTGAAAGACAAAACTGGGCTTTGGTGGCTAAACTGTTAGGCCGTCGTTTGTCTTGCGTTAAGTACGTTTGTTTGCGTTACGTAGGACGTGAGTTCATGTCGCTGACTGTCGTTTGGTTGGAGATCCCTGGGATTCGTCGATGGAACTAGTGAGTTCGTGCCTTATGCAACTCCCTTGGCAGGGGGTTAGGCGTTCTGCAGAGTGACCGATATATCTGGGATAAAACCTGTGCCATGAAGTCGACCCTTTCAACTATGAAACCGTTAAAAGTGACAACTGAAACATATAATATCCACATGTGGGTTACGAGACCCCATACTGGAGACCACAAGAATATACCCACAACCTCTTCACAAACATGTCGTAAAAGCGACTCAGTAAGGGGTTGCATGCATCGGAAATGTTGCATGATAACGTGGTTTAGTTGTAAATTACTACAAAACGTACCAACCGCCACTTTTAAGAGCAAAAGCAGCAGCAGTGGCGACGGTGGGGTGGGGGGGGGGAGCGAAGCAAAGAAGGAGAAGCAGACGAAGGAGAAGAAGATTGCGAACGTGCAGGGAAAAAAAAGTATCTTTCGTGTAACAAGGGTAACGTCCCCATCAGATGACTAGCAATCGAAACTGATCAGGTAATTGCCTGCACGGTAAACACCACCTTCATGTTCCAACACAGTGGGTTTTTCCCGCCATTTACCGAACATTAGCACGGAACAGTGAGAGGGAAAGAGAGCTGAAGCTGTGACCTGACCTCGATCAATATAAACCCATTACCCTTGATTACTGAACTTTACTGTCGGTAAACAATGGTGCAGCTACATTTGACTGACCATTATAGACACAATTCTAGATAGGTCGGAGTGAGAAGCCCACAAACAGGTTCATTCACGGTGTTACCCAAAAGCTATGTTGTTAGTCCGAGGATGTGGAGCGACAGGGTGTCGGAGGGGCTCCAAAAGTCTGCACTACGGTGATAGTTTATGAAGACGGTTAGGGTCGTCTGCCCCACGGTGATAGTGTATGAATACGGTGTGGGTCCACTGATACAAAGTTTCGCGTGTGTGATTATCGTCTTCAAACCAATATTCCTCAATCTGGAGTCCGTGGAAATTTCCAGGCAGTCTAGCAAAAAAAAATTACAATTAATTTTAGCGGCTGCAGTGGAAACTACGCATGGAATCAATATTATCGCAGCGTTTGGTCTGTCAGAAACAACGCGCCATGTGTATCAGATGGTATGCCTCTAAGCAGCTGCAGGTAGAGGATTGACTAAAAAAAATGTAATCCTATACAGTTGTATTTAATGCTTTTTACTTGAGCACAGTGCACACTGACAAGGAAAACGGCTCTCATCCGAACTTCTACCCTCGCAGTATTTCGGCCTGAAATATCCGTTCGGGGCGCAGTCCAATAAAAAATATGCAGGCTCCGTATAACGAAACAAATGCTCTAACAGGGTCTCAGCGATATGTTACTTGCGGACCTGTTTCTTATTGTTTCTGATTACCTGACAATTCTAAGAGACACGCAACACTGCAGACGATAGTAGCAGACGATAATAATAGCGACCGTTGATACTTTCCATTGTCGAACTTTCTGCCGACGAACTAATCGTGGCAAATCTAGGATCGGCTCGGAAAAACGACACAAATGCTCTAACAGGGTCTCAGCGATATGTTACTTGCGGACCTGTTTCTGTGACTATGCCTCACCGCCAACCGTATCCCCCCGCGCCGCTACGCGCGGCGAAACTAGATGGTTGGGACTCGGTAGCTACCGCATCTCCTGCAACTTCCTCCAATTACTTTGCTCGTGAGTCCCAGGCACCTAGTTTAGCACCACTCGGCGGTGAGATTAAATGCGTTTTGCGCATGCCGACAAATCTGACATCTACCGCTGCTAAATCCTAAATAGGAAGAACAGTATTGCTAATCTGCGTGGGGGTGCGTGGTCTACCCGCCATATCTCTTTCATCGTCTGTAATGTCTTGAAATTGTCAACGGTCGCTTTTATCGGCTGCTAGTATCGTCTGCAGAAAACGCTCGACATTGTCACCGGTCGCTTTTATCGTCTGCTACTATCGTCTGCAATGTTGCGTCTCGTGACATTGTAAGCTACTCCTAGTTTTGCAGCAATTTATTCCTCGGCGGGAACTCCGACAAGTCAGTATTTTTCAATTGGACTGCGCCCCGAACGGATTTTCAGGTCGCAATACTGCGGGAGTAGAAGTTCAGAGGAGAGCCGGATAAATTCATCAGGTTCTTTTTATCAGAAATTGCTCTTATCCGGATAAGAGTTCAAGCAAGAAAGACTGCCAGGGAAAAACAAACTGTTCTTCACAGCAGAAATTTGTAATATCCGAGATCGCCTTAAGGGGTCTGCACTGTTTTGGTTTTTGCCTAAGCAGTTAGCCCAGTGGTTTCCAGCATGTTTCCCAACCAATTCTACTGAGACTAAAAAGCCCGCGACCCCATAGATAAAAATAAATAGATCTTTCAAAGGGGTAAATAAAAAATCTCAGACAATGGAATGGTCAGTATTGTACAATTAATATAATTTACGTAATGAGAATGACTTCTGATATACCTGCCAAAACAGCTCTCACATGGACACCAGAGGGAAAGAGAAAACAGGGCGCCCAAAAACAACATGGAGACGAACGATGGAAAGTGACCTGAGTGCGACATCTTTGACATGGAAAACTGCACTGAAGATCGCACAGGACAGGAAAGCATGGAAAGTCCTCCCTGAAGCCTCATGTGCCACTAGGCATAACGAGAACTGATGATGATAAATATAATTTACCCCTTTTTTAACCAGTTTCATAGCTCACCACAGCCTAGCTACCCCCCCCCCCCCCCCCCCCCCCCCCCCCTTTTTTCGCTGCCCCATATAAAGTCGCGACCCGGGGGTTGGGAACCTGTGAGTTAGCCGGTCCGCGAAATATTTCTCTGATTTTCCGGGTCCGCTAGTGTTAAAAAAAAAACTCAACACTGCTTTTAAAAAGCAAGTGATCAGGTTTAACTTATTCTGTCTGTATGATCTGTCCCCGAGTTTTTGATCCCCGCGTTGTTGATATTGCAGTGGTAGAAAGATGTTTATGCGAAATAAAAACGGGAAAAGAGATAGGTGGCAGAGATCTCTGGAGACAAAGAGAACACAGAGGGGAGATGAGAGACAGAAAACAAACGGAACTTTAACTGCAAAGCGTTAAGAATTGAGTACACAGTTCTCTTTAACATTCGGCATTCAATGATGAGAGAGAGAAAGAGAGAGAGAGAGAGAGAGAGAGAGAGAGAGAGAGAGAGAGAGAGAGAGAGAGAGAGAGAGAGAGAGAGAGAAAAAACAAATGAATTGTGTAATCTCAAAGCCTGAAGAACTGAGCAAAAGAGACGGCGATGGTATTAGAGAGAGTGGGTGGCAAACAGAAAGAACGGAAGGAAGGAGGAAGTGTGGTAGGCGCGAAGGAAGGAAAAGAAGGAGACAGTAAGAGCTTTTAGCGGAAGAGGAAATAGAGACAGAGAAGGGAGAGGGGGGGGGGAACATGAGGGAGGCAGAAAGATTAGAAAGGAGAAAGAAAAAGCCGGTTCCAGATGATGAAGGAACTGCCCTCGCTCGTCTATGGGTTAATACAACCGGTACCATCCGGTTTTTGGTGCCGGTTATAACTAGTGGACGTGTGGTGATTTGCTGCCTGACATTTGCCTGGATCCCCTAACCCCATCCTGTGGGTCACAGTCATGCCTTGATGGATGTCCTTGTGGCCAGGACGATCCCTTGCTTCCCAGTCCCCAGCACTATGCATAATTGTGGCAATATTATATCTTGTTCATTTCTTAATGCTACAAGTCCGGGGCTTTCGCTCTTAACGACTCGCTCGTCTCTTATCTTCAACTGCCCCCTGGTGAATAATTTGTTGTCTGAGGAGCATGGCGAGTTAACCCAAACCAGGAACGGTGTTTCTGTTGAAAAGTGTTTCTACTAACAAGAGAAGAGGGACGAAGGGGGAGTGGGGAACGGGGAGAAAGGGGGAAGGGTGTTCGCCTGACAGCGCATTCGCCTGAATGTTAACTGCAATGGACTTCCATCACTGTCTCTCCTCCCTAGATGCGCACCCTCTAATACCGCTCGCTGGTCGACAATCTCTCAAGGTTGTCCACCCTCTTGTGTCGTTGTCTCTCCATTGATCGCCTTCAGTGGCGATCTCTTTCTGTCAGTGTGAGTTATATTTTAAAAAAAAAAAAAAGAGGAGGGGGAGGAGGAAGAAGAAGAAGAAGAAATTAGCGGGAGATAACGAAATAAAGACCCTGATTTCTTAACAGTAAACAAATACACGTTACCTTTGTTTCCCGCCTACTAATCCCTAAAGAAAGCCTCGATCAAACTCACAAATGCTAAAAGTTAACGCCTAAACCGTCATTCGCGTAAGGTCAGATAGTTTCTGCTACCACGAAGCTTGCCAGCGGGAGCAGCTCGCTCCCACACAAGATGGAAAACTCAAACCTCCCTTCAGGCAAGGACCACAACAAAACCACTACTAGCAACTCCAATGGACCCGTGTTTGGGACAATCGAGAATAATTAGTGTTTGCTTTCTGACAGACAACACTCTTGCTTTGTTTTAGAATGCGCATTTCCTAATCAATGTTTCCAATGCTCACAGTATTTAAGTTTTACATTTGTGTGTGGTTTACACAGTGGGTAAATTAACCCCGCATTTCGCAATTATAACCCAGATGGGTTAAAGATAATATCTCTACATCAATCAATATTATGCTCGGTTGTTAATGAGTATACATCTATATCTGTGTTTGTGTGAATGTATATCTGTGTATGCATGCATGAGAGTGCGTGTGTGTGAGTGGATG
>CAJHNH020008467.1:182380-342380 GCA_905116865.2 Candidula unifasciata
TCAAGAACCGACATCACAGCACTTGGGGCATTTCCATAAGCGCTCCGTCCCCATCTTCAGCAGCCAGCGAAGAGTTCCCCGATACTAATGGTGCCAGTAGCATTCTGATTAAACGTACGTCTTGCCTTTCTTCTGAGCCTCGAGCATCTGCCAGAGCCTCTCGTCACTCCCCCCTGCATCAATCTCACCAGACTGTGGTGATCCATCTGCTCCTCCGAACTGTACACGCTCTCCCACAAGGCATTAACCACGTCTGCCTTATCATGTATCAGTATTCCACCAAGTTGTGCCGCTGGGTTATATTAGGACCCCAGACATACAAGCGCGGTACACTTTAAAATAACAAAAACTTGCGTCCCATAGGGGCGGATTACTCTATGTTGCTGTGGATGGTGAATTTACATATTGTACTAACTTGTCTGATACAGAAAGAGTTCGGAAACAATGAATTACTGTGGAAACGTCCAGAGAAAAATAATAAACACAAGTCCTCACCCTAAAGAGGAAGCAGGTTATTACTGCTTTACATATTATTTCGTTTACTGCGGGCCGTCCGGTTTTTATTTCTGACCCAGAAATTCCAGGGTCCGGCTTTTCCAGGGGCGATAATCGTAAAAGTAATGTCCCATTTCGAGTCGGATTTTACATTTATGGGCCCTGGATGCCAGCAATGAGTAATAACAGTCAGAACATTTCATAAGGACACTGACACTGCTGAAGGCCATCAACTGGTCGGTTCCGCCAGACATCGTTAATAAAGTCAGCACCTCATGGGAAATAACCCGTGAGCAGAGAGTAATGGCTTCCATCTACTCTACCCATGGTGAATATGTCAGCACACAATATAATGTAGTTATAGCGTGTTTCAAAAGTCATGCACTCACGTTTTAACAAATATCACAAGAACTACTGTACGGATCACACAGATGTTTGCATGTGGACTTAGATTTCCATATCCTTAGGATTTTATAAATTAAAATTGCAAAGGTGCTGAGGTTTCTTAAAGTGGGGAATTTCTGTGATCTTTGTTTAACTAAGGTCTTTGGTTTCCCTCCCTTCCCCTCCCCCCTTTTTTCCCCACACACATGCCTGAAGTCTGTTTAGAAATCATTTCACAGGTGCAGTCATGCATGGTGATTTTTCTGATAGCCTATCCTACATATAATGAAAAATCCACAACTCATAGGAGGCTAAAGCTGGAGATGACCACCTTAGAGTGAAACACCTATGAAACTCGTGCAGTATGATGTTTTGACAAGTTTCCCGTACACAATTAACTGTAAGCATGCTGATCGCTTCAAATCAGTGTCTTGTCTTTTCATTTATTGCAAATAAGGCCAAATGAGAACTAGATGCTTGTTTATATATTTTTTTTTTTTTTTTTTGGTCACAAGGACATGATCATTAACAGACTGCAAGCCACATTTCAACAACTTACATTGAATGGTTACAGGGTTATAGATTTTACAGTTGGGCAAGACATCTGGAACGGACTTTAACTATGTTCCCTTTTTGCTTTGGAAGCTTCATGTGTTACCTTCTCTCCAGTTTCTGGAGCACGTCAGACTATTGTGACGCAATTTGTATCTATGTATTCTGGTATGTAAAACACGCTGGTGATATTATGTGAGCAGTGCTATATAATCCATCCTCACCCAGATAAACAGGCTTTTACCAACATATCTGGAGCTGCCATTGTGTAGTGGCTAGATGCTCGCCTGTGGACTGGAAGGTCGTGGGTTGGGGTCTTGAGAGAGCAGGACTTTTTTCAACAATGACCTTGGCTTCCAGGTCAACCCAGCCTTAACTGAGTATCAGGTACAGTCCTGGGAAGTAAAGGTAGCTGGCGTGATGCTGACCACATCAGCCATGGAGTGCCAACTGGTGTATAAGACATAAGTCTAACCCTATATGTCCAATACACCTGAAGGCATGGAAAAGGGTCCTTTTACTTCACTTTCTAAATAATCCATCCTAACTAAGACATCAACTCCAACACAAATCATATTTACTAGCATAGGACTGCAGGCTAGACCAACCTGATGTAGCTGTGATGGGTGCCCTAATTATAACTTATGCAGAAGCTGAACAGGGTATCTAGGATTGTCCTGTTGGTCTGCCGTGACAGATAAGACTCCTGAAGTGTCAGGAGTGATCAAACCTTTAGAGAGCAACCCAGAACGGAAAAACAGACAGAAGTAGAGAGTTCTTTAGTCTTGTTCCTTAAATGATCATGAAAATATCAACCAAAATGTGAAGTGGAACTGGTCAGCTTCCTGATAAAGCACAATCAAGAAATAAAATATATGACAGCTGCAGTTAGAAATCCTTCATTAGCACACACACAAAAAGTAACCTGATAAAAGACCTGATGTAATGACTCTGCTTAGAGGTCCACTGTCTGTCAAATTATCTATTCATGTGGGACCCAAACAAACACTACCTGTGTCTGACCTTGCTGAGTAACAAACAGATAATAGACAAGCAGCGATCTAGTTTCATATTTTTAAGCAGGAAAGCTGGTGAGCACACAGCACAGCTAACAAAAATCATAGACAGTTGCAAATCTTCTCCATCTGTGTTTACCCTTAAAAAAGAAGGCTGCATATTGTACTGTAGTTTACAGCTAGGCTGTGACATCCTTAGCCTTCAGACACCACATCTGATTTAAGCAAATCTTTCATTAGTGGCTTTTACGACATGCTTGGTGAGGAGCAGTGGGTCTCTTCTTCTTCTTTCCCCCCAAAATGGGCCCCAGAATCCAGACAGGAAAGTTGCAAATGAAAGAGTACAGTAGAACCTCGCTTAACGAGCACCTCTCATAACGAGTAATTCGCATAACGAGCAAAACAAATTGTAAAAAAAAGACTTGCTTAAAAAATGACGTTCCGCATAACGAGTGGCGACGAGAGGGGAAGTCCCAAATTGTGCGCATGTTACATCAGTCTGTGTTTAGCACTCGTTCCAGTAGCATCGTCTGTCGCTTGTGATCACACATTTTCTCAAACTTGTGCTATATTGTGATATATGTACATGAATCCTCCAGGCCTACAAAATGGCCTCTCTGAAGAATTTAAGTTCATCAAGATCCAGTTTCTGCCTCCCAACACCACTTCGTTACTCCAGCCTATGGACCAGCAAGTTATTTCTAAATTTAAGAAGCTCTACACTAAAGCACACTTCGAGCATTGTTTTCAGGTGACTGAAGGGCCCAACCTCACTCTCAAAGAGTTTTGGAAAAATCACTTCCACATCGTTGCATGCCTCAAGATGATCGACAAGGCGGGGGAAGGGGTTACCAAGAGAACCCTAACTTCTTCTCGGAGGAAGCTTTGACCGGAGAGTGTTGTCGATTTGTGACTCTAAGGGGTTCGAGACAGTACCTGTGGAACCTGTAGTCAACGAGATTGTGTCTTTGGCCAATGTCATAACAGTGATATCGAAGAGCTTGTAGAAAAGCACAGCCAAGACCTGACCACCCAAGAGCTTATGGAGTTGCATTGTGTTTCACAGCAAGATATTTTGAGGAAAGTTTGTCAGAGAGGAGGAGGTAACAGAAAAGCATTAATCTTCTAGCGAAATAAGAGAAATGCTGAAAGCATGGCAAACTGTTGCATCTTACATTGAGAAGCATCACCCTAGTAAAGAAGTGGCTATGCGCGTTGCAAATTTATTTAATGATAATTCTATCGCATTTTTGCCAATTTTTGAAGCGTCGGCAAACACACATGTCTCTGGACATCTTTCTAGTTAAAAAATAATATTTAGCTATGTATCATAATTATTTCGACTTTTGTTTTCTGCAGGTCGAATTCCAGGTAGATTTGTTCCGCGTTTAAAGAAAAGATGAAGATGATTCACTCTCCTTAACAATATGTAGATACTTGTCTTTGAATAAATGTTATACATAGCATTTTGTAAGTATTTTTTCGACATGGAACGCATTATCGTTTTTTACATTAATTTAAATAAGACAAATTATTTCGCATGAGTGTTTCGCTTAACGAGTTTGATTCTGGAACAAATTATTGCTCGNAGACAGTTGCAAATCTTCTCCATCTGTGTTTACCCTTAAAAAAGAAGGCTGCATATTGTACTGTAGTTTACAGCTAGGCTGTGACATCCTTAGCCTTCAGACACCACATCTGATTTAAGCAAATCTTTCATTAGTGGCTTTTACGACATGCTTGGTGAGGAGCAGTGGGTCTCTTCTTCTTCTTTCCCCCCAAAATGGGCCCCAGAATCCAGACAGGAAAGTTGCAAATGAAAGAGTACAGTAGAACCTCGCTTAACGAGCACCTCTCATAACGAGTTTTGCTGTACCTTGATCTCCCCCCCCCCCTCCTTAAACCCACTGCCTTCTTTCTCCTCCCTTTATTTCTGTAAACAATATTGTATGCCCTACTACAATGATTCCCAAACTGTGCGCTGCGGGGCCCAGGGGAGCCGCAACCTCTTCACAGGGGCGTCATGAAATATTGTAAAAGCTTCATAATTAATTTAACCAAGACACGAATATCTATACTTTTACTTAGGTTAGGGCGCCGTGGACAAATTTTAATTGAAAAAAGGCGCCGCGACCAAGAAAAGTTTGGGAAACACTGCCCTACAATATTTACATCTTTTCCTTTTCTGCACTGTGTTTTTTGGTTTTTATTGTTAATCACTGAAAAAGGCTTGTCACTGCAACATTTTTTGTAACTATCTTGCAACACTGATATTTACAGTATTGTTTTTCCCCCCACACTTACATTTTCACAGCTTTAGTGCAGTCAACTCATTCTGATATAACTAAGCATGAACAAGTATAAAAAATCCTGACTAACATAAGTCAGCTGAGGACATATGCTCAATTAGGAAATGACTAGATACATTAAATTAAGAAATACGTAACTTACCATATCTTTCTTCATTATGCTGACTCATTATTCTTCTTTGTTCATAGTTTAAAGATAGGTTGGTATACCTTTAGGCCCAACACATACAATTTCAACTGTCACTACTGTCTGTTTTTACCACTGTTTAGGGCTGTGTAGCAAGGGGTCATGAGCTTAAGGATTTAGGGCTCCACTGCTAGTGCTGTCGCCACAGATTATGCAGGTTAGGATGTTTATTTCTGCCCCCAACCTAAAAACTCCATCACCTTACCAAACCCAGGTCTACGGCATGAGGGCTCAATGTTGTAATCACTCGGCCAGCTGCTCCTCCACACAATTTCAATCAATTCTATTTATTCACCCATTATGACCTACTTGTTAGGTGCCACGATGTGTTCTTTTTCCTCTACTAAATGGAGTCTTGGAACTAATCTATACAGGAACGTGTCAACAACAACTCAAAAGGTTTCAGGTTGAGAGAATCGTCTTGCACTGCTAGGTTTGATCCCACACAACAACTTGCTTGTGTGTGTTCCAGGGCCCCATTGATGGGGGGGGGGGGGGGGGGGAGAAGAGAGACCCAATGCCTCCCTATCAAGCATGCTGTGCAAAAAGCAACTAAATTATGGATTCTTCCTCTAAACTCAGAGCTCATCAGCCTGAGTGGCAAGGAACCAACAGTTGCATACTAATCTGTAAAATGGATCTGCATCCACAATTCATGTTCTGGAATAAAACTGAAGTCCACAATTGGATGAGCAACAAGAACTTTCTGCCACAGTCTACAGCCGGTGAATGCTTTAAAAAAAAAAAGATCCTTATAACCACGAATGGGTGTCACAAATATTGTAGCTTTTGGTAATCTATGTAAAATAAAATGTCACGGATGAACTGATCTGTGCAGTCCATGAAATGAACCCATGGCACTCACAGGCAAATAGCTTGATCACTTTAACCACAGCGACCACTGACTAAAATTCAGGAATATTCAACAAGAACTTACCTCTCTTGGTCCAAAGGGACCCCTGCATGTCATGGACCAATCTGCAGTAACCATCTATCAAATCAGCCATGTCCTCCACCTCATCCAGAGTTTTACAGGTGATAGTTAACGGCTCAGCCGCTCCAATTATCTTCAGCTGAACCAGGCCCTTCCCATCGTCACCAGTCATTGTTTGTATGGACTGCACTTGTGCAAACTCTGCCATGTGTGTGGGCTGCATGGGAAATGAAGATAGATTTGTGTCAGCAAGAACTTATGGACAAGAAAAAGGTAGCTAAAGGTTATTATTTCAACTGAGCTGAGTTCAGAAATGACATCACAGCACTTGGAACATTTCCATAAACACTCTGTCACCCATCTTAACCCTCTGGAGATGGCGCGGCCGAAATATTGGTCCAACGCAAAGTAGCCAGAAGTACAGCTGGGCCGATCGGTCAGTTCCTGTGTAATAAAAGCCTTGATATTGGCTGTAAGTTTTCGCACCAGACAATCAGACTGCTTCTTGCATTTCTGGCACATGTAGGCTGTTCACTGACAGCTTTCGAGAAAGTTTGATGTGTTCTGTGATTTTACATCAATTTTTTTCTGGGGTTACCTATGCCCCAAAAAACTGCAAAAAGGACTGTTGCATCACAGGAACTGAAACATGGCTGGAGGCAGGACAATGAGTAGAACCATGTGCCAGACATATCGGATGAGCCTCCAAGGGCCTTACTTCCCAAAATAAGGGTGTTAGGACTTATTCAAGCTTCATCCAAATTTTTCAGGTTAGTTATGTTTGTTTCCAAGCTTTATAAAAACTGCATGCATAAATTATGCAAATCAGAATATTTAATTTGAATAAATGTTGAGATTTCCGTTTGATTCATAAATATTCTGTTAGTTCATTCAATTTCCTACACGAATATATATATAGTTTTGTTTATGTTAATTACACGCTTTAATTTTTATAATTTTTTTGTGTATAAACTATGAGAATCCCCTCCTGAAGGCTCCGTCTTCTTGGCACCGAAACTCTAAAAAGGCTCCGTCTCCAAAGGGTTAGGAGCCAGCAGGAGTTCCAATTCTGATGGTAACAGCAGCAGTCCGACTGAGTGTCCTTCTTGCCTCTCCACCAAGTGTTGTGTTTCAGGTTACTTCCCACTGCACCATTCTTTTCAGACTGTTATGATTATGTGCTTTCACAATGTTCACTCGCTTCTAGAGGGTCTTGACAAAATCTAATTTACCACCAATTGAACTAAACTTATTTTCACAGAGGTAAGAATTGGCCTTACCCCTTTTATACCTTCTTCTATTCATACATTTGATAGATAATAACAGTAGTAATAATACCATAATAATAAATAATAATGATGATGATGTTTCACTGGCTCTGAAAAGGCTTTTATCACTGCTAGACCACCATGCAGACCATATAAATCATTACAGCTTGAAGAGACAGATGTAGCCCGTGTACCTGCTGAACCTGCTTTAACTTCTGACTGACTATCAAGACCTGACATAATGAGTTTTTGTTTGCTTTTTAAACTTTCTTCTTCTTTTTGTTCTCCTCCTCAGTGATTTTCAGATGAGAAAGCCAGAGGCCTGTATGAAATCTGTAGCACAGTGATTCATAAACTGTGCGCCGCGGCGCCCTGGAAAGCTGCGACCTCTTCAAAGGAGCGCCATGACAAATTGTATAAGCTTCATAATTAATTTAACCAAGACACGAATATCTATACTTTTACGGAGGTTAGGGCGCCGTGGACAAATTTTAATTGAAAAAAAGGTGCAGCGACCAAGAAAAGTTTGGGAAACACTGGTGTAGCACAAAGCATGTCTTCCACTGTTTCACACAACTCAGTTTCTATTGGAATGCCAACTATCCAAACATGGGATCTCTTTACTCCAGTAGAGAGCATGTCTGTAGTACATGTTCAGTATTCAAAGTTCTGCTTCTTCTTCTTCTTTTGTTTACTTGAAATAAATTATCTATATCTGCACTGTTGTCTCTAGTATGAACTTCACTGTCTTTTGTAATTCACTCAGTGACCCGTACAGTTGGGCTTGCAATGGTGTTTCTCTTGGCCAAAAGATTTGCCTTGATGTGTTGGATCTGGGACAGTCTTGGAGGACGCGATCTGTTGTCCGGGGTGCTATTCCCCATGTACAAATGGCCGATTCGCTTCAAAGTTCTGAATCTCTAATCTTGAATTTCTTGTACATATGGCTGAAGAGTCAGGTGCAATCTAAAAATAATCATCTGTTTCTTTCGTGTGAAGAGGCTGACTGGGTATTCAGGACTATGTCCTGTGAGATAGGCATATGAAGCTACACACATATATTTTTGTGTTTAACCAATAGGCACTGAATGGGTGGATATATGAACATCGCACTGCTTCGCCTTTATATCTATGCTATTAAATATAAACATTTCTTTAAACACTACATGAATATGAGCACACACATCAAGGACATCATTTGAAGAACATAAAAACATAATATATTTCCCTAAATATTATATGAAGGAGCAAGCTGTGATAAATTTTTCTTAATAATTTGTAAATATAGACATATACATCAATTATTTGTTTACTATTTGAAAGACAAATGTACAATCATTCCCATAAACAAGTTTTAAAAACTATGCACACACAGATATGTACTCTCTTAAGCATTATTAACAAATTACACCTACATCTATTTTTTTCTAAATTTAAAATATTAGTTACAGAATAACTACCATACATTTATCTTCCTAAAGAAAGCTTCATCAAGCAATTACAAAGCAATTTATTCATGGATGGTATCCATGAGACTGACCTTCTGCAAAGCGCTTGCTACATGATACTGGTATTGATCATCATGTGGCAGATTTTAATATCAAGGAGGATTGGCTAGTAAACAGCATCTATCTCCGAAACTGGAATATTTCAGTCATATCAAGCGCCATGGTGGATTAGAAACAAAAATAGCTGAATACAGGGCAAGGGGCCCACCAGCATGAAGATGGTCACATGATATAAGAGAAACTTTGGGTGGGAAAGTGCATGATGCGTGAGAGCTGGTGAGAGACTGAGCTTCTTTTAGGCAGACTGCTGAGAGTGACATTCTGCAAATCTGTTACATAATGATGGTATCCCTATTTTGCATGGACAGAGCAAACGAGACAAACAATCCCACAAAAGACAATGTTTATCTTGTACACAAAAGCTAAAACAAGCAAGCTAAAGAAATCAATGTCAGGTGAAGCATACACTTCTTGTGTGGTTGTCTTCTCCTTCTTTGCGTTCGCCGGTTGTAAACTCCAGCAGAAAGTTCTGGCTGTTCATCCTCCTCTGGACATTAGCCTTGTTCCAGAACCGGAGAGTTGCGCGCACATCCGTTTTACAGATCTGACTTATCTGTACGTAGACTGTTGGCTCCTTACCTCTCAGGCAGATGCACTCGACTTCGAAGAAAATTCCTAATCAGTCGACTCCAACACGCTTGCTGGGGAGGCAGTGGGTCTTTTCTTGTTGTCCCCACAATGGGATCCAGGAATCCATACAGGAATGTTTGGTTGTGTAACCACAAAGTGTGTCTTTTAGACTTCAAAACTGGGAATCAAGAAAATTACCAAAACTTTAAACAGTGTTCCTTGCAGATTAATTAAACGATTAAGTGATTTGCTGTCACATCAATCAATGTCAGATGTCAGAGGCCAAATTGGTTAAATAATGCTTGAAGACAAATGTGCCGCCCAAAATACATAAACATTGCAGCTCTCCTAGAAACAGGCACAACTCGATTATTTCTAAAAACAAAGCAAAACAAAAATCAGACAAAGAAAGAAGAAAGAATCTGTGTCAGTACTGGTTATCTGGAACTTACAGTGGAGGCTTTCTCTGTGAGGTAACTGATGCCAACATCTGGGCCTATCACAATCTCTACGGAAATGCTCCAGCCAGACTAGAAGTACATGGAGGAAAATGATATTATTAACATATGAAAATATAAAACATCAACTGCTTTTAAATGTGCATAAATCTCTACTCACTCCTCGTTGTACCTCTCTATCTGGCTCGCTCCTTCTCATCATTCCTCCCTCTCATCTAGCTCTCCCCCCTCCCCACCACTCTCTGTCAACTCAAAACAGTTTTGTACTTTGATTTCACATAAATACAGAAGATGTTTTGCTCTCCGTGGACTTGTCAAAATGAGAGAAAGGTTGATATCATTTCCTACTATATTATTATTATTTTGTCTGAACTGGTTTACCACACTTCCCTGTGTGGGTTCCTGGGTCCCATTGTGGGAAAAACAAGAACAGACCCACTTCCTACCCATAAGCACGTCGTAAGAGTCAATTAATTGAGAGCTTCCTTTCAAAGTCAGAGTACATGTGCCTGAGAGGCAAGAAACAAACAGTCTTCATGCAAATGAGTCAGACCTGTGAAATAGATGTGGATGTAACACTCAGTTTCTAGAACAGGACTAGAGTACAGAAGTGGATGAACAACCAGAACTTTCCACTAGAATTTACAGCCGGTGAACACGAAGAAGAAAGAACAAGAAGAAGATTTACATACTATTTGAATACTACAGTGTAGTAAATTTCAAGCCAGTTCATATTTTGTTTGTTGTTTTGTTACCTGTCATCATACTGCTGATGAAGTCTAATCATAACAACACCCTTTGTTCTCTGTAACTGATTCTGTACAGCTGACGCATACTTTATGTTTTCCTATCTCTTTTTACTTGTGCCATGCACTGGTTTTACATTTAGACACGGAGCGCCACAATGAACATATAGTGGCTATTGCATTAGGTCAGGGCTTCTCAATTAGGCAACACCTGCCGATCACTCTTATTTTGGGAGGTTTGCCATGATCCCCATACTTTTTAATGTTCACATTTATAACAAAAACAAAATTTCAACTAGTATCATAACAACAACAACAACAAAACCAGCTCATAGTGGGTTTTTTTTTTTAATCACGTCACAGAACTCTTAAATTGTGAACCACTGCACTGGACTATTGGTGAAATGGACACAATTGTATCTACCAAAGTTGATAAGGTTAAATTTGTTAATCAATTAATACAGCTCACAGATCCACCCAACCTCATTCGATGGGTACCAGAGATTTTTCTGCCAAAAAAAAAAGGATCGCCAGCCTAATACCGACTTATAATCCCTGATGTATAGTTTGGTCTCTAAAAATATGTTTCTTGCACTATACCTAAATTAAGTCTTAAAGGCAAATAATAGAAACATACATACTAGTATGTAAAAAGTTAGTTGTGTTTCCTTTATAAGATATAGCAGGGAAAATCCAGAAATGTTTTTTTTTTTTGGGGGGGGGGGGGGGGGATGTGTAATTTTGCTAGGCAATTTTACATTCAGTAAGTTTGCCACTGCTTACTGCACGGTTAGGGCCCCCATACCGTTGCTGAAATTAATGCAACGCCGCTACTGCTTCACCACCTAGTTTTAACTGAACAAGGTTTTTTGGAATTATGAATTGCGTTCACAACAATAAAGTCGCAGAGGCCAAAATGCCATTAGGATAAACAACTAACAGATAGAACCTTTGTCCCTAATTTATTAAAACTCCCATAGCAGAAAGAAACTACTCTCAAGACATACTGAAATGTTACTACAAGACACATTTAAACAACACAAAGATAGACAATTAAAACACATGATACATCCTTAACCCACATGAAACACTTTATCCCCAAGCTATGGTATACTCTTAATGCACACAAAATATTAACCCCAAGATATAATATACCCTCAATGCACACAAAACACATTATCCCCAAGATATGATGTACCCTTAATGCCCACAAAAAAAGTAATCCCCAAGATATGATATACCCTTAATGCCAACAAAACAATTAATCCCCAAGATATGATATACCCTTAATGCCCACAAAGCACATTATCCCCCAATATACGATATACCCTTAATGCACTCAAAACAAGTAATCCCCAGGATATTATATACCCTCAATGCATACAAAACACATTATCCCCATAAAATTATATACCTTTAATGCACATTAAAAATTTTAATCCTAAGGACTAGGGGTCTCTGTGGGGAAGTGGTCAAGCCGTTTGCCTCCCGCTCTGAAGGTCATGGGTTCGTTTCTGTCAGTGCCATTCAGTTCCCAAATGCTATTTGTTCCGAGATCCCTGGGGAATTATGGAGTTTCGTGCTCTGTGCAGCACTCTCGGCAGGCAGCTAGCCGTTCTGCAGAGAGAGAGAGATCGAGCCAAATGGAATAAAACCCAGTGCAATTGAGTCAATCTTCTCAACTTTAACCTTTCAACTCCTAATGGCAGATGAAACGCCCTTGCAACACATGTACCAGTTTACCCCTAAGGCAACCACTGTAAGGTAAATATTACACCTATAAGAAACTCACAAACTTACCCCTAAGGCACATCTGAATCTTTCATGGTTGAAATTGTAAACTGAAAACAATGTCTCAAAAAATTTGAAGACACACTCAGATTCTGTCAGCTGAGCATAGTATCGAAACTGCTGCTGAATCAGCTTACGAAGTGCTTTGGACTGAAAAAAAGACCAAACACAGGAACTGTTCACATGCTGGTTAACATAAATCTGGTGCTAGATTGGCATATCAGACAATGTGCTTACTTGCTAAGACCGTCTGGCATATGTTGGTAGGCCCTGTGTGTATCTAGGGGACATCCAACAGGGTTGACTTATATCTTTGAGCCGTTGCCCCCCTCCCCACTTTTTTTGGGGCCAGTATTTTTTTGTTCCGGTGGCCAGGCACATGTCAGATATTCTAATAGTCAGACAGAAATGTGATTTCCTTTGGAGATACATCAGTTTAGTGATTCTGAGTATTCTTGTTCTCCTTGTGGTATTGTAGATTTATTTAATATGCTGATAAAGGCTCTCTAGCCGCAGCGATCACTTGTCGTTTGTGATCTTAACTCTTTCAGTCCCAAAGAATGCATCATATGTTCATAGGTTCCTATCTAGAGGCCCAATGAACGCAAGATGCGCCGATTTTACGTCTCTCTTGACTACCCCTTGGGCCTGTGATGCTAAACCCCCTGGGACTCAAAGAGTTAAGGGTCAAGGTCAATTATGAAAAAAATCCATTCTGATTCAGATATGAGACCTAGACCTTCAGGCAGGGAGGTGAGCATCTCAGCCGCTAAATTACCATGGCTTCCTGCTAAGACAGAAGTCCGGATTAAATCCCCAGTAACGGAAGGAGTTTGTTGTCTGCCAGTACTGGTCTGAAGTCAGCCTAGTCTCATAAAAACAGACCCTGTACAATATTAAGGGAACTGTCTGGGAAATCAAAGACTCAGGAAGGAAACTGATTACCCCTATTTTGTATGTCATGGATTAGAAGCCTTATAAAAATAGGTATCAATGTAGGGCGGTATGCAGCTGGGATCAAACACAGCATCTCTGCATTACAAAGCATGTTCGCAATGCCTAATGTACAAACGTCGACAGCTGTAGGCGATTTGGCAGCCGACCACCTTTCATTGGTTTCAACAGTAGTATCAACAGTCGACTATTCAGTAAGCAATAGCAAATTGCTAAAAGCGTAAAATTGCCAAGAAAAATCACAAACAGCCAAAGGTGTTTAGGTTGGTTCTGTAACATCCTGTTAAGGATGCGCAACTACATATTTTAAGAGCAGGACAGACCAAGCAAATGCTCTAAACAATATTTCAATCAAAATGATACACAAAATCAAATACATAGGAAAAATTTACAGAACACAGCAGGCTTGAAAGAGAGATACAAGCTAATAGCTCAGTTTCAGAAAGCAGTAACAGTCAACTAGCAGCTACCACCCCCCCCCTCTTTACCCCTTTTACCCCTCCTTTTCCTAATCAAGCACCCAAATGTCTCTTTTTCCAGCTAAACTGCAAGTGATCAGTATAGGGTCTGAATCCCATATCTAAGAAGAACATGAGAGGAAGACCAAGGGAAAAATGGAAAGACAGTTTAGCTGAATCTTGCAAACATTAACAAAATCCATCACTTCAAACTACATAAGAGTGTTCAATACCTAATTGGACACACAAACATAAATCCATGATACTGGGCTATACAACCTATTAACAGTGTGACAGCAAAAGAGAAAGCTATGAAATAAAGACATGAAATATTTTTCGCCTGGAAATAATCACTCAAGTCTGAAAATACCCAGAAAAACCTGTCAAATGGCCAAAAAGCACAAACATTGCAGGTTTAGTGTTAACAGACACATCTACATCCTCTACACAAACAAAACATCAATGCTGCTATCATCATCATCAAGTGCCTTGCCGACTGGCGTGGGCGATCATGTCTCTCCACAATCTGCAATAATGTAATCAAAATAGTAATTTTATAACAATTCCGGTGACAACCAGTTCAAGATTTTGTAGAACACTCCTCAATGAAGACACTCACCTTCATACTTTCTATCACAGTTTTGGGCAGGAATCGTTTTAAGCCGACTTCCTTTTCCAGGTAGTCGAAATTGGACTTCTTGTCTAAGGCAACTTGTGGCATGTCTTTGAAAAAACGTCTGCAAAAGTCCATTTGCACAATTCAGCTAGTCACAGTTAATCAGACATGAAGTGTTACATTTAATCAAACAGTACCTAGAGGAGTGGCTGGCCAAATGGTTAGTGTGCTGGGGTTTTATGCAACAGACCTGGGTTTAAATCCTTGTTATGGTTATGGAATATTTTTTCTGTCAGTGGTTAAAGTAAATATCGTAACCTGCACAGCACATAGCAACTGCACTAGCCATGTGGCCATAACTTTTCAGACTCATTCCTCATTGCTCATTTATAATTAGAATTTTAGTTATTGCATTGTATCTGTTTTTCACAATCATTCTGTATTGTTCTTGAATTTCTGTATCCACTTGTTAGATATCTTTATTGAGTTTCATATTTTTAATCTCTTTCTTTCCTCTCTTCAATCTGACTTTTACTTGTCCACAAAGTGGGATGTGATCACTACTACAGTCAGTACCAGGCATTGTCTTCATATTTATTAATGCATTTCTAAATCTGTTATTAATCATTATGTAGTCAATTTGGTTGAAAGTTTTCTTATCGGGGCTTTTCCGTGTGTAAAGTCATCTCTTATGATGTTTAAACCAGGTGTTTCTAATTATCGGATCATTTGCTTTTGCCTATTCTATTGGTTTTTCTCCTCTGTCACTTCTCGTACCTAAACAATAATCATATGTCTTCCATACTTTCTTTTCCTCCTTTTGCATTGAAATCTCCAATTATTATTTTAATTTCTTGTGATTTGGTTTGCGATAATGCTCTTTCGATATCATCTAAAAATTTGTGTGGGTCTGTCATTTTTGCATTAATAGGAGGAGCTGTTCTAAACTCCATAGACATAATAAGTTAAATTAATTACTGTCTTGAAAGAGTTAGGAAACCAGTAAGAGTTAACATAGCTGCCTGGGGCAAAATAAGGATCAGTGACAATGGTCTAAGACTGGGGATGTTGACTTAACTCAATCAGACTGAGTTAACATGCACATTTCTGGTGAAGAGTCAGCAACAGCATCACAAAACACTACTCACTTATCCTAGCAATCTAAAAGACTGCTGAAAGTTGAGGTTGTGGAAAACTAAGGAAGTCTACCATGTTATATATGAATAGAATGAAAGCTGAAAGGTGATTGAAGGTGTGGGTTTCCGGGAATCAAAACAGACGCTAACAGTGAATGAAAGTGGATTCAGGACATTCAAGACTCACTGAATATGAAAGCACATAGGGCTGGAGAAAGAGAGACTTTCAGGCTTGCCGTTGCAAAAGCAACATTCTGTAAAAGACCAGCTGTTTGATGATAATGGTAAAGAGTCAATTAAAACTGAGAAAAAATAATTTCACAACACACAGACATGACTTACCTCATTTCAATACATCCAAGCTGTATTGCCACTTCAGGATCTATATGCTCAGCATATTCCTTGAGATAATCTGACCTCACCTGGGGGGAAAACAAACAATACTTGTGGAGAAAGGTAACAGTCTTACAGAATAATAAAAGCTGTAGGTAGATTTTTTCTTCTGCCTTTCTAACCCAGGCTCTCAACCAACTCACACCGTCATTTTATCCATCGCTATCGCAGGCAGCTCTCCCTATGTCCTCACCATCTTTTTAACTTCACTTTTTGGTCTTCCTTTATTCCTATGCCCCTGTGGGTTCAAGTGCAAAGACATTTTAGTTATATTTCTCTCAGGTTTTCCCAACATGTGTCCTATCCAAAGCCAGCATCTTTTCCTCACCTCTTGGTCCACTGGAACTTGTTTAGTTCTCTCTCAAAGATCTACATCAGTGATTCTATCATTTAATTTAATTCCCTCTATTCTGAGCAGGCAGGAGTTAATGAATGTTTGTAGTTTATTAGTAACTGCCTTAGTTGTTCTCCATGTTTCCACTCAATGCAGCAGTACAGATTTGACATCATAATTTAAAATTGTAAGTTCAAAATTAGTTTTAATTTCTTTTGACCTCCATAAATTCCCTAGTGCTTTGAAAGCTCATTATGCCCTTTGTATTCATATATTTGATATTATCACAGAATGGTAAAAGCTGCCAACAGATACATTTTAGAAAAAGATTAAGCTGCAGACTGAAAAAACACAATCTGGGAGAACAGAAAGCCCAAAGTTAAATCAAAAACCCTTGCCTGCCGAACTTGCGTGTTCTCAGCACTCTTCTTTATGGTCATGAAATTGGTTAGCCTTACGTGTATGAAGAGTTAAATTGTGTATCATTTACAGAACGCTGCAGAACCAACCCCAGCATTTATTGACTGTTGTGGTGTTTCTAGCCAAATTTACATCCAGTAGTTTGCCATTTCTTTCTGGACGGTCCGCTTCTCGATACCACTGTCAAAACCAATGCAAGGCGCAGGGCCTGCAGCTGAGATCAAACCCAGCACCCCAGCAGCTAAATAACATTCACATGTGATTCCTAAGAAGAACAACATGTGGCATTACTTGGCAAGGCAAGATTATAAGAGCTGACGTAGTGGAAGCAGCAGGTATCACCATCGTTTTCTCAATGCTTAATCTTCAAGATCAGATGCTTAGGACACACTTGGAAGAATGGTCTCCAGACAACAATTCTCTATGGTAAATTACAGATTGGCAGAAACCGTCAAGCTCTGCCTCTACTGTGATATGATGTGTGCAAGCAGGACAGGAATGATACATGTACTAAGGTGGATTCATGGGAATAGGATGACAATGACTGTGTAGCATGGAGAGGGGGAGAAGTTAGGAAAGAAAATGAAATAAATGGGCAAAAAATTTGCAAAATAGTTAGAAGCTGAGCATCTGAGAAGGAAGACATTAAATGTATGTGATGGCAACAATGATCCTGCAATCCCAGGTATAGTCCTGGGAAGTAAAGGTGGCCAGCATGAGGTTGACCCCATCCCCCATGGATTCTTCTTCTTCTTCTTCGCGTTCACCAGCTGTACACTCTGGCGGAAAGTTCTGGTTGCTTGTCCACTACTGAACTGCAGTCCTGTTCCAGAACCTGAGTGTTGCATGTGCATCAGTTCTACAGATCGCATTCTCTTGAATACAGACTGTTGGTTCCTTGCCTCTCCGGCAGATGCAATCCGACTTCAAAGGAAGCTCCCCAATTAGTCGACTCTTACTACATGCTTTTGGGGAGGCAGTGGGTCTATTCTTATTTTTCCCATTATGGGGCCCAGGAACCCACACGGGTCCCCCCATGGATTGATTACTGATCAATAAAATATAGGTCTAGCAGTATATGCCTAATACACCTGAAGGCGGGGAAAAGGGTCCTTTACTTAATTTTGTTTTTGTTTTTTAACTTTACTATGCAACTAAAGGGTGTCCCATAAGTATCCATGCAGAGGAAAAAATCAAGGTATCACAGATACCATGACAAGCATAACTCCAGCTGTCCTTATATGTGTTCTTCAACAGCAGAGAACTTGCACAGAATAGTGTTTTCAAAAACAATGTTAGTCATGTCTAGCATATCAAATATATAAACTGGTTTTTTTTAAAAATTGTATTATTATTTTTTTCCTACAAATGGAAACTTATGGGATACCCCCCTTGACTCAACAGGGTCCCAAATAACTTTGTCACTCTGTAGTGTACTTAGAACAACAACAACCAGTCTGTTTACCTGATCATACAGATAAAAGAATGTAACCTTGTCTTTCTGGAAGAGTTCCTTGAAGCTTTTAGGCATGTATCGAACTCTCAGTTCATACCTGAAAAAATATATATGCATTTAATAGTCAGAATTTATGAACAAAACGAGGAGAAAAAAGTGAATTCAGTGTGTTTAGTCCTGACACAAACGATAATGAGGAGTGCACTGTTATACATGATGTGATGAATATAACTGACTCCTTACATGATGCGGGAGAGCTGGTGAGAGACTGAGTTTCTTTCAGGCAGACTGTGATGAGAACGACATTCTGCAAAGGACCTGCTACATGATAATGATGACTGACTTAGAATGGGAGTTTACCAGTGGACTCACAAGGTGTCAACCAGCCTGGGTAAAGAGTCATACATAGTTTATGCTGAGCAAGGCTGGTATGAGGGGACAATGTGCATAAATGTGGGAGCCACAATCATCACAGAAGAACTCACAGAAAACGCAAGCATGTATATTGTGCAGAGCAGAGCAGTCCAGAGTTGAGGACAGAGTCGCAGAGAAGAGCTGAGCCGAGCAGAGCAGAGCTGTGTGTTCCTCTGTAAGTCAACTGGCCTTGGGTGACGACACGTGTGGTGGTCATGGTCACTACAGAAACAAGGCAGCAATTCTTCTTAAGAGGAGGAATCTCGTAGATGACCGTATCGTCTGTGTGCTGAGGAAACTCAAGAGTTTGGAGTCCTGCCGGTCAGTGTAGAATCTATCAACGTGGCTGATTTGCGGTGTGCATATTAGGATGAGAGATTATAGGTTCTCAGCCCGCTGAGGTAAAAGTGCCTGTTACGAGTATATCAACAGAGGTCAGCTGTGTAAGTTAGAAGGAGCCTGTTCATTCTTACTGCTAGGCCTGACATGATGACGTGAGGGTTAGCCAGCGACTGAGGTACTGAAGCGGTGAGCTCAAGAGTATGATTGACTGTAAGCTGTATTATGGAGCGCCACTTGGACTGTTTTAGGGAGTATGAAGCGTAATGAGGTTATATCCCTGTTAGTCAACATATGGACAGGCAACATGTTGCTTTATATCATTTATTGTGTAAGGGTTGGTAGACTTCTTAATAAATGTATGATGGACAAACCTTGTCGAGTTTTACTGACAGTATGCTCATGAGTTGTGTAAAGCAGTTTAGTTCGAGTGGATACGGAGTTCAAGCGCAAGTCATATCCTACACACTTGGCTTGATGTTAGTGTGCTGTTATCCCATATCAGCACACAAGAAGCCCACACAGAAAATCAACATGTTCAACAGGAGACAAATAATATTAAAGAACAGACATGTCAATGACAAGACATCTGTATTTATACTGAGCGAACCAGAGAATAACAAGAAATTTGTATATACACTGAGCAAACCAGAGGATACCTGCCAAAAGTGGAACGAACAACAGATTCCAGGTACTGTAAACATAGAAAGGTCATCAGCCGCACACCTACTTACCTGAGATCATCAGGCATAGACTTGGCTTCGTACTTTTGCCGAACCTGGTACATGCTGAGGTCATTGTGCAACCAGTAGCTCTGCCGCTGGGACAGAATGACCAGCTTCAGGGCATAGCAGCGAGCAAAGAAGCGATCCCCTGCTGCCAGACGTCCTACCACGAGCTTGATTATGTCCTGAAAGCATCACACAAATACTCTTCCTGCAGTGTAATCGTAAGGCAAATGCGTGAAATATTCTTTCCGCTACAGCTTTAGGGTGAAAACAACTCAGAAAGGTAGGAAAAGATAAGCGTGATACTAAATTAATTTTTTATATATATACATTTTACTAAACCGTATAGTGATTTTAAGACAGTGGAGCAGGTCTTCTTAGACAAGGGCTAATAAGTCATGAAGCCTTCTTGGAAAGGGCAAAAATAGGTCATAAAGCTTTTTGGGACAAGGGCAAAAATAAGTCATGAAGCCTTCTTGAACAAGAGCAAAAATAAGTCATGAAACCTTCTTAGACAAGGGCAAAAATAGGTCACATAGCCTTCTTGGACAAGCCTAAAAATAGTTAATGTAGCCTTCTTGAGCAAGGCCAAAAAAAAAAGTCATGAAGCCTTCTTAGACAAGGTCAAAGTCCAAAAACCTGCTTGAACAAGAGCACACACAAGGGTAAAAGTGATATGACAGTCAAATCGTAATGGACAAAAGACAAAAAAACATGATGCAGCCTTCTTAGACATGGACACAGAACCTTCTTTGGACATGAGAGTCAAATAACCTTCTTAGACAGGGGCAATAACTGCACAAGCCTTCTTAGCCAAGCAGTCTTTCTTGGAAAAAGGGGAAAAGTGGGCTAGCCTTGATGTTAAAATATCATGTGTGGGTTGCCCAAGAGTAGACAACTCACTAGCACTGGCATCAACAACAAAAACCATGTGTGAAAATGAAATCCAAATTCCCTTCCATGCAAAAGACAGTAATTGGTCAAATATGAACTCGAAAAAGAAAACATGTAATAAAACTACCATTGTTCTTATGTGAGGATTTTTTTTAAGCTGCAACAGGCCCCAAATGGATCTTCTAGCATTAGAGGAGAGGTATGTAAAATAATTACACTGATTAAATTGAGATGTCAATTTATCTAAAACCTGGATACAAAATAAGTACATAAACAGATGATACTGGATCAGATTGACAAATATATTGCTAACACAGATAATTTCAAATAAAAACAACATATCTAGTGCTAACACAGATAATTTCAAATAAAAACAACATATCTAGACTAACAAGATAAAGCTAGTAATTTTTTTAATATAAAATATTTTTTTACCATGATGTTACAAAGTGAAACAATATTAAACATAATAATTCAAGCCAACCTGTCATAAAGAAAAATCTAGCAATCTGAGTGGAACTTTCCAGTCATGGAAAGAACAGACAAAACGATAAAGATACTTTAACATGTGCAAACCTTCAAACATTGTGGTTTTTTCCTCTTTCTTCTTATTCTTTACATTTTGCTTATTCTACCATTGCATTATCTTCACCTTTCAGCCCTTCCCCCCCCCCCCCAACACATGCAATTTTGGCAAATCCCCAATTGTACCCCCCCCCCCCCCCTCCCTAATACAGGTACAAAACATGGTTCAAGACCTTCTTCTTCACCAGCTGTACACTCTGGCGGAAAGTTCTGGTTGCTCATCCACTAGTGAACTGCAGTCCTGCTCCAGAACCTGAGTGTTGCGTGTGCATCAGTTTTACAGATCTCATTCTCTTGAATACAGACTGTTGCTTCCTTGCCTCTCCGGCAGATGCACTCCGACTTCAAAGGAAGCTCCCCAATTAGTCGACTCTTACGACATGCTTTTGGGGAGGCAGTGAGTCTATTCTTGTTTTCCCCATAATGGGGCCCCGGAACCCACACGGGGGGGGGGGGGGGGGGGGGGGGTTCGGGGGTTCAAGACTGACTTGTACCTTGAATTCTAAAAAAATTCAAACATGCTAAACTGATCTGACACATGTGATGAGGTAACATTAATGAGTATTCCAGATTTTGTGTACAGCAAACCACATTATCAGACAGAAATGTCCCTGCATGTTCAGGATATTTTGAAACTCTGAAAGCAATCTGTGCTCAAGTGTGATTGCTGTTAACTGACCATGGTTCACACGTTGACCCAGTCTACAATGGATAAAACCAGTGGGCCCAAAATGAGTCATAGGTAATGTCCTGGGAAGGAACGGCAGCCCACGTGATGGTGACCATATGAACAACACGGTGTTGACTTGTCTACACAAATTTGAGTCTAGCATTGAATGACCGATGCGCAATTGGCATAGAAAGAATTCTTTACTTTACGACAGCGGTAGTTCACAGATTTACCAAAGGAATTTGTTATCCCCGAGATATGCTGAAAAAAAATAAAAGTATCAAAACATGTATCAAACATACCTTGACGTCTGTGGCGTCACCATATTTGACCATATTAAATCCTCCATTGGGGAGGTGAACCTTCAGAATGGAACGGTCAATAGACGTTTGCATCATCATCATGTTTGCTTCATTTATTTCTCTGCTGATCCAATCTCCGGCTGATTTAGGAGAAATGGCTGTTGAAATCAGCTGTCTTCATGAGCTGTGTAACAAGGTACAATGTGGACGACTCAGGGGGAAACTTTTTCACCATTATTGCATGCTGAAAAGAAAATCATAAGTCAATTATTTACATTATTTGTGCATACACAACTTTCTAAGTGTACGGAATTATTCTGGAATTTTCAGTCAACACAGAATAAAAAAGCTTCTCTTATAAAGAGTTTCATAACCTGCATAGACTTCCAACAAAATGCAATAGGTGATGTGGTCAGCATTATAGGAGCCACATTTACTTCCTAAGACATTACCTGGAACCTATTTCAGGCCTTTTCAATATCAATTTTGGAAGAAAACATCTGCCAGTCTGGATCTGAACCCCAGACCCTGAAAATGCTAACCTGGGCAACAAATGACTGAAAAAAAGTTAGATGTGTCCGCCGAAAGGCCATATTGTGAATGAGCACAGCAAATTTACATCTTCAGATGAACGCAGGAGAAACCAAGACCTCCAGGTTGACAGACAATAAGCATCTAGCCACTAGGCTTCCATGGCTCCCAGAGTGAGGTTGGTGAAGTGATATTTCTTTCAACATGGTACCAAAATACTAT
The DNA here is from genome assembly GCA_905116865.2 of Candidula unifasciata. Classification (NCBI taxonomy): domain Eukaryota; kingdom Metazoa; phylum Mollusca; class Gastropoda; order Stylommatophora; family Geomitridae; genus Candidula; species Candidula unifasciata. The sequence continues at coordinate 205,111 of CAJHNH020008467.1, forward strand.
CTCCATGCAGACTGCGTTTCCAAGCTCTCTTTTTGTCCAAGCTCGGAAACTAGCAGGGGTAAAAAAAAAAAGCCAGCTTATCTCTGGCGAGGTGTATTAATTAGGACATAACAAGAACATCTTCAACTCAGTCTTCAAAAGGAGCACGTGAGGTCCATTAACAAGCAAGTTGGTGACAGTCTCTATATTTACGTGCATTATTTGATTTACGAGCGTCAGGGCAGACTGGTAAAATGTATTAGGACAGACTGGTAAAATGTATCAGGACAGACTGGTAAAATGTATTAGGACAGACTGGTAAAATGTATCAGGACAGACTGGTAAAATGTATCAGGACAGACTGGTAAAATGTATCAGGACAACACATACACACCATGTACGTACATATACATACATACAGAAACACACACACACACACATCATACGCGCGCACACGTCTGCCAAAACGTCAAAAATCACACATATACACACTTAAACACACTAAAACGTATACATCAAAGACCCCCATACTCGTGTAGCACTCCCGTCGATTGCTCTAGCTTTAAAGAACCTACTTCCACCACCACCACCAAATTGCAACCTACTGCCCAGCACAAGTGAGTGCCTGCCCTTTCACAGGTCACATTTAGTGTGTGTACTGAGTTCATCATATTCCTTTGTGTTGGTTACTTGTCTTGTCCGCTGCGTGTTTCCGTTGTGTGAGCTGTGTCCTGGCTGGTCTCGTCCCTTTAGATGTTCAAGTGGTTGCAGCTTATTGTAAGATGTGTGGCTAACTGGGTTATATAACACATTTTGAGCGAATATTAACAAATTCAACAGTGCAGAACAATATCTGATCCTCTGATAGACCCCCCGAAATACTTTGTACTTTTCTGTTAGTTCACCCTATCTCGGAGATTCCGACATTAGGTGGGGAGGGAGGGGAGGGAGGGGGTGTTAGGGTTAGTGTTAATAGGTGTTTACTTCACACCCTAACACCCCTAGACTATAAGACTTTAACGGGAACTCCCCGTGAAATCTCTAAGTCCCCGAGATGGTGTGTATTTGGAGAGAGAAAAAATAATGCTCTTCCAGCAACCTTATGATTAGTACCAAGGATCATGCGTCCATTCAAATAAATACAGCAGACGTTGAGGTAGCAACAGCCAGAACGACCAGAGCCTACAAAACATATGCCTTCTGATATGTTATATGTGGTGCAATTAAAAGAATGGGAGCGTCCGGTGATTCGCTGAACATGTTAGGGCGATAGCTTCAGAAGAAGACACTACCGTCCAGGGTGAATATTATTAATGCCCTCAGAGAAATGGGAAGGATAGAGGACTTTGGGGGGCAGTGAATCCACATCAGTTGCCAGAATGGCAGACTTGGGAATTAAGATCGGCATAGCAAAAAAACGAGACGCACACTAGACAACGCCAGAAGACTTGTTAATCAACATAGAACTGGTACAATTAGCCATCGGATGTTGGGGTTCATACTGAGTGGAGGATCTGAGCACCTATGGACATGTCCAGAGTGCAATGATGATAACCCAACTAACTAACTAACAAAAAGGAGACTTTCTGAAGCCATTTATGAACAAATGCTGATAAAAGACACCAGGTTAGATTAAATTACATGCGTAAGAATGTGTGAACGAGAAATTAGGCGCGGATCGGGCAGGGGAGACGTGTGCGAGCTAGAGAACGAGGAGTTTACAAGTCAGTGTGATACGGGAACAGTTAGCATCTACACCTTAAGACATTCGTTGCGGGAGATGGAGCACCTATGGGTATGCCCGGTGTTCTATGGTGTCCGTTCTTAAATCAGTACTATAATCTTGATGCCGTCGTTCCATATCTGCATGGTCTACCATTGCTCTGTATCTATTTCATTTCTTCAGCGTGGCTGTCCGTACCATTGAATTCTCGTCAGAAGACTTTTCCGTTACTCTTTAACAAACTGTATGACTGGAAGTGTGCTTGTCTTTATTATACTTTCCCCTACAAACACTCTCCCCTGTGTAGATTTTATTTTTTTTTTCTACTGCGTGAAAGCATATAAATCGGTATAAACCCAAAGCGTAGTAAAAGAAATAAGCATGTTCAAATAAATGCGCACGTCTAAAGGCAACAGAAAGGTGTCAAAATGGAACTCCGCACTCTCCGAATCTGGCAACGGGCATAAATTTTCAGTGTCAATTGCACACGTACTACGGTGTGTTTCGATTCACTCCCTTTACCTATTTTACAGGCGGGAGTTCAGTGCCCCTTGACCTCTCATGTACCTCACTAGCAACAGAAGCCATCAGTACCATCTCGGCGCCCTGCAGGTGAAGAACGGTTGAGTGCCTACAGGTGGGGTAAAGCACAAAGTGATCTACCTACCAGTACGTGCACCTGTGGGTCTTTCATTATGTATAGTTTCACCTTTAAAACTATAAGAAACCACCGCGGTGTAGCGGCTGGAAGCTAGCCTGTGGATCCGAAGGTGGTGAGTTTAAAACCGAACAGAGCCATTCTTTTTTCATTGGCTTCCATGTCTACCCAGCCTTAATGTCCTGGGAAGTAAAGGCGGTCGGTGAGTTGTTGACCACACCACCCACCGAGTTCCGATTACTATATAACAAAATAGGTCTAGCACTATATGCCTAATAGGCTTGAGATCGCGGAAAAGAGATCTTTACTTTAAAATTGGTTTGCTCTGGTTTATACAACGGATCAACATCATGGCACAAGGGTAGTAACCGAGTCCGAAGAACCTCAGCGCGGTGAACGAGCTCCGTTACACTAGCGAGGATCCGGAAATACGTTGGGTAGATCTTGAACTCCAAATTTTGCCTGGGCATCGCCGTTGGGCTACTCTTTTCGATTATCAACTGCCAATAGATTATTTTTTTTTTTTCGTGCGCAACAATACACACGAGCGTCAAAACTGTCTACGCAGAGACCAGGGGAAACTACTAGAAATCCAAGTAAAAATATCCCAGCCTCCACCGGGGCCTGCTCCCCATTCTGAAATCCGCAGTTGATAAACCTTGACAACATATACAACTTTTGCAACTATAGGCTCATCTGATACTAATCCGAGTCGTGGCAGGATCAAGAGTTATTAAACTATAGCTAGCGGAACTGTAATAACGTGCTGTTCCCTGAAGCTGGCCACAGCGCCAGATTTGTGACCTACTACAGTCCACAGAACGATTACTGACACCTCTCCGCCTGTCCAAACGATAGTGTTATATATTGCGTTAGGAAGACAAAAATCAGAGCCCAGGACGACTGGCAATTATGGCCAGGGATGAAGTTATTTCCCTTCCTAGCACAGAACCTGAGCAATATTGTAGAGACGTTATGTTGCACACGCAGCTCGATTCCTTCCTTGGTCTGTCTTGTTTACTCAAAAGGAAGGGTTAAACCTACATCGTTTAAAACAAAGAAAGCTGCACAAGCTGCTGCATAAGAAGAACGGTGCTTTGTCTGTCCGCTTGTCAATTTCCCTCCCAGACCAGCTGCCAACCAAGACTAAGGGCCTCCGGCAAAAAGATAAATCTCTTATTTGTTTCTCTTTTTTCTATGTATGCTCCTGCTGCTTTTTTTTTTTTTTTTCAGTGTTTCCCAACATGGCACCCACGCCCCACAGTAGGCAATCTGATTGTTTGGGTGGTTGCAAAAAGGGGTGGGGGCAAAGTGATTGCTTGGGGGTGGAAACGCAATCTGAAAACTGAGTAGTCCAAAATTACATAGGGGGCAAAACAATTTTAGAAAAGCTTAGGTGGGGACACGGCTCACACAAAAAGCTGGGAAACATTGCTCTTGCTCCTCGGCTGAAAACGTGACTCGTCCCAAATTTAAGTTACATAGGGGGCATAACAATTTTAGAAAGGCTTTCAGTCCGTTTTTGTAAATAAATTACACACCCAATACACCAATGTTAAACCACGCAAAGACATCCTCTTTTTCTTTGTGTAATCAATGGGGGCATGAATTTTCTTTATTGCACAAATCAATATTTCAATGCTCCTACGTACCCTGCCTGCTTCTTAGATTCGCATTTCAATTATCTGAAAACATGTCACTCAAATATTGCAAGATGTATGCCGTGTGCGCGTCTATTCTTTGTTTTCTTTTGTCCTCTGTATTTTGTTCTGTCATTGCTCCAAGGCAGTGGATTTCTTTTTCGAACTCGAATGTGTCTTCATTCAGTTGTGACTGTCTGTAGAGGGAAGGGGGTAGCAGCTGGTGTTGCTTCACTGTGCCTCAGACGAGATCAGTGAAGTGAACGCTACAGTCCGCTACAGAAGTCCTGGCTAACTTTAAAATCTGTAACCCAGTAACTGTTCGATGTTAAGTTGTTTAAATATGACAGGCAGGCTGTTAATGATCGTATCCAAGTAAGATATTTTGTAACGTTAATAAACAGCTAGTTTTCATTGTGCCCTATTTGCAGTAAACATTTTGTTTAAAACAGACACCGCTTCAATGCAAACAATCAGCATGCTTATAGTAACTTAAATAAACTGAGTGAGGGCAACTTAAACATCAAACTGCACGCGTTATACTCTCAGGGGGTCTTCTCCAGCATTATGAATTAATGAAGAGTGTCCCATGAGTTGCGGATTTTTTTTCATTATATGTAGGACAGGCTATCAATATATTCGCCGTGCATCGCTCTACGTGTAAATGATTTCCAAACATTTTCCACACACGTGTGTCAATTACTGTATATTTTATGTTTTAGGGGTATAGAAATTATTAGTCAAAGATCAAAGAAATTCGCCGCTATCAGCATTGCAGTTAAGGTCAATATTTTAAAATCAATGGTATTGTGTATTTTCTTATACGGATGTGAGAGCTGGACTCTCACTGTCGAAATGGAAACGGGATGGGGATTCAGACTTTTGAATGTAAATGCTTTAGACGCATTTTACAAATTAGTTATTTAGAACACAAAACCAATAAATATGCAAGAGACAAAATATACAAATTTGTAGGACATCAAAAGCCGCTCTTGGCAGTGGTAAACGACACAGGCTAGATAGGTCTGGGCACGCGGTGGGACGTGATTCGATTGCAAAGACTGTATTTCGAAAAAATATGGGGGGGGGGGGGCGAGGGGTAGTCGAAGAAGAGAAGGGCAAAGAAGAAACTTGAATGACAACATCAAGACGTGGACAGGAATAAGGTATTCATCCCTTATTCACCTAGCGGAAGACATAGAAAGATGGCGACATTCATGTGCAAGCGCTTCCATCAATACATCTCCACAACCCTAACGGGTCAAGGGTTATGTTATGTTACAGTGCTATATTTTTTTCTTCTTCAAAAATTGTTACTTGCCACATACACACCCACACCAGTTATGTCCCTCGGTATTATGCAAAGACACTCGTGATACAAACAGTGTAAGGCTATAGTGATTCTCGTTAAACTGCCATTAGTACCTGTAGAGTAAAGAACCCTCTCCGACGCCTTCAAGCGTATTGGGCATGCATGGCTACGCCTATATTTTATAGACCAATCGACACTTGGTGGTGATGTAGTCAGCATCACGCTGGCCGCCTTTTTTTCCCAGGACTGTACCTGGCACCCATTTAAGACTGGTACGATCTGGGAACGAAGGTCATTTTTCAATACTGTCTGTAAAGTAAAGGACCTTATCCACGCCTTTCAGGCGTATTGGGTATAAAAGGCTAGACCTATATTTTATACACCAAAGGCACGAGATGGGTGACGTGGTCAGCATCACGCCGGCCGCCTTTACTTCCCAGGACTGCACCCGGTGTTCACTCAAGGCTGGGTCAACCTGGGAGCCAAGGCATTACTGTCTGTACTTACCATATTTTGTTGTGTACGCGGGAGAGACGGGGTCCTTAAGGGTTGAGGATTTTGTAGGGCCAAACTGTTAGCGCTGTCGCCACGCACTGTGCATGGTTGGAATGTTTCGCCCCTGTCAAAACAAGCAAATCTATAATCTTTCAGATGATCAGAACATGGGCCTTTCGCATAGGAGCCCAGCTAGCCGCTCTCTGTTAATTCTTGTAGCCATCAGAAATAATTCTTGCAATAAGCTCGAGCTGGAATATTGGCCAGCCAGTGATCCACCAGTCTGCCACATCTCATCAACAGTGATTCCCTGCAGAGCCCTGCCAATGATTATCTGCTCCAGGTTTCTTCGGGCCACTTACGCCTACAGGCCAGGCAACGTAGTCGTCTAGCTGGGCCTGAACTTGCACAGCGAAATCTATCTGATGTGGGGTTTCTTGTTAACTAAAATAAACCGGGTCTCGGCTGTTGCCGAGCTGCCTAATCCAAGAGAAAGGAAAACAGCCATGGAATGAGTGCATGAGCGGATATACAGGTATTCAGATGGGGAGCACGGACGAGGTGGTCGGGAAAAATGGTTTAAATAAATACTTAGAGAGGGAAAGATACAGGCAGAGACAGAGGTACAGAGAGAGAGAGAGAGAGAGGGGAGAGAGAGAGGGAGAGAGAGAGAGTGAATCAGAAATGAGAGGCAGAGATAAGGGAGGGAGTAGTCGTTTTAAAGAAGAGAAAGACGTACTAAGGATGGTTGAATGCATTTAAGGCAGGAGTTGAACGGACACAGATATATCTACACGCAGCTAGGCACAGGGAGAAATAGAGGTTTCTAGGTGACAGACATGCAGAAGTGGATGGTAGGTATATAGGTAAGCAGGCAGACAGGCGGGGATTCAAGTAAGCAGGTAGGTAGACAGGGAAACAAACCGTAAGGGGTGAATTTGTTGGTAGGTAGGTAAGTACGTAGACAGGTAGAAAGGCAGGCAGACAGACAGAGATGGATATAAAAGACAAATGGTAAAAGATTCAGACAGATAAGTATACTGAGAAAGAGCAGAGACGAGAGTTACAAGGAGATGGGGAAATGGGAGCAGACACAAGAGAGCACGTGCGAAAGAGAGACAGATACCCAGATCGTGACGACACATCAATGTAAATACCATCTGCAGTGTCAGCAGATAAGAACGGCGCACGCGAAAGAATGCCCCACAAGATGGTGCTTTTCATTTATGTTGGCAAGCATTCCTCTACACACACTTCCCATATTGCGCAAAGATGACTCATCGGCCCTGATATGAACGGCTCCAATAAATACATGATTCCGTCTCAAATAAAGAACCTTCGATAGCTCTGGGTCGGAATGCCGAAGTAGTGTACAATACTATACGCTGGTCGGCGTCTGTGGCTTATGCATTGCGAACGCGCCTCGTAATGCCGGGGTGTCTGGTATGACATTTGTCTTGCGTTGGTTTCGGAAGTGGTACCAAGAGCTCACCGTTTAAAAGCAATGGCAAGCTACTTCTTCTTCTTCTGCCTTTCTATCCCCCAAGGAGCATAGGCCCTCAACCAACTCACGTCAAGTCGTTCTATCCTTCGCCATTGCATGGAGCTCTCCCCATGTCCCCCCAATCTTTCTAACCTCATTCTCCAGCTCTCTTCTCCATGTGTTTTTTGGCCTTCCTTTATTCCTATGCCCCTGTGGGTTCCATTGCAAATACATTCTAGTTATGCTGTTCTCCTGTTTTCTCAGTGTGTGTCTTATCCAACGCCAGCGTCTTTTCCTCACCTCCTGATCCACTGGAGCCTGTTTAGTTCTCTCCCAAAGCTCTACATTAGTTATTCTATCATACCATTTTATTCCCTCTATTCTGCGCAGGCACTAGTTAATGAATTTCTGTAATTTATTAGTAATTGCCTTGGTTGTTCTCCATGTTTCCGCCCCATACAATAGTACTGATTTGACATTAGAATTAAACATTTTTAGTTTAGTATTTCTTTTAATTTCGTTTGACCCCCACAAATTCCCTAGTGCTATGAAAGCCCCTCTTGCCTTTTGTATTCTTTTTTTAATATCTCTATCAGTTCCTCCATCTTTATCTACATTACTGCCTAAATAGGTGTACGACTTCACGTCTTGGAGTGGGGTGCCATTAAGAGAAACCACATTACTAAGCAAGCTACTGAACGCCTAGAAAACCCATACAAACTACTGAACGCCTAGAAAACCCATACAAACTACTGAACGCCTAGAAAACCCATACACCAGCCAAAAAACGCTGGAGTTGGTTTCTGGGGTAAATAAATGTTTATATAATAAAGCTAATGTTCTTTTCCCTCACGTCTGTTTTTTTTTTTTAATTATTATTATTATTTCAGAAAAGGCAAAAAATACACAGTATGCGCACAGAATGCAGAAAGAAAGAACACATGGTGACAGACGGTTCATTGGGTAGCTAGATATGTAGACAGACTTGGAAGACAGAAAGGCAGACACGCTTTTATAGACAAATCCGCGCTCGATATGTAATGTAGTCGACATCACTCTGGTCGCCTTTATTTCCAAGGACATAAACCTGGTACCCATTTTAAACTAGATCAAACCTTGGAGCCACATTCAGCGATGAAGGAATACAATATTCCATGGAGCGGTTTTCGGTGTTGACCTATTAGGGGAGGGAGAAGGTTAGAATTATTACCACTGGCAACATACTGTGTTGACTTATTAGGGGAGGGAGAAGGTTAGAATTATTACCACTGGCAACATACTGTGTTGATTAGGGAAGGGAGAAGTTAGAATTATTACCCACTGGCAACATACTGTGTTGACTTATTAGGGGAGGGAGAAGGTTAGAATTATTACCACTGGCAACATACTGTGTTGACTTATTAGGGGAGGGAGAAGGTTAGAATTATTACCACTGGCAACATACTGTGTTGACTTATTAGGGGAGGGAGAAGGTTAGAATTATTACCACTGGCAACATACTGTGTTGACTTATTAGGGGAGGGAGAAGGTTAGAATTATCACCACTGGCAACATACTGTTAACTGATTCAATGGCGTTTACATTTCGAAGACTAAGCTGAATTTCGCAAATAAAAAAAAACGACTAGTAAATTTTATAGACAAATAAACTCGATATAATACCGTTCAAATATTCCTTTACTAATACTACTGGTCTCCACAAACAACGAAGGGCTTGCAGAATCTCTGAGTCACTTGGAATAGGAGCAGATATCTCAGCCTAGCTGCAAACACAACATAATGTGTCAACCACGCTTCCTAACTAACTACACAGACAACAAGACCTGACAAGTATATAGCAAAAATACAAGATATGAATTTGTTGTCTATTACATGACTTGTAAACCAGCACAGCATATTTTGGCTAGTGTATGGGTTTACTAGACAATTTCACGTTCAGTAGTTTGCCATTGTTTTCTTAAGGGTAAGTATGGCAGCTGTCAATAAAATACACAGACAGTCTGCAATACGATCAATGGTAGGTGGGGGGGGGGGTCATCTGTGTTTGTTTTTCTTCACCTCGCCGCCTCGACAGTCAGAAGTGTCAGCTGGGGGAAACCCCGTCTGTGTTTATTTCACATAAAACACGTTTCCTGCTGCTCGCTAAAGTTGAAGGATACTTTTCATTAGCATTAGGCCTACAGTGCTAGACATGCACTTATATAAACCAACCGGCACTCGATGGCTGATGTGGCCAATATCACCAAGCAGCCTTTACTTCACAGGGTATTCGTCTAGTGTCCATTGTAGGCCGGGTCGAACTGATAGAATGGCAATTCTGAAAACAGACAGATCCGCCACGATGCCGATTTCGTTGCTGACTTCGGAGGCAATTGCGGGGAAGAGTGGGGGAGGGTAGATGCGACTAGACCTACTGCTTCTCTAACAAGGATGTCGTAAGAGGCGACTAATCAGGGGTGCTTGCCTCCGAAGTCAGAATGCATCTGCCTAAGGGGTCAGGAACCAACAATCTGCATACAAGTAAGCCACATGTGTAACACAGATGTCCGCGCACAACTCAAGTTCTGGAATAAGACTAAATCCAGAAGTAGACAAACAACCGAAACTAGCCAGTGACCGCTAAGAGAAAGGAGCTGCCGCTGCCTCGTTAAGGTTGGAAAACCTGCAGTTTAAACCACTGGTTAGCTCTGTGTAATACTGGCGGTCTCTGAAAAGTAAGGAACGGCACCCTGATTGGTTCTAACGACGGGTTCTCATTCGGGAGACATGGGTTCGATCCTCGGTAAGGGATGAAGCATTTCTATTTCGCTGAAGGCAAAAGAAAAACCTAGCCGGTACAGTTCGCAGCAAGTCAATAGCCGTGAGGCCTTACATCCCCAGGCTCAACGCCGATCTGTCCCACAAAGCCTTAGAGTGGTAAATACAGGCTGTAAAGAGAGTCCGAGTCAGTAACTTATCCACTCTTGCACTATCCACGAAGTCTTCAAGCTCTGGCACGAAGACCACGATTACATCTGCAGAGATTCAATCAAAGATGAAACTCGTCATGTAGGTTCTAGGGGTCCCATTATGTAGACGAGGGGGAAACCACTGCCTCCCTAACAAGCATGTCGTAAAAATACATTTTAACGTTGTGTATTCTAGACAAAGCATTACGGTCTACTGTGTTTGAAAATTGTTGCTTTGTTATTCGACCTATACTAGGTTAATATAAATGTATGTAACCTATGGTGCCATTTCAGAGGTTTAGGAGGAATGCTGTCAGTATTCAATTCCATAGTTGTGTATTTCAAACTGCACGATAGACATGGCCCCCCCAAAAAAAAAACATCATTATTAAGGGTGTGCCTAGTTGGTCGTGTTCTTAGTACAATTATTTCCATAGCGACGTTATCTGGAGGTGACAGGTTCGATTCCCTGCACAGTAATTATAGCTTTTGACTTTCATGTTGTCTAGTGTGTCTTTCTATCTTTCTACTTCTTTCTATAAGTGCCAATCAACACATTGTTTGTTCATTATATATGTTGTGAAAATAGATTAACTTTGGACTATTTCGAAGTCGGGATTCATCTGTCTGAAAGTCAAGGAACCAACAGTATGCGTACATACAAAAAAGCAAGATCATTATAAAGGACTAGCTGTACCTGGCCACGCGTTGCTGTGGCCCAGAATGGTGAAATGGAGAGGAAAGAAAATAGCTCTTAGCTAACAGTGTCTGTCATGCCCCCCCCCCCTGACCCAGTCATATCTCCCTCTCCGAAGGATTGATAAATCATCCATGGCGAAATTACTAAAATAGAAATAGTTAATAAATGAGAACTTTAAAATACTATTTTAAGCTCTCTCATCTAACTGTGTCTAGACTAACCACCACCCCCCCCCCTCTTTCCACCAATCATATCTCCCTCTCAGAAGGATTGAAAAATCATCACCTGGAGAAATTATAGTAATAGAAATAGTTAAGAAATGAGAACATTAAAATAATATTTTAAGCTCTCTCAGCTAATTGTGTCTGGCACCCCCCCCCCCCCCAATCATATCATCTTCTCTGAAGGATGGGAAAGTCACCGTGTAACGAAATATTGTAACTAAATTGAGCTTTGCATCCGTGTCTACCCAGACTTACATAGGTAGCATTAACTTGTACAGAGAAGTAAATGTAGCCAGTGTAACAGCTACCACATCACCCATCCTGTACCAGTACTATTGCAACCACAACCACCATAACAACAACAACAAAAACTGTCACTACAGTGTGTGTAGGTCAATGTAGAAAAGAGGGGTTAGCGCCGCATGCTGTCGCCATGGACTATTTAGTTTGATTTTGCCCCGGACATAGGAAAAAAAACTTCATCGCGTAACTAGTGATGGAACCCACAATGAAAGGTACACTATACTCACGAATAGGGAAGAAAAATACCCCGCAGCCGTCATCTCTCCCTCTCCGAGGGAACGATTTTTAACTGACCTTGGCATCCATGTCCACCCAAACTAAACTGGACTGTAAGCCGTTTTAGTGAACAGTTTCTGTCATCGCCGAATAGTTTATGATCGAGAAGCGTCGCGGGGAGGCTAATTAGGACTTAACTGAAATCGGATGTCTTTGGGCTAGAGGCGCAGATATCTCAGCCTAGCTGTAAACCACAACACAACGTGGCAACCACCCTTTTAGGGGAAAAAGAACAATTATCACCCAGCGGGGAATCGAACACCGGTTACCCGAGTGAAGGATGACATACTTACAACTTTACTACCGACGACCGAAGAGTTTAGGTCAGATATCGCAGCCTAGCTGTAAACCACAACACAACGCGCCAACGGTCCTCTCGAGGGCGAACGAAGATTACCCGTGACATGACCATTGAGCATCACGTCGCCGCTGTCGCAATTAGCTGTAAACCCCAAAACCGAAAAAGGCGTAGATATCGCAGCCTAGCCGTAAACCACAACACAACGTGCCAGCTGACCAGTTAAGGGCAAAAAAAAAAATATGTCACCTAGCGGGGAATCGAACGCGGGTCACCTGCATGATAGGCAGAATAGTTAACAACTACGCTACCTGCAAATAGTGGAAATGAAATTATATAACAATGCAAAGTTCAATAAGAGCTCAGCAGTCAAATATGGCCGATCACATAAAAACAAATCCGGGCCGGCAACGAAACAAATAATGATTTGACCGTTGCTGGAGCTACATCGTTCGTGGTTTGTGCGATTTTCTGACAAAAAAATCACGCTTGGTGTCAAAGGCAACGTTGTGTGCAAATTTGAAAGCAATCGGTTCAGTAGTTTTCGAGTTTGTAGCTTACATCACCGGAAAATTAAGATTTTTATTAATATAGATAGCATGCAAAACTCAAGTTTTGGAATAAGACTAAAGATCAGAAGTGGACGAACAGCCAGAAATTTCCGCGAGTTTACTGCAAGCGAAGGTTTCAGCAATAACGCGGCAGACATTACAGGGTAATGACATGGGGATTCAAACGGATTTGAGAAAAGAGGACCTCTCCCTAAAAAATCATCAGACAAACGTTGATGACAATGGCAAAAGGCGCTAGGCGAGATTCCATTCATGATATCAAAGTTTGCACAGGACAGGACAGGACAGAGCAGAATAGATGTACAGACTGCGAGCTGTATGTGACATATATACGTTGCAAGATGATGATGGTGATAATGATGATGATACGTGCTATGAGAACCATGATTCTAATAGCAACAGACAAATTGTGCTTTCTATAACATTTGGCAAACATTATCTAAACATACATACATTCGATCTTAACATAAACATACATACAATCGCCGTTAATACGTGAACAACCATGAAGCTGGCGTCTTAAGTAATCTCTTGACTCAGCACAGAAAATGGATACCCTAATGTTTACAGATCCTAGGCTGGGTGTGCTCCTACCTATCTCTGCCTCTGGCTCACAATCCGAAGAAACACTTAACAAGATTCACCAGACATTATGGAGTTGTAGAGTACTGTTTGTAAACAGCAGTTTTGTTCAAATGTGGTTTTGATGATCCTACCTGTTTCCTCTAGACACGTGTTATATTCAGCATACTGTGCTGGTTATGAATTCCATTTGTGCTACCGTTGCTACCCTTGCCTGGGGTTTCTTTGGCTCTTGAATTCCACTAGGAGACAGTCCGATTTAATATATTAAAGGTGGGGTGGGGGATAGCCACTGAGTTGTAGCAGCTAGAGGATCGTCTACGGTTTTTAATGTCGCCGGTTCAAATCCCAAAGACTTTTTTTTTAAATCAGCTTGGTTCCCAGGTCGACTCAGCTTTAATCTGGGTACAAGGTAAAATCTTATGAAGTAAAGGCGGCCAGCGTGATGATGACCACATTACCCACCGATGGCCGACTGGTCTATAAAATATAGGTCCAGCACTATATGCCCAACATGCCTAAAAGCGTGGAGAGGGACCCCTTTTACTTTACTGGGGGAAATGGGTAAGTACAAAAACCGGAGTGGTCACAGGAGGTTTAGAAAAGCATAACAAAGACACGGTGAGTCGCCTGGTAAGGAATAGGTTAAATTATACACATGCACTTCATGTTTATGCTAACAAGTTTTCACCTTAATTATACATACACTCACAACAAATTCTAGAAGCTCTCTAACAAAGTTAAAACATCCGACCTGTCCTAATTCACAGCTTAAACTATACAGCACGCTCTTCTAGGAAAGTTAAGTTAGTTGCGTATCCTTTACAGGACATTACAATACCAACCCCAACATGTTTTAGCTCTTGTGGTGTTTTTCTAGGCAAATTTACGTCCAGTCGTTTGCCATTGCCTACTGGACGGTCGGCTTCTCGATACCACTGTCGAAACGAACAGAAGGCGCGAAGCCCGCAGCTGGGATCGAACCCGGCAATACAAAGCGCGTTGGCAACGCCAATGTCACAGACGCCGACTCCTCTACGAAAACGAAGCATTAATACCATGTCAGAAAAACATGCTGTGTCCAATGTGAGTGACCGTGACGGTTGTTCACGCTTATATGATCATAATCTGATGTCAACGGCAATCTTGCTGGTGGTCTGGAAGCGGACGAAGACGCCCATAACATGTCACTCTCAACAAGAAAGGCCTATATAGCAGCGGTTCTCAACCTGTGGGTCGCCACCCCTTTTTCGTTTTGGTCGAACGACTCCTTCACAGGGGTCGCCTAGGACCATCTGAAAACACACATTCATTGAAGTTATGAAGTAGCAACGAAAAAAAATGCATGTTTGGGGGTCGCGACAACATGAAGAAGTGTATTAAAGGGTGGCGACATTAAGAACTCTAAGAACCGCTGCTTTGCAGCTTTAATGGCTACAGCTAGTGGAGATCGTCAGGTTTCAACTGTTAATGAACCGGGCAGGCGTTGATTTTCAGGCAACGATACTTGGACCGATCGATCGGTTTGTCCCCTCTGGGCTTCTACCTAAAGGTTTACCCACCCCGACATTAAAATAAAACTCAATCTTGATGGCAGACCAACAAGGCAGATCCCCAGATACCCCGTTCAACCTCAAAAGAAGAAACGGTGCATCCGTAACGACTACACCAAACCGGTGTAACATGCAGTCCTGCGCGAATAGAGACATATGTTATTAGTGTCCTTGGGTGTGGCAGTCCTAGACTGTGAGTGGGGGTGTGTGAAAGCCATGGCATTATTACAACAAAAAAACACATTATTAGGGGTGTGGAAAAGGAAAGGGTTGGTAAGCGCCATCCTGACCTGGTTATAGGTTAGGGTTTTTTAAAACATCTCTGCTTCCGTCGAAATTATAGATGACCTAATTCCACCTCTTGTAAACATTTGTGACTTGTATACATGCTAAGGAGTACCCGCCATATAGTTTACTTAATCGGTGCTTTTAGTGTTTCCCAACTTAATGGTTATAATTAGGGAGCATAAATGACAGTAAAGAAACAACACGATAGACATGATAACCACACGGTATGGACTTTCAGGGAAAAGAGTGGGGGGGGGGGGGCCATTAAGCCATAACAACTAAAAGAAGTAGTAAATGTATCTTTACACGCCAGTGGCTCATCTGACATATGTCTTGGCTCCTATGGGTGATGTGGTCTAGCTGCTACACAACGGCGGCTACCATAATGGATGTAACCATTAAGTGACATATAAGGCATGGGCGCCAATGGGTGATTTGGTCAACATTTCGTCGGCCGCCTATACTTCCCAGGACTTGATCTGGTACCCAATTAAGACCGGGTTGACCTGGAAACTAAGGTCATGTTTTGAAAAGAAATATCCCGCTCCATGCCGATTTGAACATACGTCCTTTGGGTCCGTAAGCAAGCGTTTAGCACAACAGCGGCTTCCCCGCCTCCACATTGCCTTTATCCGCTAAGGCGAGAGCGAGGCTGGCAATCTGGTAGTGCTGAAAAGAAGGGGGTGGGGGGAAGGAAACCCGTTTACACTGGAGAGGGGGAATAACATAGCAGTACCTCTCTCCTTCATGCCAAGTCTCCTTGCACTGAACTTTAAACATGCGCGATTTCTGGTTGAACAGGTCCCAGATGCGTCGATAGGTGTGAAAGATTTGAACCTGCACGTCTGCTGAGGCATGATGAGTTTGTTAAATGTTAAGTGCGGCTTCGTGTTTAGTTTATGTAATAGGCAGGAAGGTTTTTTTTTTTTTTCACTGAAGGATTCTAGACAGAAAGGCAATATGTGCCAATGGTGCTCTCAGAATATACCCCAACCATCAACAAACGGAAAGCAGAAACTGTCAGATTCTCTCACCAACGTTCGCATTATAGTTTTTTATTGGGCATCCTTGTTCTCTCAATCCCCATGTTTCCCATTCCGGTGCTTGTGGAGCCGGTCGAGCAGTCACTGTGGCAGCGAGAGAGATAGGGAAATCAAACAGAAGTCAGCGACATAATACAGACTAACATTTAGGAGAGAGGGAGTGAGCAGACACTAGGAAAGACGGGAAAACTGACAAAGGAATAAAGAACATAAGCTTGAAGGGGTGGTTGGAGGGTTAACAATATACTCTGCCGTGGTATTAGAAAGAGAAAGGGAGAGTGACAATAGAGGATCAAATGATTAACACAAGACAGACAGGGAAATTAATTGTGATAACGTAACATCAACATAAGACAAACGAGGCCATACTTTAAAACAGCCTACGCGATAAAACCACAAAGCTGGGGAAACAGGTGACATGTTATAATCGGAGAGCAGTTGTATACAAATGTAACTGTCCAGATACCGGTCCGTCTAAACAAACAAATTTCAACATGAAACAGTGGTCTGTGTTTATCTGCTAATACTTCCTGTTGTGTAAAAGAGGTTTTTGAGGAGTCCCGTGGTTATTTTGTTAATGGGCATGTAGAGGCCATTGGTTAGTTAAATATGCGAGTTGAAGAAAGAGAGAGAGAGAGGGGAGAGAGAGAGAGAGAGAGAGAGAGAGAGAGAGAGAGAGAAACAGAGTACTGTACGAAAGATATATTCCCATTACCGCTTGCACAGCACTTGATACCAAACTACTGAAAACTGCAAGATAAGCAAAGCACAATGTAGTAAACAAAGTTATACGAAGAGAAGGGAGAGGAGAGAGTGTGTGGAAAGAGACAGAAACTGATAAGGAAACGAAGGGAATGACCAAACTACAAACAAGCGAAGATAGAATGAACCACACAAGCGTGGGCAACAGCAGACAAAAAGAGAAACAGGAAAACATTTAAAAGGAGTGTGAAACGCAACCGAATGCTGCTTCCATCGCAATAATAAATATGATATTGTTTCAAAGCCGCCAGCAGAAAACACAGCTGTGTGTATTCAATGACTCACTGCGAACTTCCTCCTGCACCACCACCTGGTAGTATTATTGTAAACTTACAGCATGACAGCTCTGTTCCCATGTCAATGCATTCAACAACTGCTGGGCTAGAACAGACGGCGATTCAGTAATACATTCAGATCGATATGTAGAGGAGATGTGTCGACATGCGGCATACCTCAGTTAGACTGTTGGTTTCTTGCCTCTTAGGGAGATGCTCTCCGATTTCGAATGTAGCCCGCAATTAGTTGACTCTTACGACATGCTTTCGGGTAGGCAGTGGGTCTATTCTTGTTTTCCCTATAATAGGGCCCCGGAACCCACACAGGGGACTTCTCTATTCAAGTAGTTGTTTATACATTTCATACACTCTTCTTCTTGTTCTAGCTGTAAGCTCCAATGGAAAGTTCTGGTTGTTCGTGTTGCTCCAGTACTTGAGTTTTGCGTACACATCTGTTTCACATATCTAGCTTATTTATACATTTCGTACTATTTCACACGTATTATTATACTTATCTGCCATTCAGCACTTAAATCATAATTTTTACTATAACTACGCCCTCATACCAGACCTTATTTCTTTTCAGCCCCCAACCCGTCTTTTTTTTTTCTGCACTGCAGCTTTCGATTTACGAGCGCAATTTGCGAAGAACTTCATTTGATCGTCGCTGGAGCTGAAGTGTCAGTTATGTGTGCAACAATCGGCGAAAAGAAAAAAAGGCATAAGGAATAAATCCGGCGCAGTGCAATAGTTTCTCTATGTTTTTGTGTCGTTTAGAATGGTTAAGTTACCACTGATTTTTGCGTCAATCAATATTAGAGTTAACAAGCTGTGGTAGAGTAGCAGCTAAACAATCGCCTGCGAGTGTGAAGGTCAAGAGTTCGGGTCCTGACGGAGCCAAACTTGTATGTTCAAGACTGGCCTTGGCTACCAGGTTGACCCAACCTCAAAGAGGTAAAGGTAAAGTCTTGGGAAATAAAGGTGGTCGGTGTGATATTGACCACATCGCCCACCACGAACAGATTGGTCTATAAAATACAGGTCTAGCCCTACATGCCCAATATGCTGGAAAGCGTTGAAAGGGGTTATTTTACTTTTACTGTAATTTAAACGTTACTGTTCTCTTTAATTTTTCAATACTTAGATCTACGAATTGCTGTTAATACTAAAATATAAAACGCTAATGTTAATTCTGAAACATATAGGGCTAATGTTAATACTTACCTTTATAACGTTATTTTAGTATTTAAATTCACAACGCTCCTGCTCATGCTTAAATTTTAAACCATACCCCTACTGTGTATACCTTATGGCGCTGCCATTAAAGGCCTCATTTCACCCCAACAATGTGACATCAGACCATCACGCTAGCCAGACGGCCATGGTTGTGTGGGTTACTGCCGGGCAGACATTCACGCTGTAACAGACAATGTATGACCACCAGGTGTCAGTCGGTCCTGTGGCGTCTGACCCTAGAGATCAATACGCCTGGTCGTGGTTGGCTGCCCACGCTATCCGGCTTTATGGGGTTACGGGCGTACACTCAATGAATAGAGTATCCAGGACAGTTAAGGTCTTCATGGATGGTTAAACTACATTACTGTGCCTATAAAATCGGGAAAATTTGCTCTTTTGTGGCCTGTTTGTCATTATCTCTGTTAAATTATTCTAAGCTAAAAAAAAAAAAAAAAGCTGTTTTTTTATAAATGTATTTTTATATAGGCAGCAGGAAATATGATCGCTTCCTTCCTCCTTTCCATGTCTCTTAACCCTCCCCCACCCCCTTTTTTTAAATATACATACACAGACATATCAACGTAAATGCGCCCCCGTACAAAGACATATCAACATGAATGCGCCCCCCCCCCTTTTTTTTTTTTCTTTCCTTATATAAACGTGCTAGAGTCCTATCGTCTGACTGAAAACAACAACAGAAGAGGTCAGCTATGTTCACCAAGCCTGTGTTGTCAGCAGTCAGAAGAGAACTCACTCCTTCAGTTTTCACACTGTGTTGTCTGTAGTCAGAAGAGAACTCACTCATAACTGTGGAAACAAGATTCACTCCTTCAGTTTTCACACTGTGTTGTCTGTAGTCAGAAGAGAACTCACTCATAACTGTGGAAACAAGATTCACTCCTTCAGTTTTCACACTGTGTTGTCTGTAGTCAGAAGAGAACTCACTCATAACTGTGGAAACAAGATTCACTCCTTCAGTTTTCACACTGTGTTGTCTGTAGTCAGAAGAGAACTCACTCATAACTGTGGAAACAAGATTCACTCCTTCAGTTTTCACACTGTGTTGTCTGTAGTCAGAAGAGAACTCACTCATAACTGTGGAAACAAGATTCACTCCAGTTTTCACACTGTGTTGTCAGCTTCAACAACGAAGCGGGATTCGAGAAAATGCTACTAAGAAAGTAAAAACAGAAAGTGGAAGAGGTCGGCTTTACATGAAGACAAATTGCTGAGCAAGGGCGCTGGAACCGGGTGGGGGTTTAATGCTTGTTTACGAGAGGAGTCTCTGGGGACTCAACCCTCGAAATAGAAAATGTGCAATGAGTGTCACATATCACTCCTGTCGCGTGCCTAATGTAAGGATTCCTCCTTCAGAACCAACAGCACTCAGAGATAATTATGTTGAGTCGTTTGGCTCGTATTGGTCTAAGGGATTCCCCGTGGCCAATATACGATCAACTTATCTCTGGAGTAGGGCAACTCAAGTATTGGCACTACAAAATATGTCAGTATATATATATAATATTTCTAGGCACACTTGGCTGGACACCCCACTACTTACTAAAGAAAGCCCCCAGGTTATGATAGTTCATTATCATAACCATGTTACCACATATAATGAAGATACACATACATACACACTGCTAAACACTTAAAAAGGTAAAATAGAGACACCTAAGTCAGCCATGAAAATGAATGTATGTAATCAATATAAATTAGATATATAAAAGTGAGACAATTGCCAGATGTCTTAGGCTAGATTTCAGGATATCCTGTCCAAATCACAAAGATACTACACAGACAGAAGGTCTTGGAGATGACATCTTCTCATCACTGGACACAAGGAGCTGTGAGGAACACAACATCATGCGAAGCATCAGACTTATCTTCTCTTCTTTCTGTCTATGATACCTCCCTCAGCTCCGGATGATTCGACTGTCTTTGACTCTGGGAATTCTGCTCCACTGGATCAAGTAGTAAGAGTACTTCACTATATATAACACAGCAACTGTACCGGTATCTAGCAAGTCTCTATCACCAGTAAGGACACACAATGTCTTTGAGCCACATTAATCTCTAGCACTGGTAGCTGTTTGAGGTACAATCTCCCACACTTTGGAGATGTCAAGAACCTTCACAGGTGTTAGCTGGTGGGTAACAAGTTGTTTCTGGTGGGTTGATGGTTGGTGGATGTTGGTTTGACTGTGAATCTTCTGCCAGCTCTTCAGAAAATATACATCCCAAGCATATGTAAAAACTGAGACATTTCCAGATTGCCTTGAAAAGTGAAAGTTATACAGGCACAGATTAACACATCTGGACGCTTGAGAAGCTGGCAAGGAGAATAGCGTCGCTTAGACACTTCAGGCGTTGGTACAAAAGAAGTTCCTTGTATACTGGGGCAAGGAGTAAATCGGTTTCCAAGAAACCTCAAATAACTCCCTAAATATATCTCCAAGAGATATACATTTAAAAGTGGAGTTTAGTTAAAGTAACCAGAAAAGGCAGACATAATAATGTTGTCCAATACAGGCCTATATATATAGATATAAGGGACTATATATTTCTGGGCGAGTCCAAGTTTGAATTTTTTGCAGATTACAGGTAAGACAGGTTATCAGCCTTACAGACCGATGCGTAATGGCTATCATTTCACGACAATGAGGTTAGGTGGTTCCCTCTAACAATAAACATTCGCATTTAACTATTTGTTTATACATTTCAAATCAATTCGAAATCAATACAGAAAATATAACATTTACCAATCAGATCATAAAATAATAAAAAAGGATTATTATTTCTTTAAACAAGGCTTAAATCTAAGAAAAGGGGTAGGCACACTTTACAGAACTTTTACATAACATCAAACCGTGTAATAAAAGATCAAAATCAGCCAGCAACTAGAGCGTACTAGCTACATGAAAACTTCAGACTACAACAATACAAGAGGCGCACCAAGAAAGATATGGGTGGATGGAGTAAAATTAACACTAAAGAAACGCAATATGACATCAACACACAACTACGCAACTAGCAAAACAGCGGAAACTACACCAGTGACGCTGTACAACATAAGTAGTAGGACCAAATAGAGAATGAACAACAAGGTTTTAATCCACTGAACGCCTCCCCTAGAAAAAAATTATCAGGGGGCATTCCCACCCCAATTAGTGTTGCCACTTTTCTTGGTCAAAAAACATCCAAAAGAGTCAAAATTTGGATGTAAAACATCCAAAGTGGCAACACTGACCCCGATTGTTTTCTTTGTGTCTGCGTCATGTTGCAGGGTAAATTTTACGCCTACAAAGGTTTTTGTTGCAAAAACAAAGACAAGTGGACACTGGTATGTACTGCTTTCAGATACGACAACAAGCTCACTGTACATAAAGGAAAAATCTGGAGTACTTCTATTCTCACAAGAAGAGGCCGGAAAAGGGAGAACAGAAACTACTTTACCAGGAAGCAGCAAAGGGCGGCGTAGGATTATTACTTGTTGCCTACCCACCGTGAATTCATTTCTGTTGAACTTAACGAACAAAGGGAAACCCGAAATCTCCAGTCCAGTTCACTACTGCAGGGGTGTTATGACAATGACCAAAATAAAACACAAGATGTACACGCAAAACATAACATCCCTAGAACAGTGAGTTGGACTAGGGATTCCCAACTATCCTTTGTTTGGGGTCGTCTAAAATTACAGTACCCAACACTAACAGGCTGGGATATATATATATATATATATATATATATATATATCGTTTTAGAGATTCGTCGTTAGACTGTTTAAAAATGTGCCAGAGGGCCTTTTCTCTTCTAGTTGCTCACTAGGTGCCAGTCATGATACAGAAAACGACAAGACAGCTGGATGAAATGGCTAAGCAACAGGGACAGCTGCACGCGATGACATCGGATATGACGACTGGGTAGAGTGCCTATGCTCCACTGAAGTGTACAAGGTAAAAGAGAGTATGGAGTAAATTACTCTGTGAGAAATCCAGTGAATGCAGAGGTCTTGAAAGATGATGGCGCTGGACAGGGCACACACTAATAAACCTGATAATTACTCGAATGTCTTTCATTCCTTTGTACTATATTTCTATTTAAATTCGTGCTGAAGAGACACAAGTAGAAGAAAGCATCTATTGCAATCACCTCCTCCCCCCCCCCCCAATCCCACCCATTCCCAGGGGATCAAAACGAAGACAGAACACCTCTGTGGTCGCATGCCCGACTGATTACCTGCTGGTAGCAAATTGGTTCCTATATCCTTCACTGGGACTAATCTAATACAGAACCCCACATGATGTCTGGTTTCTGTCGTATACAGCCCTGGGTACATAGATTATTGACTGTGTCGTACGTGCTCATGCTTGTGTGTGTGTGTGTGTGTGTGTATCCCCTAACAACTGTGGTGTGGGTCATGTCAAAAGCTATGTAAATTAAACCCTAATTTTTGCCAGGAATATGAACGTTTAGCTGACATCTGTCAGTCTTCAATGACAGACAATTACTGCAGGGGCTTTCAAGACCACTGATGCCATGGCATGTATTTAAAGTGCTTCTTAGACGCTTCACTCTTTACTTATCTGCAATCATTTTCTCTTGTATTCTTATCCTACTGCTGATTTCCTCTTACATGCAACATTGACTATGTCATATGTTCCACCTAATCAAACGCAATTTCTGTATCGTTCATGCCTCACTTAATAAAGGCCAGGGATGAAATTTACCCCCTCAATAGCACAACATTTGTCAATATTAAGAGAGACTATGTGCTGTCAACGCAGCATGATCCCTCTCGATCTGCTCTGTTAAATTCAAAGGAAAGGTAACATCAATATATCTCTGGTCAGAGGTGCAGTACACCGTACATCCGCCTGTCGAAGCCAAGCCAGCTAAGGCCAAGGGCTGGTCTGCCTTGCCTTAACATTGAGCTTTCATGGGTCAAAGAAGGAGCCATTAGAAAGTCGGAATGAGATTCTGGAGATGTAGGCACACAAAAAAGAAATAGATCGTATTATTGGAAACAAACAAAAATCGAATATATGTGACTTCAGGAAACAGAATAAAAAGAGAATTGTTGAATGATCTTTTAAACAACTTTTATTTAGCCACCACACTAAAATATATCTCTTGTCGCCAAATTCAAAGAGGAAAAAATACTGGAAGGAAACGTTCCAGGCACGCAAGCAAAAGATAAAAGCCATACAAGGGGAATGATTACATCAAGAGAAGTTAAACAGCAATCTGAGAGAATGTACACATAAGCCAAGATAGAATATTAGAGATATAATTCAGCTAACCTTTAATGTACTGACAGCAACTGACTAACATACCCATCAATTTACTTTCTATGATGCCCCTCCTTTACCATACGTTCTGCGAGTCAAAAGCCTTCGAGAAATGACTGCGTCGTCTTTTAGGTGCAATTCTTCTATACAAGTTGAACTTAACATGTAGCGACACGTTGGCCTAGGATCTGTCACATTCATATTTTAAAGAAAGTAACTGTTATAAGATGACTGCGTGCTGAATTATCTCTTCACATTCAAAACTATAAAGTGTGAAATAGTCGTAACCGAGAAAAGTGGCCTTTTCATATAGATGAATCTTTAATGTAATGCAAGCTTTATCAGTAAGGTGACCATAATAGTATCTTGAGCTAAAAATAGGACACCTAATATTCTCAGCTGAAAACGGGACATCCCTCTAGTATTCTGAGCTGAAAAGGGTACATCCATAGGAAGTCAAGTACTCTACTGGCATTTTTCTCTAGGTCACAAGGCTGAAAGGGCTCAACAATGGTTTTAAAACACTAAGCACTGCCCTAAGAAATAAACAAGGATGCGGAAAAGACAAAGTTATTCAGGAAATTTAAGTCATTGGTAAAAGAAAAAGAAGCATGTTAAGTAAGTAACCTGTATATCAAAACAAGGAAGCGTGTCAGACAATAAGTAAACAAATCTAGTAGCCGCGATGTCGTAGACAGCATACAGCAGTTCATGCATGCGTAAACGCTCCATGTTTCAACCGTTTCAAAGCAGAACAATAAACAGGCATATATTTCCACCTATTATGAATTATTCGAATTATTCACGACGGCTGCAAAAGCTACGACAGCACAGTGGTTTGCTTGTAGGGCTCCGCGTGGCTTACGTCGTGGTATGGGTTCAATTCCTGCAGGCTCAACTGCCACATGCATGAAACAAAGGATGTATAATCCTCACATTGTGCCTGTCAGACTGGACCACAAACACCTGAGCACGTTCTGCAGACCTACCCACTCTACCTACAACATCGAAAAGAAACCTGGCCTCAAGAGCAAGGCGTGCAGAGCAAGCTATGGGGAACCATGAGGGACCATCAGCCGAAATACAAGTTCATAGAGGCAACTCATCTGGTGGTCTGACCTGAGCATATGAAACCGAACGGAAGAAGAAGAACTCAGCCAAGGGTGGCGGTGTTTTTTACTCTCAGACCAGCACGGCTTTGGGGTTGATCCAGCTTCGTAACCACTGACTGGGGATAGCTGTCAGACTTTAAGGGAATTTTGTGGAAAGGAAATTTGGCCAAGAGAAATGATCGGATCGTTTATGTACACCGCTGCATAATTCGGTGAATTCAACTGCTATGTGATGAGCTGACGTGTTGTAGCGGCTAGACGCCCACAAGAGGATCCAAATGTCGTGGGCTTCAAATCTGAACGCAGTTGGATCTTTTTTTTTTTTTTCAAAAATGACATTGGCTCCCTGGTTCACCCTGATTAAAATGGGTATCGGGTAAAGTCCAGGCTAGTAAAGGTGGCCGGCGTGATGCTGACCACATCACCCACCGCGTGCCGATTGGTCCATAAAATACGTCAAGAATGTGTGAAAACCTACCGTTTAAAAACTGTAACGACAGAATTTGGCACGGGGATACCTGTATAATGCTTGTAAAACATAACTGTTTAAAAATGCAGTTTTCTTTGTGTGCATGTACAACACGAAAGCCGTTAGAATAAGGCAGCTGTTTGGTTTTTTAACAGACAAACCGTTAGACATGTTACAACAGTAAAACCATTTCACCTGCAAATTGTTAATCTTACAATGTTAATACTCTACAGACCTCCAGGACGACCCAGGGTGCGCTGGGAAGACAACATCCGACAGTCCCTAACTGACAGAGGACTGGAATGGAACAAAGCCAGAAAGAAAACTGCTGATAGAGACGTCTGGCGATCTCTCTGGCAAACCTCTACACCCCAAGGTAGAAGAGGAGCGACTAAGTAAAGTAAGTAAAAGTTAATACTCTAATGGGCATTTTCAAGACGCCCTAGGCAAGCTTCAAAAGGCAACGGTAATAAACTTGCAATAAAAAGAAATGTAAACGGCATTCGATATTTTCTTAGCATAAAACAAACAGTTGATCAGACAGCAAGCGCATCGTTGAACCAGCAACAAGTATACGCCCTAAATGTAGCCGCACTTAAACATTAAACCTCACATCCACCTACTACCACACAACACAATTATAAAGTCATGAATTAATAGGGTCTCCGCTATAAAATGGTCAGGTTGTTTTCCTCGCGCTGTGAAGGTTGTGGGTTCGGTTCAGGGTTGCTATTTCTGCTAGGACCGCTGTGGATCGTCGCCGGAACTACGATGTTGTTGCATTGTGCGACGTTCTCGTCAGGCGAACAGTCGTTCTGCGGAGACACGCGAACTAAATGGGATAAGAGTCGGTGCAATGATGTCGACTTCAATCTTGATTCGTATAAACATACCCTTACTCACAGAGCACACAAAAGGTATATGTGTTTTGCTGGGGTTATAAGTGTGACCAGTTTAGGTGCGTCACATAAAATGGCTTAGCACTGCACGCCACCAAAAGACATGAAACGGTCTGCTGCTGCAGTGTTGGTGCGATCACAACAGACGGGTGCAAATACTGTCCCGGTCGGCGAGGAAGTCGTCTACAGGCGAGCCAACTGACGACGCGGTCACCGATGAAGCAGACACAAGTCCCAGTAAACCCGGTTAGCGAAATCATGGAAATCCAGACTAATGCATTAACGTATTTATCTTTCACAGTCTGGTTACTAGAAAGACTAACACCGTAACTACAAGCAGTAAGTAGTAAAGATGCACACGCTAGTCCACAGTACACGCCAATGTCCCACTAAACCGTTTTAACGCAATCCTGAAAATCCAGGTTGGAGCAATCGGTTATCTACACATCAGCACATCTATCACACACAATATATAGAGATAAATACAAACATGCACTCACCCCAGTGTGCAGACACAAAACATGCCTACCTTTCACCATCTGGCTATTATAAAGTCATTAAAGCTCTGTACACACGTCAACGCTACCATACTCAACATGTAAATAAGGTCACCCACAACAGTCCATGCTCTTGCAATCATGGAAACTTAAGACTAATGTGCTCACATTTCACCGGCTTGTAAGAAAGACACTACAACTATACCCTCACATAAACCAGTTACTACGCATAACCTATACCGGTCACAAAAGCACTCACCCGTGGCGCACACAATAGTCCACAGCAGCGCAATCCTGGAAACTTAGTGCAGTGTGGTGCTCACTTTTCATCGGTTTCTTAGAAAGATAAACTATACCCACACATGAACCCGTTACTACACACAACCTATACGGTCACAAAAGCACTCACCCGAGGCGCACACAATAGTCCATGGCAACGCAATCCTGGAAACTTTAGACTAGTACAGAGTCTTGCCCACCTTTCACAGTCTGGTCTTTAAGAAAACACCGTCTTTAAGAGTAACGGACTGCTGACACCGCCCTCCGGGACCACTCAAGACATACAAATCACTTGCACCAGGCCGAGACAAGACTTGATAATCGTATCTAGGAATGTCGGTATTAAAAAAAAAAAAGAGACAGGCGGGCCGGGATGCGCGCTTGTGTAGTGAGAGTACAGTTTGTAGTGGATTAGATTTTTGTTTTCATTACGAGTGTTTTGATGAGTGAATCACTGGTGTTTATGAGTGATTGGGTGGGGCTGTGTTTTAGAGTAGCAGCTAAGCGCTAGGCTACTGTTAGTTTAGATAAAAAATGTTAGAGACAGCAGAAGATAGTGCATCCTATGTAGGGATAAATTAATACTGACAGCGAAAAAAAATACCCTTATTGATTTCAATAGTTGTATACAACTGCTTTATAGATAAAGTCTGATGGCTGTAGGAAAGATAAGAGGCCGAAATGGTTGTGTGTAGGAAGCGCCCTTGAACTGAACATGAATCTTAAAAACTTACGCAGACTGTATCGTTTCTCCAGGACATCCAGTGGGTTGGGACATTTATTTGCTAGCATCCGTACCTCAAGCGTTGGGAACGCACTTCGTAATCCCCGGCTCGATTCAGCTGCATGCGATTTGCCAGGAGACCGCATTGCATTGAGTTCGACAATACTGATACGCAAAGAGTTCGTCAATCGTTGACAAGGCAATGGCAAAGTACTGTACTAGCAACACCACAAGCAGCTAATAAAATGACTGGGGTTGATTGTGAAACGTCATGTAAAGTACGGACGAAAAGTACATGAAACATGCCCCCCCCCCCTTATTTTAGCATATATTATTACTATTTATTACAAATACGGCACTCGGTGTGCGTCTGGAACATAGCGGAAAAAATCCTCCCCGTAATGTTCGCGTCAGCTATACAGAGACTGTAACATGGGAGGCACAGGCTTACTCTCAACAATGAAGCGACAAAGACAATATCGCGTGATAACGTTTTTGGTGCGATCTTCACCAGCTAACGCTTACATATGCGAACTAATGATGCCTCGCAACTGCTGTAAAGGATACGCAACTACCTTTTAACGCTCATTCATATAGCAGTAACATAATATGAACGCTTATCTGACACACACACACAAGTCACATTTAATTATGAACAGGCATAGAAACAGTGGATCTGGTCGATACTCTAGAGTCTAGTTCTACGCCCAAAGGAAAGGTAAGTCAAACATATAATCATAAACAGGCATAGAAACAGTAGATTTGATCGAGACTCTACAGTGCTACACCCAGAGAAAAGGTCAGTCCGACATATAATCAAATTGCTACTGGCACTATAGGTACCGGAACTCTTTCTCAGCTGCTGATGATGAGGAGAGAGCACTTATGTGACTGTCCCGACTGCTGTGATGGCAGTCCTTGGCTCAACATACAAACAGGATCCCACCAATGATATGTAACGATGACACATTTCTGCAAGCTGCCCTACCACAGATAACCCCAACACACACGGGCCTGCGATGAGGCGTGAATGCCTGTATGACATAAACCCGCTGCGTGAGCAAACATGGGGCTGTCTGAAATCATGTAACCGATACTGCTAGCGTGTTTCCACGGGGGAAAGGGTCAGCACTGTTAACAGTGACCTCGCTGACACGGGTCTTTCGTCTGACTGTAGGAAATATCACAGAGAGCTATAATTGTGTATAGTATAGTAAGTCTTTTGTTATTTCAACCACTTGAACTCCTTCTTCTTCATTCGTTCGCATGAAATAAATTATCTATATCTGCAATGCTGTCTCTAGTATGAATTTCACTGTCTTTTGTAATTCCCTAAGTGACCTGTAAAGTTTGACTTCTACAAGTGTCTCTTTTGGCCAGAAGTTTTGTCTGGAAGCGTTGAATCTGGGACAGTCTTTGAGGATGTGATCTGTTGTCTCAGGTGCCAGTCCACAGGTACACATGGCTGATTGGCCAATCTTAAATTTGTTGTACATGTGGCAGCGAAGTCGACTATGCCCTGTTCTAAGGCGAAGGATAATGACTGTCCATAAGATGGTAATCGTCTTGTGCCAGTTTCGGTGGCATTCTGATTGATTTGATCAGTCTCTTATCAACAGAAGAAGGTTGTTCTTCAGTTGCACCTTCCTTAGCTAGAGTATCAGCTCTTTCGTTTCCGGAAACTCCACAGTGGGAAGGTATCCACTGCATTACTAAATTACAACAGTTACCTAGTTCGGATAATAGTGTCCGTATGCTTGATAATTTTCCAGACTAGAGTGCCTGAAGTACCGCTTTTGCATCTGTCAGGAATACCATTGGTTGTGAAAAATACCCTATATTTAGTAGTTTCTGTACCGCTATCTTGATGGCTTGAACTTCTGCATCATAGTTGTGACAGTGCTTTCCTGACCACTTGAACTGACACATTTCCTGGGAAGAAGGGGCGGGAGGAGTTGGAGGATAA
The DNA here is from genome assembly GCA_905116865.2 of Candidula unifasciata. Classification (NCBI taxonomy): domain Eukaryota; kingdom Metazoa; phylum Mollusca; class Gastropoda; order Stylommatophora; family Geomitridae; genus Candidula; species Candidula unifasciata. The sequence continues at coordinate 234,697 of CAJHNH020008467.1, forward strand.
ACCCACTGTCAATTAACAAGCACGTCGTAAATGCGGACTAATCAAGACCGATGAAATCAGCGTGATGGGTGCAGATCAGCAGGGCATCGTGCTAACCGTCCTTGAGACACGAACAGAAGAAGAAAAAGAAGAAAACTGACACATGACCTCTGTTTGAAAGGAAAGTCCTTGGCAGTAGAACGCCATACTATTTGTGTGCGGCTCCGAAAATTAGAGGTTACGTTAGTCAACGCGTTCCACGACTCAATAAGAGCCATACATACAGAAACAGCAATGGGAGCAGATCTAATATAAACAATCAACAGACTTACAGACACACCAACAGTTCAGGTGAGAGGCATGACAGGCAAAAGCTTAAAAAATATTTAAAAAAAAAAAAAAAACTACAAGCGATGAGAACACAAGGCGCCATGAAACTGTTGCTTCGTTTATGTGGCCTTTTTTTTTTAGTCGACAAAAATGTTAGGTAAGACCCAAATACCAACTTGGTTAATGCGTACTTTACTGCAGAACATTACTGCATGCCCTGCAGTGTTCTGTGTATAATTTAATGCAGTGTAAAGGTATATAATGCAAATGTATGTATGAAAACGTTTCAGCTGATAGAACTCTCGTATAGAAAATAGATGTAAAGAAAATGTAATGTGGGCACAGAAGTACAGAACAAGGGAAGCAACCAGGAAATCACATTAACGTGTTTACAGTTGTATGAAAAGTTGAATTATTCCTAAATGTGTAACGAAAAGCTTCATATGCCGATGAAGTGTTTGACTTCTTAGGACAAGTTCCCCAGCCTCTTGGTGTAAGTATGCTCTTGATGCACATGGATAACATCAGAGGGGAAGATGCATAACTGAGATGGTTAAGAAACATAATAGGTCAGGCAAAAACTGCATTTTATCAAATGAAGAACATCTTGTGCAATATATCCTTGTCATTGAGAGTTAAAAAAAACATCCAGTTTTAACAAATGGCTGTGAATCCTGGACAATCGGTAGGCAGGCCAAACAATTTCTTGAGGCTTCAGAGAAGTGGTTTTACAGAAGAAGGCTTAGAATACCTTGGACAGCCAAAAAGAGCAACCAAGAGGCTTTGAAAGAGGCGGGAGCCTCGAAGACAGCGTATCACAGACATCAGAAGGAGGCAGTCATCATTTTTCGGCCATGTTATGAGAAGAGGGAAAATAGAACATGTGACCACTGGTAAGATCTGTGGAAGGAGGGATAGAGGAAGACAACAAGAGAAGATTCTTGACAGTCGTGTTGCATGGCATTGAGGTGTGTCGGCACACGAACTGATACATGCTGCAGGAGATCGTGTTTTATGGAGAGGCATGATCGCCCACGCCAGTCGGACAAGGCACATGATGATGATGAAAAATTGCAGGGTTTTTTTTTTTGTGTTTTTGTTAAGTTGGGGGGAGGGTGGTCGCGGAATTGTTTCACTGTTTACGATAAACAAAAAAGATCGTTACAGCCTACATGGGGAAAGAAACAAACATAATGAATTTAAAAATAAACAAAAAGACACATGAAAAGTAATATACATTTTAAAGTCTGCCTGCCTGCTATCAATAAAAAACTATAGAAAAAAATACAAACGTCACTGTGGTACCAACAAAGTGAGTGTGGATGAAGGTAACAGTCGACTAAGTTCGCGCAGGTGAGCTCAGGTAGGGTCTAGCTCGTGGAATACAGGAACAAAGTAGAGCACCAGACAAGAGACGGATACAATCAGTACGATTAGAATGGTGTCGGGATTTTCAGGAGCTGGAGAGAAGACAAACAGTGGCTTACACATACAGTCGGCGAAGTGGGGGAAGAATGAGAGACGAGTAAGGTCGGGCGAGGACAAGAAAGATATATGAGATGGAATGCGAGATAGAGTATGTGGCAGTGAAAAGATGGGGGGGATGAAATAGAGAGAGAGGAAGAAGTACGCGTAAGAGAGAGAACGAGAGAGAGAGAGAGGGGGGGGGGGTGTTACCGAAGACTAACCAATCTGTCTAATGATCTTAGTTTTAGTAGCAGTAGATGACTTCGACTACTGCCACACTGGTTAGCATGGGAGGAAAATGTTGACGAACAGACTTGTATTAGTTTAGCTATACCGTCGGTGGTATGTCTGGCGGCGTTCAGTATATACATCAAGCCGTGTTGACGCGGTCTGAAGCACGATTTGTCTAGCCCGAGATTATGCTAGAATTAACTCTCAAACGTCGACAGGTTTTCTTTTGTTTAGGGACACATTAATCTTGCACATGTGTTTTGATTTAAATACTGTTAACTGCAATGCTGGCATAATATCGTCTTAATGCAGCCATTGTCGGCGTTATAAAGGTATAAATACATCAGGGGTGCAGACATAAAGAAGCCACGGAAGAATGGCCCACAGTCCCCTTTATATATCCTTATGGCCTCAAGCGAAAAGCCCTGTTTAAGTGCGTAAAATATATATATAATGTGATGAATGGTCCCAAAAGAATTATGTTTGAATTAATAAACTAAATGTTTTAACGCAAATCTTCTTTTTCGCTTTCGTTGGCTATAAACTATGGCGGAAAGCTCTGGTTGTGTGCACATTTTTTTATTTTTATGCAGACTGGTCCATTGGCCTTCGGGCAGATGTACTCTGACTTCAAAGGAAACACCTAATTACTCGACTCCTAAGACAGGGAGCAATGGGTCTATTCTAGTTGGCTTTCCCCACAATGAGACCCTAGAACCAACACGGGAAACAAATACTTTAAAGTATAAGTTTACATCGTAAGAGGGGACGCTAAGTTTCCCTCACAATTTTGGGCTGAGTTGGCAAGGGAGGAGCTCAAGTGACCTGAGCCTGAAAGTGTAAGTACACATGATGCCTGTACATATGCATACACATTAGACACACCGACACCCTTAGAATACGTAATACTTCTGAACATACAACAGGACAACAAGGGTGATAAGACAATAACATGATTGTTAACTTAATAAAAGTAACTGTCAGCCGTTGATCCCTTAGGTCAATAAGGGGAAAGGGATAGAAAAGAAAACAAACGCCTTCGCTACGGATTCGAACCCGAGACCTTCGAGACGGTAGTCTGTTTAACAGTGACGCTAGAACATATCTACCTAGATGTAGCCGCGAATTAGAAATACTCCGTAAAACTGGATATCAAACAGCATAATCAGTAAATATGTTTTCAAACAACGTTTAGGAATTCAACAGAGCATAAATATGCCGCTGATAGAAAGACAAATGAAGTGAATTATGGATAGTTGGTAAAATAAGTGAACACATTTTTTGGAAGCTGCGGTTTATAGACGAATGATGAGAATACACTGGACAGATTTTTTTTTTTAAAGAGTAATGGGGATGTCTTGAAAAAAAACTGACTCATAAAGAGAACTGACTGCCCACATCAAAAAGAGGCAATCTAAATTGTTTGGCCATGTGATAAGAAAGAGAAAACTGGAGTATATAGTGACAGTATGAAAGTTGAAGGGGAGGTGAGGCAGAGGGAGACCGAGAGAACAGGTGCTGGAAAGTTTGACAACATGACATGGAAGATGATCTGTGTCATAGTTGACTGAAAGTACACGAGACAGAGGGTTGTGGATAGACATGACTACCAACATCACATAGCATGGACTTTAGGAACAGGAAAGGAAGAAAAAGTCCGGGGGGGAGGGTGGAACTGTGGGAGAACCAAACACATTTTCAATAGGTATGAACTAAGAGCAGAACAGAAGACGACAAACTATGGATCGATGGAATATCTGAGGCCATAAATATCAGCATATACGAGAACCCGATACCGTTGCAAAAACTGAACACGCAGGATCTCCTTGTTTTGTTGGGAAAAAGAAAGAAAGAAACGGGAAGGAAGAAAACTAGTCACCCTACCTCCTAAAAATGTAACCTATAACAAAATCACGACATTATAGCAATCTATGTTGTCTCTTACACACACGCATACAAAGCAATCTTCTTCGCTGAACAAAAGTAATGTGGATAGACGATGCCAACTATACATACTTCTGTACAAAGATGGTCAGCTCTACTGTGGTCAAGGACGCCCAAACTGCAAACAAGTTAATAATAAAAAGGCTCTGCCTAGGTAAGAATTAGATTCGCCTACGAAAACAAGCCGCAGCATGTGAGTAGACACAACATTCCCGTGAGAACCCCTAGGCGGTGTCTAAACAAGTGATGAGGGGGTCGACCGGCATTACTCACAGATAAGAAACACTGTTCAATATCACGTACGCATTGGCTGAGCAGGTAGGGGGCAGGTGGAAAGACTAGCAAGGAGTCCGGAAAATACATTACCCATACGATAAATCTCTTTTGAGAACAGCGATCTCTCGGCCAAAAGGCAGTAGCTCAACATACAGATACCGGTTAAGTCAAAGACAGCCGCGAGGTGAAGGTATAGAGGGCGGAGGCACACACACACGCATACAAAATATCTAGAGCAGTGGCTCTCAACCTTCCTAATGCCGCGACCCTTTAATATAGTTCCCTCCTGTTGTGGCGACCCTTTAATATAGTTCCCTCCTGTTGTGGCGACCGTTTAATATAGTTCCCTCATGTTGTGGCGACCCCCAAACATTTATTTTTCCCCATAACTGCAATGAATATGTTTTCTTGTCTTCGACCCCCCAAAAAAAAAAAAACAAAGGTCGCGACTTGCAGGTTGAGAACCTCCGATGAAGAGGCAATCTACCTGGCAATTCGAAATCTGCTTATTTGCCGGCATGAGTTGAAATTCCACATCCTAAAGGTACTGATAAGAGAGCTGTGCGATTAGAAGACTATCCACACACGCAAAAACGATGTTGGCAGTAGGTATCATATTCTGACCTGCTGTGTTAGCTCCATGCTGCTTCAGATGTTAGAAACTGGTGTACATATACTCTTCTTGGTGTCTGAGTGGATATTTATGGGCACTGTTCAGTAAATGTATACATAGTTGTTGCATGACCCAATAAAAAATGGAGCTCCTGTGCATTCATTTCTATAGTTTTACTAATTCCAAGATGTATGCATTTTGTTTTCTATGTTCCCCATTAACCAATAGCTGAATTTACCTAGACAGTTTTCGTGATGTTAACATTTTTTTTAGACTACTGTCTAAATACAAGAACAGTAGGTAGATCAACAATCATATGATAGAATTTCAGAGAGAATGGTACAGCGGGGAGAGACCAGGCGATCTGGCCCACACTCAACACTCAGAGGAAAGGCAAAAAAAGGATATATAATAAAACTGCTATTGGTACAATCTGAATTACAACTATGCGCTGACTGGTGTAGATAGGTATGGGGCACTTAAGTGAATGTCCCAAATGGTGTCATGTCGTTTCGTAACGCAACTCAATTTAATTAGAAAAGTCCCCTGTGTGGGTTCCGGGGCCCTATTGTGGGGAAAACAAGAATAGACCCACTGCCTCCCCAAAAGCATGTCGTAAGCCTGAGAGGCAAGGAACCAGCAGTCTACATTCAATTGAATCAGATCTGTAAAACTGATGCACACGCAACACTCAGGTTCTGGAGCAGGACTGCAGTCCAGAAGTGGACGAACAACCAGAACTTTACGCCAGAGTGTACAGCTGGTGAACGCGAAGAAGAAGAAGAATTAGAAAAGTTAACACTCAACATTTTCTCAGTCAAGATCGCGGTTTTAAAATGTTGGGTCGAATGAGTTCTATATAGATGTGCATCTTGGAATATAAAAAAAAAAACTAGAAAGACTTGGAGTTAGTGGATATGTGGCTTCTAGAACCACATTGTAAATGTCATGCATTATTATGAATGAATGTCTTGGAAAAGATTATGAGTATCAAACATTACATGATCATGTTAACAGCAGGGAATTCCGTCACAAGGTGTTGACCGTGAAAAAAAAAAAAGCAGGAGTAGAAAAGAGATACAGATCAAAAGAATTGATGCTGAAGGGTCTAAGATGGTGGTGGAGAGAAATCCTACCAGACTCATAAACATCAGAGACTAAAATCTGTGGAGAGGTAATGAATGTATGAGGCATCTAGCCGAAATGATAAGGAGGAAATTTTAAGGTATGCCTTATTCATTAACAACTTCAATAATCCAAAGAATATCTTCTATAATACCCTGCTGCAAGTATGGTGAAACTATGGGGGTGACTGCAGTCAAGCTAATACAATGAATTCCAGAGAAATTTGACTAAAAAGCTCAACAAAATGGGAAAGAGGAAAACGTGAACAAAACAACACAACGTAACGTTTCGGCCAGGCAGCCTTTTTCAAACACAAGTACAAGGTCCGACAATTAAGTCATGAAACTGATTTTATTATGGCCAAGACAAAAATGCCATCTATAAAGGAAAGCATGGAATCCAAAGCAGCAACCTCCATCTATGAACTGGCAACTTTTCATCGCCACCCAATAAGCTGACAACAAACTTCCCACCATGTTGTTGACCTAGTCAGAGGTGCATTGTTACGTAATCAGCATGGAGCAAAAAGTTAACATTAAATTCTGTATAAAACTCAGAAAAAGCACCACTGAGACATTTGAACTGCTGCGACAAGTTTATGGCGATAATTGTTTATCTCGTTGACAGATTTTCAGTTGCTATTCACGATTCAAAGGTGCTCTGGAAATGATTACTAATGCAACTAGACTTGGACGCCCAATTTCTGTTTGTAATGAGGAACTCACTGCAAAAGTCAGAGAATGGATACAAGAAGATCGTTATTTGACTGTAAGGATCATGGCAGATGAATTTGTTGTTAATGGAGAGACTATTCATGTTAAGTACACAGAAGACATCAGAAAGTGTCACAAAATTAAACATTTCTTGAATATGATCGTTGTAAAGGATGCAACATGGATTTTCCTGTTTTGAACCCATAACTAAACGCCAAAAGTGCTCAGTGGAAGTCATAATCATCACTAAAGGGCAACAAAATCTAACTTGAACAGTTGAAAGTGAAGACAATGTTGGTGTGCTTCTACAACAGAAAAGGAGTTATTCACAAAGAGTTTATTCAAAAGGACAGACTGTCATAGCACCAGTTTATTTATGCACTTTGAAATATCTATTGAAAATGATTCTCTCAGTATTCAACACATGCAGTCTTTTCCTTTTTCATGACAATGCACCGGCTCACCGGGCGGAAGTTGTACAGGGATTTTTGGCCCAAAAAACAAGTCTGTTCTCAACGACCCACTCTATTCCTCAGATTTGTCTCCATGTGATTATTTTATATTCTCGAAATTGAAGTTATCATTGAAAGAACGCTTCTTTAATGATATTGATGACATCCAAAGAGCCGGAACATCTACTTTAAGGGCCGTAACAATAGAAGAACTACAGGTCGTTCCAGTGTTTGTTAGATCGTGCCACTCACTCTATCAATGCACAAGGGGCTTACTTTGAAGAAAATACAGGTTATATGTTCAACAGATGATTATTTTAATTTTTATGGAATTAGTCTCATTAATTAATGGTCAGACCTTGTATTTTGACAGGAGATAATGCTAAAGCAAGTAGCAAGGTGCTGAAGAAGACCATTTTTGTTTAAGCTGCAAACATTCTGGAAAGGAAAGAGCCCTTGTAAAATGCTATCATTTTTGCTTGTGATGATGAAAGGTTCCAGAATAGACAAGAGATGGTAGTGGCAGTACTTGATACTGAGAAACGATAACAAAAACTCAGCCAACAGTAGATACAAAGCTGTCCCATTTTGGAAATCCCATTATTTCCTACAAAATGTAAATCCCATTAACAAATAAAACTAGGAATGTGCCCTACACACTGCTGACACATATTTCAATTAAGTAGTTTCTTCCTGTCATCAGCTGAAGTTGACTGTCATCAACATCAGTGTCTTGACATCACCAATGTAAACAGGGCATCATACAGGATCCTACAAGTCAGTAACTATAGCTAACACTAAAGTACAACACACCACACTTTGAAAACTTCAAATGACAAGCCTATTTGTTATAAGTTCTTCTTCTGCATTCGCCATCAAAACAGCTCTTGGCATATTCTGCTGTAGTTTTCAGCAAGGCGGTAATATCTGTTCCTTTCAGCAAATACCCAATTAATTGCTTTTCATGACATGTTTATTAGAGGGCAGTGGTTATAATCTATTTCCTTTTTAAAAAAATTTTGCCCAGGACTAACAAGGGGAGAATATAATTTAGAAATGTTGCACTCAAAGCAAGCTTATTTATTTCTAAAAAAAAAAAAAATACTCATATATTCTTGAAAACACTTTAGATAAGATTAACACTGAATCACAAATAAAACAAATCAACAGTTTGCATTTTATTCAACGTCGGTTGTACATCCTTTACAGGAAACTGCAAACCAGCCCCGACATTTATTGACTGTTAGTAGTTGTACTAGACAATTTTAACTGGGGTTACTACTCCATCTGTTTTAGACTATATTGCACATTTTTTTTTTAATTATGGTGTTGCTTGCTCCTGTGTGAGCTAAAAAATATTCAAATATGTTAAAGATTGATGTTATGAACTAGGATTCTGTGAATCTGGGTGTGATACCCAAAAATACTATGAAATGTGTGTCAGTGCGAAAAAAGTTCACCGGTGGGAGAAATGTATCATGGATACAGAGCAAAGGGAGCAGGCAAAAGATGGAGCAACTGGATCAAGAACAACCTTTATGAAATGAAGACCATCCTCTACAACGCATAAGAAAGAGAATACATATAGCTTTTACATCTTTGTTGTTAACACTTAGCTAGGGCAACTGTGGTGTGGGTGATGGCGGATGAATTTATAACTGGTCTATTTATTTCTCCATCAAAACTGGGGACCATAAACCACTCCACAATATAATTATCTATTTGTGCTTCCATATAGTTCACTCGATCCAAAAGGGGTCTGATCACATCTAGCTTCTCATGCGTCAGTTTACCAAAAGATGTTGTAGTACCAGCTAATCTGTCTGCGTGTTCATTTTCCACCACACATTCTCATACCTGCAGACAAAAAAATCCCAATGACACAAACTGCTGGGGATGTCTAAAGTGATGCTTGCCACTCTTCATGGAGCATGCCTTCCTCAGCATGATTTGTGAGTCTTAAAATCCAATGCATGTGTACAGCTAGTACTGTTCCGCTAACCAGTATTTTTCACAAGGCACAGATACTGCTTGCTGACTATCTTAAAACTTCGTAATGTTTTGCCGTGTGCCATTAATATCTAAACAAATATTGTAATTTAACTCACATAATAATAGTTACAGTCTCCTAGGAATTGGGCAGTGACCCTAGTCAGCATTTACAGAAGTCAGTAAAATAAATACCTACATCTCTCATTGAGTTATAACTGAATACTAAAAAAAACTGCAGAGTATACAATGGAGGTTGGCTGCAACGTTTCCACTGAAAACTATGGGAATATATGGTGGTCAGGTCCCAATCTCTTCCATGGTGCTACTGTTGTACCAATATCCTAAAGCCATGATCTCTGTGTGGGTTCGATGGGGCTCCACTTTGAAGAACAAAGAATAAACCCACTGCGCCCACACAACAAGCAAGTCGTGAGAGACAACTAATTAGGTGTTTTATTTAAAGTGGGAGTATATCTGCCTGAGAGGCAGCAAACCAATAGTAAGTAAACAAATAAACCAGATGTGTAAAACAGATGTGCGAGCAAAACTCAAGTTCTAAATCAAGACTAACTTCCCGAACTTTGCACTGGAGTTTACAGACAGTGAATGCTAAAAAGAAGAAGGAAGCCATGAGAACTGTCTTTTCAACCACCCGCAAGGAAAAACAAACACTGTAAATGTAGAGGATTAAACTATGAAACAATTTCAAACATTTAAGCCATCAAGCTGCACATATAAATGCTCTGTTAATAATTCATATGCTGTATGTTTTGAACCAGAAAGAATGGCAACAAAGTAACCTATCAAAAATGCTGTAAAAGAGAGAGAAAGTTGGTGTGAGACAGCTTATCACATAATGTAGAAAACACTGGCTGCAAAACTAACCAATCATGAATAAGTTTACAATTGACTTGTTGTGGTCCTATGCCCCACTGGGAGATGAAACACAGAAGAAGAAGAAGAAGAAAAAACAACAATTATATTCTTATTGTGAATGGCAAGCCAAAGCCTATCAGAATGTAAAATTAAGCATGTCACTTACAGTAAGTCAACACTGGCATACAATTCTGTATTCAGTTTTAAAAGCTCGGTTCACATGATGTGTTGTGTCTACAGCTAGCCTGCAATATCTGCATCCTATAGCCCAACACATCTGATTTAAACAAACTCTTAAATGGTCACCTGTTAGGACACGACTGTCAAGGGACACACTCCCCCCCCCTCCCCACAGAGTCTTAAATCTACAAAGAACCAGATGCTTAACAGTCAAATCATTAAGGATAGTTCTTAACCATCTGTAACACATAAGATGCCCTAATTTAAGCTGGTCCGTCTTTCAGCACCAGTTAGGACCCTGAAATACTTTTGGGTAGATTTTAAACTCCAAATTTTGCCAGGGCTGTGCCGTTAACTACTCTTTTTGATTTCCAACTGCAAAAGGGATTTTTTTTTACGTGCGCAACAATACACATAGGCGTCCGATCTTACTACCCAGAGACCAGGGGAAATTACTAGAAGTCTACATGAAAAAATCTTCCTTCACCGGCGCCTAAACCTGGGACTTCCAACACTCGAAGAGGACGTCATGCCTCGAGACCACGCAGCCCCTAATCACACTGGATGCATGATGATATGAAACCAGTGACCAAAAGACCCATATTTAAACTGCCAATCCAATAGAAAAAAATATCAGATGCCTTGTTCAACAGTACTAAATAGTAATATTGATTGAGATTTCCTACAACTATGAACTTAAATGAGATAAGTAGAGTAGTTGAAATTCTACACATCTAATTAATCTAGCCAACATTTGTTGTTCTGAATAATTTGTTGTGGTGAAAACGTGAATGTGTAAGTTACCAAGTTTTACTTAAAGTACTATATAATATGATTTTATTGCTATTTAAGTATTTATTAACTAACTTAAATCTTTATTAATGAATTTAATGAAAACAAATACTAATAGAATAACTAAATAACTGGAAAAAATACAGAATTCAATCCCATAAGTACTTTATAGATGCAATAATTAATTAATTGTCATATAAGTATACATTATTAAGTTTTTATGTACACTAAACCTTGTAAATTTTTATTTTAAACGGTCACTTCGAGTCTGAACAGACGTAACGTAAAGTCGTAAAGTAAAAGTTTCGTGTTTCAAAACAATACAGAAGAGTCACAACATCTTGACATGAAGTGATTTTAGTCCTGCTTAATGCTTCCAATAAATGTATATTTTCTCTGAATTTGCTTTATTTATTTATAGAAAAACAAATAAATTTAATCTTGAGGGATATGACAAAAACGAAGGAAAGACATGGACAAGACAACTTTTCTAAGTTAGTTTACTAGTTTACTTTCTGATTTCATGTTTACCGACCGGGAACCACGGCTTCTCATGACGGGTGAATTATTCATCGTAATCCCGGAAAAAGTTTCGTGTCTCTTATCTACGATCGAAGAAGCTTTCCATAAATTTTAATTTAAGAAGAGAAATTCACAGTTAAACAATTAGTTACCTAAGAACACAGAGACAACAGTGACAAAATTCTCACCTGGCAGTGGTAAGAGAAGGAGACAGCATCAAACTCACGTCTCTCCTCTTCCCTATATAGAGGCGCTACCTGGCGGAAGTCGGAAACAGGACACTGTTTTAGTCAACACTTCGGGTATCACCTGTGTATACACGGTTTAAATAAGGCTTTGTTGGCACATACAATTTTATATTTATAAAATATAAATTAAAGTTATATAGATGGTTCTGGCTTTTATTTTATACGTTTTTTTATATATACTTTGGATTAAATAATTGCTGTGTTACAATATTTATTTTGTTAAAAATATCGGAGCGTTATTATTTTTAATGCAACAGACGACAAAACTTTATGACTTGTATAAAAACACCTGACAAGAAAATAAGCAGAGCTTTTCGTTTTTTTTTTTTTTTTCTCAAAAGGACTAGGACTAGGACTAAATAAGCAGAGATTTTTCAATAGATATAAATGGGAAGTTTTTCGCTAATTCAATGCTTATGTTCTACAAGTCATTTATTAAGGGAAATAAAAACTACACAAGTAAATATCGCAGTTTTTTTGTAAGTTTATGCCAAGCAACATGACGGAAAGTTATAACAGTAATCTTCTTCTCTTCCACTATTTCTTCTTCTTCTTCTGCGTTCGACATTAGTCATGCTAATCATTGAGTCCCGTCTGGGTCACAAATAGGATTGTGCGTTTAAGGTCGCCACCGGTCCCCCTTAGCTTCTCTTTCAATGTGGCTCCATTGGGCCAGATCCGGCACAGTTAAGATCGGCACAGCAAAAAACGAGACGCACACCGGACACGTCAGAAGACTTGTTAATCAACATAGAACTGGTACTATTAGCCATCGGACGTTGGGGTTCATACTGAGGGGAGGATCTGAGCACCTATGGACATGTCCGGAGTGCAATGATGATAACCCAACTAACTAACTAACTAACTAATGGGCCAGATCCACACAGTCTTTGCTGGGAGAGGTAAGGGCAGTACTGTAGTATGTGCCCAGGGGTCTTTCTTTCTGCTCCACAATCACAGGCAGCAGATTTATTATGCCTATCCTGCACAGGTGTGCTCGAAGACCACAGTGTCCAGTCCGAAGTCTAAAAATTGTTGTTTGTTCTTTCCTGTTGAGTTTGTTTATGCTGTCACTCTCTGGTCTGTAATCTCCATTCTGCCTTCTCCACTCCCGCTTGAAAGACTGCTTTAGCGCTGTTTTGGTTTCCTTGTAGCTGTGTGGTGGATGAGGTTGTGGAAGATTACTCCCAGCTTTTGCCAACTCCTGCTCTCTCATTTCTTTGAATACCACAGTGGGTTGGTATCCACTGCAAGACCAGTTCTGCTTCCTTGGGGAGTAAGCCGATGTTGGTCCTTAGATCTGCAATTAGTTTGTCTTGTTTTTTGCTTGACAGTGCTTGGAGAACAGACAATGAGTCACTGAGTATAACAATTTTGTGCCCTCTGTGTTCTTGATTGATGAGATGTTAGACTACAGAAAGGAGGACAGTTGCCTCAGCTCTGAAGTTAGTGCAGATGTCACCTGCTGGTAGAGAGAGAGTTTCTGTTCTACTGCAAGGGGGTTTAATGTATATTCCACAACCCCCCTTTCTGACTGCATGTGTAGCAGAGCCGTCGGTGAAAACCTGAGTCCAAGTGGTGTTGGGATACTTCTCGTAAAGCATAGCAAGCGCTAGGGTTCTCTGTTGTGTCTCCGTCTGAGCATCTTTTGAAGTGATCCCTGGTACCTTTAGGACTACATTTGCTTTCTCTGGCTTGCTTGTCCATGGTTCTGGCCCAAGTTTTTCGCACAGTGCTAAATCTCGTTCAAGCAGATCTCGGTGCTGTCTGTACAGTTCTCTAGCAAGGTGGTTGGGGCTCTGACGCTTCACAGTCTGTTTTTTGTTCTCTCTTGAAATTTAAAATGCAGTGGGTGACTTTAAGTCTTTTTAATTTCTCATACTGTAAAAGAGTGTTGTATTGTCTTCTGAGTTCGAATGGTTCAGTATCTGCTATCCTCTCTATCTCTCTGATGGGGGTGGTTTTCATAGCTCCGAGAACAATCCTTAATCCCATATTCTGAACCTTGTCCAGTTTTCCCATTGTTGTCTTGGCTACTGCAGCCCATGCAGTGGAGGCATATTCCATGACTGGCCTGACTGCTCCAGTATTTACTTGTTTTATAATTCTGGAGTTAGCGCCCCATGTGGTACCCGCTAATTTTTTCTACAGAACTACAGAAGACTACAGAACATGTCCTGCAAGAATGTCCATTGTTCAGGTCATTAAGAAGGGAATACTGGCCCAGTGAGTCACCACTGCACGCAAAGTTCTATGGTACTAAAAAGGAACTCATTAAAAAAAAGTCAAGTTTATCATAAGAACCTGTCTGTCGGTGTAAATCAGAAAGCGAACACAAGAAAAAGACTCTAATTGATATGGTTTCTTCTTGTCTGCCTATTACCATTGCCTCTGTCTTTTCGATGCTTATATTTCTCACTAACCCTTATCTCCAGGTGGGACGTATGTTTCGTTATTTTGAAGCCCCGCCCTGATTTTTGCCAGCGGTCCTAAAATAACCTAACGGTTGAACGGGGTTTTTGGGACTTTTCCAAGGGTAATCCTCATCTGAATCATGGCGATTTGTGGCACTGGGTGTTTATCGCTCAGTGTGATGTCCTATTAGGCACAAAGAGAATTGATTATGATGATGATCTGCAAATAACAATTCTGAGATATCATTCTTCTCTTCGCTCTCTGCTTCTTTGCAAATATTGTCGATGTATGTAATACAAAGCAGGGGAGATAGCCCATCCTTGTCTCACTCCTGAATTTACTTCAAAAGGTTGCGAGATACCTGCTTTTGTTCGTGTCCAACTTTTACTTGGTGTGTTTTGAGCTCCTACACACTTCAGTTAAGTGTTTGCTAATTCCATATCTTCACATGCAATTCCACAATATATTTTTTTTTTTTTTGACTGCATTTAAAAAATTTAATTGTCAACGGAAGTTCTAGTGTTTCTTGCTGGCCTCTTGTGCCTTGAGAACTCTGGCTATGATCTTATGCTCCTCAGTGAGGAAAGCACGAATGATTCGTTCTCTGACAGCTTTGTGGCACAGTGATTCTCCATATGCACGACTGACTGTCTTCTGGCGTTTGCTCAAAGCACTCAGCTTGTGAGGACGCACAGATCGCACTCCCCTGAGCTTGGTCTTGTAATCACCACATATTGGTGTCTTTGCAAGCTTTTTCTGGTACAAGTAAACCAACTTTCCACCGGGAGTCTTAGAGACCTTGCGGCGGTTGGAATTTGTGTTGTATGAGAGGCGGCGTCTGAAAGTAAGTCGCTGAACCATCTTGCTCGATGTTATTTCCAAAAAAAATTCCACAACATATTCCTATCCACTCTGTCAAATGCTTTTTCCTGGTCTATAAATGCGGCATGAGTAACAACCTTAAGTCCCTCTCTTCACTTTCTGAAGCTGTATCTCTCTTAACCCAGCGGCTGTCAGTGCTCCTATCGAATGTACAGATTCCATAAGCAGCACACAAACATTCATGAACAATCACCAGTTCCCGTTTCCACGGCCAGAAATTCTACATTTCGTTGTTTGCATCGCACATTAACCTCTCACGCCATTTTAACGGATTTGTGCACAATTTGGTGCTAGGTTTGAAGTTTAAAATACGGATCAACATCATGGCACAAGGGTAGTAACCCATAAGTGCTCCGTTCTACTTCTAACAATAGTCCGAGTCCGAAGTTGCTCAGCGCAGTGCACGGGCTCCGTAGCACCAGTCAGGATCCTGAATATTTTGGGTAAATTTTTAACTGAAAATTTTTCTCAGGCAGCGCCGTTAGGTTACTCTTTTCGCTTTTCAACTGCCAAGGGACAGGCATTTCCACATACAGACTGCCGTCGGTCCCAATTCAAGTGTAACATTTCACATAGGTTTTTCTGTAATAGATTCCACTATTGAAAATAGTTAAATAAGTGGCTTCGTCAAAGCAGCCCCAATAGCCGTGGAAATATATCCATATGATTTTTGGCGGATCTGACCCAGTTTACTTCTAATGAGAGAAATACGTGTTTTATAATAAAATATCGCGTGAAGAGAACAGAGCATATAATATTGTATTATAAATACTATGAGGTAAATCATGAAGAGTATCGAAGATTGTCTATCCCTAAATCAGCAAGGCAATACGTGAGCAGTTTTTGTAAAGTTCTACGTACAAGGATGTGCAGTACACTTCTCCAAGTCTTTTTGTATAGTCTTTTATATAGCTGGACTATCTTTAGTTTTTTTTTTTTTTTTTTTTTTTTTTGTATGCTGATAAAAGATTTCTAACCGCAACGTTCATTTTGTCTATCGTGGTTGTGTATTATTGGGAAACTGACTAGTCAGGACTGATTTTATATAAAGATAACAGGACTGAACAAAAATAGTAGATATGAAAAGAACAAAACTACTCGCATTTTAAACAGCGCCAGAAAAATGTATTAAAATCTAGAGAGATAAACATATATTAAAAATGATAATTGTTCATGTTTTATAACTCAACTATATGGCAAAGAAACACCTGGATCCAAACTGAAGTCCAGCGCGTCTGATCGTCAGAAATAGAAAGACGTGATAGAAAAGTCAACAGTAACTCCACTGACCCTACGAGTGTAAGTCATAAAAGTCCGGAGATGTGAACCAGCGTCATTGCACACGGTTATAAGCCATAAGTGCTCTACCACCAGTACTCTGGTGCCCATTATCTAGAGGCTGGGTGAACCCCGGAAACCGTCTGGTTTCGAACATCGGCAGTGGGCTGCAGCGAGTCGCAGCTGGATTTGAAAGCAAGTCTCCTATCGACTGTGCTAACGCGGCTCCGTAGTGTAAGTCATGCACAAGGACAATAGTTCACAAAAGTCAGCTTCAGGCTTCAGAAATAAGGTATCCGACTAAAGTGGTTCAAGGGGGAGGGGATAACGGTCGCAGTCAGACCATACGCCATGATCTTGAAACCCAGTCCTTACAAACTGGAGTGGACTGGTCACAGTTACGATTGTTTGGACCTGAATGCAGATTAGGAGGGAATCGGTCACCACAGCAAGCACTGGGGAGTTAAGAACCAGAGAATCAGAACTTCAGGATGATCCAGGTTTCGCTGGGAAGACAGCATCCGACAGTCCCTGACAGAGGATTAGATGGGAAAAAGCCAAGAATTAAACTCAGTCCACATTTACAGCAGTCACTTCGAGGCACCTCTACTGTTTGTTCACATGAGGAGTTATAATATCTCCAGTCTTTTCTCGAAGGCAGCATAGTCGTGCTTCACCAAGCCTAACTCCTCGGTCACGCAGTCGTGTTAGCGTCCGAGATTTAGTCATTATTCCCCCCCCCCCCCCCCACCACAGTCCTAATTCATACAGTGTTGATGATAACAGCTCAGCCCATGCTTCTTTCCATTTACATTGATGCATTACTTACTGGCCAGCTCTTTTATTACCATTTACTCCTGCATGCCCAGGTTTGTAGATCCAGATGATGGAGGTTAACTACGACTTCCGAATGCTTTCTACGCATTCGAAGCGGAGACTACGGAGACTCATAGAGTCTGACACAATTACCAGATGTGTGGCCGCTTGTTCTGCCACATTTCTCCCAGTTTTAAGGTATTTAAAATGGAATCAAGGCCGAAAAGTTGCGATATCCATAATACCTAAGGGTTAACAAGATAGAGAATGAGATGAGGTAACCCTAAGGGTTAACAACTCATGGCTTCGGGATACTAAAACATAGCAACATACCGGTTTAAATATATCAGCATACATATAGGCAGATCCATCCATCCATCTACCAGTGCATCTATCTACGAAGGTAACCATCGTCCCGCCCAATCATCCACCCACACCATTTATCCCACCATCCACTCAATGCTATTTTTCACCGCTTCCTTCCATTCTGGCTGTTACCAGCTTTGCACTTGGGCTCGACTAATACTTTGTATAAAAATCACCCTTACTGACTCTATTTGATAGCTGACAGTAAGAAAGAAGCACTGTGTTACTAGACTCATGTTTTTACCTCATCTCATATTTGGTCGATCCATCCATCCATCTACCATTCCATTCATCCACTAATACAGTCATCCATCATTCCATCCATTCATCTACCCACCCATCCATTCATCTACCATCCATTCATCCACTAATACAGTCATCCATCATTCCATCCATTCATCTACCCACCCATCTATCCAGGACACACTCACCCATTCACTCCACCATCCACACATGCCGTTTTCCCATCTATCCCTTCATCGCTCCTTTACATTCAGTCGGGCTCGACTGATTACTTTTGTATAACAAGCATCCTTACTGTCTCTATTTGATAGCTGGCAGTAAGAGAGAAGCATCTTATCACGAGACCCCTATTTATACCCGATTCTATATATTAGCAATTCCATTCATCCACCAATATAGTCATCCTTTACCCATCCACTTATCTACCCGCCCATCTATATCACCACCTACTCGCCCACTCACCTCACCATCCACCCTAGCTATTTTCCCATGGCTCCCTTACATTCTGTTTTTTTTTTAAAACCAGTTCTGCGCTCGGTTCGACTGACACTTTGTATAACAATCACCCTTACTGTCTCTATTTTATAGCTGACAGTAAGTGAGAAGTATCGTGTATTGAGACCCTTGTCTTTAGCTGATTTCATATATCAGCCGATCCACCCATCCACGAGTATAGCCATCATTACGTCTATTTGTCTACCCGCGCATCAATTGCGCTACCCACTCATCCATTCACCCCACCATCCACGATCTAATATAATCTATCTATCTATCTATCTATCTATCTATCTATCTATCTATCTATCTATCTATCTATCTATCTATCTATCTATCTATCTATCTATCTATCTATCTATCTGTCTATCTATCTATCTATCTATCTGTATCTATCTACCTCTATCTACCTACCTATCTACCTACCTATCTATCTATCTATCTATCTATCTATCTATCTATCTATCTATCTATCTATCTATCTATCTATCTATCTATCTATCTATCTATCTATCTATCTATCTATCTATCTATCTATCTATCTATCTATCTATCTATCTATCTATCTATCTGCCTGCCTGCCTGCCTGCCTGTCTGTCTGTCTGTCTGCTGATATTTGTTTGCAAGCACAGGCACCACTTTGTTCCATGCGGATGGATTAATGTCATCCCCATAACCCAACCCCGGTCACGCCCTATAAGCCAACCCCTCCCTCCCTCCTTAGACACTCAGTGTACGCTGTTGGCGTCTAATCCGCCCCTTTTTTCGCCTCCACCAGCGCGTTGGAGATATATAGGCTGACCCTATTTCATTGTACGAAGTTTTTTCGCCAGGGACACAGATGAGTATCATTTATTCTATACATTAGAGTCCTATGTAGTCACTTCATAGTTAAAGCATATTTGTGTCTGTGTACTGTGTTGTCCTTTATGTGCTGATGAAGGCTAATCGCCGCAACGTCCTTTGTTTGTTTATTGTAATCGATTTTGTAAAGCTAACATAAACTGTTTGTTGTTTCTTACCAACTTTTTCTCTTCCCTATAATTTTCTACTCCTTTTAAAAACTTGCTCTGGAAGCAGCAGTTATCTCCATGGTCATGCTTGACGTAGTCGTCTGGTAAGCGCCGCTATCCTCTTTTATTGTTTTCCCCAACCTTTGTGCTGTGTATACCCATGCTGATCAGACCCACGTTTCACGGACCTATCTGTGTAAATGACGACGTCTTCTGGGCATGAATGCTGATCAGTCAGTTCCCTACCTCGGCGTCAACGGTGGCAGGTATATGACTCTTGTAGTCAGTAAGTAACTCGGCCACCCAGTGAGTGGGACTAAGGTGGCAAAACGGCTTTGGGAGGGGGGAGGGGAATACGGTACAAGGTAAGAAATGCAGAACCTACCAGCATGAGTGGTCACATGATATATCTGGTAGGAAAGTGCATGAAGTTGGAGACCTCGAGAGAAACCGAGTTTCTTTCAGCCGGGCTGTGTGATGGGGCGACAATTGGTAAAGTTAAGGGTCTGCTATACGATCGTCAATTGGACTATATATAATCTTCTCTAGTTCCTTTCTGTCTTCAACGTCAGGTTTTGAAGAGGCATCATGTGCAAGCTTTGGTATTTGCTGCGTAGATGCTTATATTTTCGGCCTCGGATATTCCACCCATCCATCGCTTGCGTGGTTGACCTGTAGCTCTGCTTCCATTGTATTTAGGTGACAGGGCTCTCTGTGGTGCACTATCTGGTGGTAATCTTGACACATGACCATACCCCTTGATCTGTTGTGTCTTGATGTAATTTAGTACTGTTTCCACCCAACTTCATTTATGATACTGTCTTTTCTAGTTACACTTAGGGTTCGTCGTAGACATTTCGTTTATGTTGTTTCGACTTTTCCTATATTGTTAATGTCCATGTTTGCCACTGGTAACACAATGGTTAGTTGCGTATCCTTTACAGGACGTTGCAGAACCAACCCCAACAGCCCCTGGCTGTTGTGTGGTTTTTCTAGGCAAATTTACGCCCAATCGTTTGCCATTGCTTTCTGGAGGTTCGGCTTTCTTGATGCCACTGTCGAAACCAACGCAAGGCGCATGGCCCGCAGCTGGGATCGAACCTGGCGTCCTGGCATTACAAAGCGTTCGCATCGACTTAGCCACAGAACCGACGGTAACACAATAGAGGTAAAAAATACTGTACTGAACTGAATAGAATAAGTAAAGTAAAAGACCCCCCCCCCCATTAGTGCATCAGTCATGTGGTTCTACACCTACATTTGTTAGGCCCAGTTGGCATTCAACAGGTGGTGGCCAGTTCAATGACTGCCGCATTTATTTACTGAAAGGATATAGTTTTGTCTCTTGCTAATGAGTTGAATGTATGGCGGAACACTGTGAGCTGAAGATTTAATTTGGAATGTGATCAACTTGGTGTTATGAACTGTAGATTCAGAAATGGCCGTGGCTTGTTGCCACAGATTAGGTAGTGCCTTATTATAATTGTTTCTTTTGGTCAGTGCGCCAGAGCATGGTTGTCTAGGATAATCTATATGAACATCTACTTAGTCATCAAATATGAAAACCTCTCACATTCAGCACACACTTTCACTTCAAAAGAGGTGGAAATGGCATTTACAAACTCCAAATCGCAGCAGACGTTGCATCCTCCATTCCCAGGTGTCATGGATTAATTAGCCAGGTTTTCTTGCAACTCACACCGGCGGCTTGGATCACTTTCACATGATCTCAGGACACGGTCACTTCAGTAATTTCAAGCGCCACAAGGCCGATTCTCACTGAATCAAAAAGAAGACTACCTCAGTCATTTGCTTATGGCTTATATAGCCTCTTCCTTTTCCCTGTGAACTTCAAAACTCTTCTCAAATATTCATGCTTTCTTCATTTGACATGCTTCGACCCAGCTGTTCAAACTTCCTGCTTGCCTCATTTTGTTCACGCATACATTATGCTTAGTAATCCATACCATCCATTCAGATAATCATAAATAATGCATGATTAGTAGTACTCATTCATTATGTAATAAGATAGCTTACCCATAAGGAGAAAATGGACCATTGCACATCATCATCATCATGTAGCAGGTCCTTTGCAGAACGTCGCTCTCATCACAGTCTGCCTGAAAGAAACTCGGTCTCTCGCCAGTTCTCCCGCTTCATGCACTTTCACACTCAAGGAGTCACTTATATCCTGTGCCCATCTTCGTGTCGGTCGACCCCTGCCCCTCCTTCCTGGTACCATGCCTTCTGCTATAATTTGTTTCCAATCCGTCGTGGCACTTAACATGACCAAAATATTTCAGCTTTCGACAAAGGATGCTGTTTATTAGCCAATTAGCAATTGCACATAGCATAACTTATTTGCTTGTGTTACTATCCCCCACTCTGGGGAATGTACTCACTATAGTTATGTTGGAAAGCTAGGGAACTAATTCGCTATAATGACTACATGTTTGTTTAAATGTCCACAAATGTCCAGTGATACATTCAAAAACAATCAAAATACTTTATGCATTTGTACTCTGCGTATGCAAGCTTCAAGATTTTGCTACAACTGGCAAGTCTTTCACTAGATTTTACATGGGAGACTGAAGGACATTTTGTGAAATTTCCACCAGCATAGGAAAGGAGCAGTTATGAAGTGACCCGTCTGGAGTGATATCGGAACCTCGACTAACTAGACCCGTCGGGAGTGATATCAGAACCTTGACTAACTAGACCCGTCTGGAGTGATATCAGAACCTTGACTAACTAGACCCGTCTGGAGTGATATCAGAACCTTGACTAACTAGACCTCCCGACAGGAGTGATATCAGAACCTTGACTAACTAGACCCGACAGGAGTGATATCAGAACCTTGACTAACTAGACCCGTCTGGAGTGATATCAGAACCTTGACTAACTAGACCTGACAGGAGTGATATCAGAACCTTGACTAACTAGACCCGTCTGGAGTGATATCAGAACCTTGACTAACTAGACCTGACAGGAGTGATATCAGAACCTTGACTAACTAGACCCGTCTGGAGTGATATCAGAACCTTGACTAACTAGACCCGACAGGAGTGATATCAGAACCTTGACTAACTAGACCCGACAGGAGTGATATCAGAACCTTGACTAACTAGACCCGACAGGAGTGAAATCAGAACCTTGACTAACTAGACACGTCTGAAGTGAAATCAGAACCTTGACTAACTAGACCTGACAGGAGTGATATCAGAACCTTGACCAACTAGACCCAACAGGAGTGATATCAGAACCTTGACTAACTAGACCCAACAGGAGTGATATCAGAACCTTGACTAACTAGACCCGACAGAAGTGAAATCAGAACCTTGACTAACTAGACCCGACAGGAGTGATATCAGAACCTTGACTAACTAGACACGTCTGAAGTGAAATCAGAACCTTGACTAACTAGACCCGACAGGAGTGATATCAGAACCTTGACTAACTAGACCCGACAGGAGTGATATCAGAACCTTGACTAACTAGACCCGACAGGAGTGAAATCAGAACCTTGACTAACTAGACCCCAGGAGTGATATCAGAACCTTGTCTGGAGTGATATCAGAACCTTGACTAACTAGACCTGACAGGAGTGATATCAGAACCTTGACTAACTAGACCCGTCTGGAGTGATATCAGAACCTTGACTAACTAGACCCGACAGGAGTGATATCAGAACCTTGACTAACTAGACCCGACAGGAGTGATATCAGAACCTTGACTAACTAGACCCGACAGGAGTGATATCAGAACCTTGACTAACTAGACCCGACAGGAGTGATATCAGAACCTTGACTAACTAGACCCATCTGGAGTGATATCAGAACCTTGACTAACTAGACCCGACAGGAGTGATATCAGAACCTTGACTAACTAGACCCGACAGGAGTGATATCAGAACCTTGACTAACTAGACCCGACAGGAGTGATATCAGAACCTTGACTAACTAGACCCGACAGGAGTAAAATCAGAACCTTGACTAACTAGACCCGACAGGAGTGATATCAGAACCTTGACTAACTAGACCCGACAGGAGTGAAATCAGAACCTTGACTAACTAGACCCGACAGGAGTGAAATCAGAACCTTGACTAACTAGACCCGACAGGAGTGATATCAGAACCTTGACTAACTAGACCCGACAGGAGTGATATCAGAACCTTGACTAACTAGACCCGACAGGAGTGATATCAGAACCTTGACTAACTAGACCCGACAGGAGTGATATCAGAACCTTGACTAACTAGACCCGACAGGAGTAAAATCAGAACCTTGACTAACTAGACCCGACAGGAGTGAAATCAGAACCTTGACTAACTAGACCCGACAGAAGTGATATCAGAACCTTGACTAACTAGACCCGACAGAAGTGATATCAGAACCTTGACTAACTAGACCCAACAGGAGTGATATCAGAACCTTGACTAACTAGACCCGACAGAAGTGAAATCAGAACCTTGACTAACTAGACCTCCCGACAGGAGTGATATCAGAACCTTGACTAACTAGACACGTCTGAAGTGAAATCAGAACCTTGACTAACTAGACCTGACAGGAGTGATATCAGAACCTTGACTAACTAGACACGTCTGAAGTGAAATCAGAACCTTGACTAACTAGACCCGACAGGAGTGATATCAGAACCTTGACTAACTAGACCCGACAGAAGTGAAATCAGAACCTTGACTAACTAGACCCGACAGGAGTGATATCAGAACCTTGACTAACTAGACCCGGCAGGAGTGAAATCAGAACCTTGACTAACTAGACCCGGCAGGAGTGAAATCAGAACCTTGACTAACTAGACCCGACAGGAGTGAAATCAGAACCTTGACTAACTAGACCCGACAGGAGTGATATCAGAACCTTGACTAACTAGACCCGACAGGAGTGATATCAGAACCTTGACTAACTAGACCCGACAGGAGTGATATCAGAACCTTGACTAACTAGACCCGACAGGAGTGATATCAGAACCTTGACTAACTAGACCTGACAGGAGTGATATTAGAACCTTGACTAACTAGACCCGACAGGAGTGATATCAGAACCTTGACTAACTAGACCCGACAGGAGTGATATCAGAACCTTGACTAACTAGACCCGTCTGGAGTGATATCAGAACCTTGACTAACTAGACCCGACAGGAGTGATATCAGAACCTTGACTAACTAGACCCGACAGGAGTGATATCAGAACCTTGACTAACTAGACCCGACAGGAGTGATATCAGAACCTTGACTAACTAGACCCGACAGGAGTGATATCAGAACCTTGACTAACTAGACCCGACAGGAGTGAAATCAGAACCTTGACTAACTAGACCCGTCTGGAGTAAAATCAGAACCTCAACCAACTAGACCCGTCTGGAACAAAATCAGAACCTCAACTAACTAGACCCGTCTGGAAAAAAATCAGAACCTCAACTAACTAGACCCGTCTGGAGTGAAATCAGAACCTCAACTAACTAGACCCGTCTGGAACAAAATCAGAACCTCAACTAACTAGACCCGTCCGGAGCAATTTAGGAACCTCGACTAACTAGACCGGCCTGGAGTGATATAGGAACCTCGACTAGCTAGACCCGCCTGGAGCGATATCGGAACCTCAACTAACTAGACCCGTCTGGAGCGATATAGGAACCTCGACTAACTAGACCCGCCTGGAGCGATATCGGAACCTCGACTAGCTAGACCCGTCTGGAGCGATATCGGAACCTCAACTAACTAGACCCGTCTGGAGCGATATCGGAACCTCGACTAACTAGACCCGTCTGGAGCGATATCGGAACCTCAACTAACTAGACCCGCCTGGAGCGATATCGGAACCTCAATTAGTTAGACCCGTCTGGAGTGATATCGGAACCTTGACTAACTAGCTAGCTACCTCGAAAAAATAATAATTTTTATTTCATTCTATATTTAATGGTGGTTAAACAACATTCAGAAAAAGGAAACACAACACACTGGATCAATAACTAATTATTTTTAATAAACAAATGATAATGAAATGTTTTATAAACAGTGAAGTAAATGAAGGCAATGAACTATCAAATATGAAGCAGGGATGCATCAGTCTAAATCATGAATCATGTATGCAAACAATTTCCATTAACTGGAAAAACAAAATAGGCTCCACAAGTGAAAATAAAGAAAACAAGAATGCAAGAACATTAAAATGAAATAACATTTTCAGTATTAATGTTGTAGCATTCCAACAGAAAGTTTTATCTATCACAGAAGATAGAAAACAAAGAGTAATAATTGGCTATTTTTAAGACAGAAAGATGTATGACAGAGTCACTAATTCAAAGCTTGGGGAAAAAAAAACTAAATTCCAATGAGGCTTCAACAAGACAACAGTAGATTTAACTTATACTGAGCAAACTTGCGAAAAAAATAACTAGAATGTCTCTGCACTGGAACTCACAAAACCAAAGAAACAAGGGTAGACGAAAAAAAAAAAAAATCAAAAAAAAAAAAAAAAAAATCAAAATAATGGAAAACAGAATGAGAGATGACACTGAATAAACTGAGGGGGCTCCCTCGAAGTGGGAGTACATCTGCCGGTAAGACAGGGAACGGCAAACAAATAAGCAAGTGTATTACTTGTACACACAAAGCTCAGGTTCAGGTAAAAGCCAAAAGTCCAAATGGTTGAACTACCGGGACCTTCCCCATGAATTCACAGCCGGTGATTGAAGAAGAAGAAGAATCCGAGGAGGTTATTCCCTGCATGGGTGCCTACCTAACAAGCAAGTTGTAAAAAGCGACTAAAATTAAGGGGTGTTTCCTTTAAAACTGGACTGCATCTACTTGAGAGGTGACGAACAGGAACAAGACAAAAGTCCAGAAGTGGACAAACAACCAGAACTTTTCACTGGAGCTTACAGACAAGTAACACTAAGAAGGGGAAGAAGAAGAAGAAGGGGAATGAAGTGAGTTATACGATTATCTGGCAGACGGCTACACTCCATTTTGATAAGAGACGGAAGAAACTGATCATCATCATGAGCTATGGCGACAAGTGCAGGCGGTTATGACTTGCCATTTCACTCAAGCATCAGAATCACAGATCAGGTCAGTGCGCTTGTCTCATCTCATCCATGTGTCCAAGCCATCCAGGTATTTATCCCTTTACATTATCCTTGCTCTGTTTTTTTCCCATCAATCTTTCCAGTGGTCACAAAATTCTGAAGTCCTCTCCTTTTTAAGTCTAAAAATTTTTATCGACAGTCTCTATCTCATTTCTTTCATAAATTTAGTTTTCATGTGTATCAGAGCAGAAAAAGACTGGAGGCATAACACAGTAGTAGTACCGTTACTTTTCCACAAGAAAACTGCACACTATTTAGCCTCACTGCAGTTACTCTACTACACAGCTATTCAACTAGTAGCCCGTTGGGTCAGATATGGCTTGCAGAGGCTTAGCAAGTTGCCTGCGGATCATCTGCCAAATGTATTATATGAATGATCTTTCTATGCTAGAGCCGCTGCTGTGCGAATCATCTGCCAAATGTACTGTATGAATAATCTTTCTATACTCAAGCCTCTGACCTGCGGATCATCTGCCAAATGTATTGTATTAATGATTTTTCTATACTCAAGCCTCTGACCTGCGGATCATCTGCCAAATGTATGAATGATCTTTCTATGCTTGAGCCTCTGACCTGCGGATCATCTGCCAAATGTATTGTATGAATGATTTTTCTATACTCAAGCCTCTGACCTGCGGATCATCTGCCAAATGTATTGTATTAATGATCTTTCTATACTCAAGCCTCTGACCTGCGGATCATCTGCCAAATGTATTGTATTAATGATCTTTCTATACTCAAGCCTCTGACCTGCGGATCATCTGCCAAATGTATTGTATTAATGATCTTTCTATACTCAAGCCTCTGAACTTTGATGATCCCCATTTTCCAACATTTTGGTCCCTGAGTAAACTCAGCTGAATGGCACTGCTCTACTAATTACTACCCCATGTAGGGGGGGGGGGGGGAAGAGGGACAGAGACAGTATAGAAAGAGTTAAGAAGCATTTCATAAAGGCAAACAATCAAGGACTTGCTAAAATTACAATGTGGCTGAAAGGTGCAGATATGGCAGCCTAGCTGTAAACCACAAAACAATTTACCAACCGCCCTTTTGAAGGTGAATGAAGAAGAAGCCCTGGTCAACTTGGGAGTTCAGGGAAAATCAAATTAAAAAACAAAACGTTCACAATGGAGATTCTAATTTATCACCGGGTCAGCAGATAAGTTACTCGTCACTGTTTTAGAATCCACCAATACATTTAACACATAAATATTACCATGTGAGGAATTGTGTGTCCGCTGTTGATTTTTACAACTGAACAGATATTTTCTTGTTTGAAAAAAAAAAAAAAAAAAACTCCTCCCTTTCATTTAAAATTTAATTAGTATTATTCTAAGTACTTCTGACTCTCTTCTTCGTTTGAGTGTTTAGCAGTTGTAAACTCTGGTAAAAAGTTGTGGTTGTTCTCTTGTCCTCAGAAACAAGTTGGGCGTGCAAGACTGATATTGGAGCTTTATCTGTAGTGATACATAATAGGTTTCAATGGCTCTCGTCTGGGGTTCTAGACTCCCATCTTGGGTGGGGAGAAAGAACACACCCAAAGTTGTTCTCTCCAAGCTCATCCAGCTAACCACAAAGCTGATTTCTGATGGATCTGTAATGTAATGTGTTCTCAAAATATAAATGTGACCGACTCAACTGCTGTTCCACACAATCGACCATTCATGGATTTTGAAAGCTAATGGCAAAGTTAATAACTCTAATGCTGCCCCTCAAAAAAGGGACCGTTCATGCATCCAGAGCTGCCCCAGGAAAGATCTTGTGATTATCTCAAAGGCTGTCCCCTCAAATCTGGCTTCTGATAAATCTCACCTGGCTAACCTCCAGGGGATCTTATCAAGCCAACTCCTGACAGTTCAAAAATGCCCTCGGAAAGGCAAACAATTGAAAGCTGCACACACAACATTAACATGGTGTAATTAAAAGCTGCCAACACACTAAAATGGTTAAACTAAAAGCTGCTTTTAAGAATCCAAGAAGACTTCACAAAGCTAATTTGGACAATCTGGAAGCTGCCATTACATACATTTAAACTGTTTAAATCCAAAGAATTTTTTTGGATGTTGGCTCTAAACTATTCTGTGTTGAAATCCAAAGTTTGCTGGTTTTCAGTTCTCTCTGGATCTGGCATTCGGAAAACTCTGACATTGCTGATTTTTCTCACTGAACTGTGAAAAGAAACAAAATACAAGTGAAGTTTAGACTCTGAAAGAAAGTCAGACAATTTACTGCATCTGTTAACATGGACAGAGTTGACATCATCAACTCAGTACAAACTAGGCTGGTGGATTATGAAGAGTCTCTGATGCTAACACAATCACATGACCTGAGAGTAAAGCCAGGGGAAGCAAGTCTATGCCATCTCCGGAGTCAAGATAGGAGGCATTATAGCTAACTTCTTATGGGAACAATTGGTTGAAGTTACAGCATAGCCGAGTACCCACGAGTTGCTCAATATGCAGTGATGTCGACTGTTATAACATAACAAACATAACTGTATCCGTTTGATTTTCTGCAGGCAATCTTCAAATGGAATAGTTAGTGCCCCCCCCCCCCCTTCCCCTCCACCAAATTTTTACAGCATAAAGCAAGCACACAAAAATGTCTTACAAAGCATATTCATGCCCAGCCTCTGCTATCAGTACATGGTCCCACACAACAAACCAGAAAAGAAAATTAGTAACCATAGATTTTGAGAAAGCAAATAAAATGTTTTGTCTACTCCGAAAGAATGCCCTGTGACACCACACCACACAAGGCATGCACCGAAGGAGGAAAAAGATGCAAATCAAGAGGTAGACTAAGAACAAGATGGAAAGAAACCATGAAACTCTACAACAGCACAATGTGTCTATAGTCGAGGTAGCCAGAAGAAGTAGAAGCAGAATCTTATTTTTCCTTGACCCCAAAGCAGTAAAAGAGGAAGTAAATTTTTATTGCTTCTTCTTCTTTAGATGCCTGGTCTGGAGCAGTAATCAGAACTGCCCAATCCTGACTGTTAAATGACCATGACTATTCAATCCTCTCTGTCAGATGCATCTTTGGCTTAGGCGTTGCGAATGTGCTTTGTATTGCCGGGGTACTGGGTTCAATTCCAGCTGCGGACGATTAGTCTTGCGTTAGTTTCGACAGTGATAACGAGAGCTGACTGTTCAGAAGCAATGGCAAACTACTGAAGGTAAAATATGCCTAGAATAACCACAACAGCCAAAAAAAAAATGCTGGGGTTGGTTCTGCAATGTCCTGTAAAGGATACACAACTTACTTAACTCTGTCAGGTGATATGACCATTACTGTCCAATCTCATGTTAATCTGACCTTCACTGTTTAATTTCTGTCAATTTGACCATGACTGTCCAATCTCCTGTCAATCTGACAAATACTGTCCTCTACCAATTTGACCATTGCTGTTCGATCTCCTGTCGGTCTGACCACTGCTGTCCGATCTCCTCTGTCGCTCTGACCACTGCTGTCCAATCCTCAAAGCCTGTTAGACTGTGAAACAATTTCACTAAACTCTAAGCACCAGAGCTAACAAGCACAAACAACTTTTAAAAACACCAAACAGTCTCATGAGAAACAAACCTCATGTCCTGGGGAGTCAGGAAGATAAACTGCATGTTCTTGTGCACGTCGGCAGTCTCCATCATCATGTCCATGGAGATTCTTCTGTTGACCATGTCCTGGAGGTAAACAAAGCCCAGTTTAGGTTTATTTGATGGCTCATCATTATGGCACATGAGTGTAACACATAAATGTGCCGTACTTCTTCTAACTCAAGCCTGAGTCTGAAGAATCACAGCGCAGTGCATAAAACTCCGGCGAGGATCCTGAAATATTTTGGGTAGATTTTTAACTCCAAATTTTGCCCGGGCTCTTTTCGATTTCCAACTGGCAAGGGATTTTTTTACGTTAGCAAGAATACACACGGGTGTCCAATCTTACTACCCAAAAAAAAAAAACTAGGGAAAATTACTAGAAGTCGATATGAAAAAATCCCAGCCTTCACTGGGGCCTGAACCCGGTACCTACAGCACTCGAGGCGGACACCAGAGCCTAATTAAAGTCAACCTTCCCGTGTGGATTCTGGGACCCTATTTGGGTTTGGGGGGGGGGAATGTAAAAGGCGACTAATAAGGTGATACGTGCGGACCTTCATTGGGACGTGCAGAGCTTCATGCTGAGTGTGCGACTGAAATAAGCCAAGTAGGGGTAAAACAGTATTACTTCAATGCTTTTGTAGTGAACGCTGGAATGGTTGTATTGATATATATCAGCAATGATGCGTATGCAATCAATAATCAACTCGTTCAACCAGGCAAGGAATCAGGAGACTTGCATGACAATCATCTTGGTTTAGCCACATCTGCAAAGGGAATGTGCACATAAAAGTTCTGGATCAAGTTCAAAGTCCTTAAGTGGACTTTCAGTCGGAGTTAACAGCCGGTGAACGCTGAGAAGATAAGATATGAAATAATTTTCTGCTCCTGTGTGGATTCCAGAGCTCCAGTTATGTGAATAGTGAATATTTCTCACACTCTGGCTAAACAAACAGCTGGTCTGCCTCTTGCTCTACGTCCCTCTCTTCTTTTGGTATATGCCTTGAATGGTATAGCATCATAAGGCATTCTCTCCAAGTGGGCAAACCATTTCATTTGCTGTCAATGTAACTTAGAATTGGTTGTGTGCCGACTTTATCTTGTATGACCTCATTCCTGTTTTATCTCTTCTGGTCACTCCTACAGCCTTTCTCAGACACCTCATTTCCATGGTTTTTAAGAGCTAAATTCACTGGGCTGGTCAGAGGCGCGATTGCCTACGCCATCAAAAGCGGCACAGATGATGATGTTAACAAAGACGTAGGGGAAAAGGGGTCCATGTGGCTTGAGGTGAGAGACGAGTGCAAAGATTTCATGATGTGCAGGCTTTTGTGAAAGAGGTGTTTCTAGAGATTCATGAATAACAGTGACTTGCACGCGCTTAGCAGGGTTAGGAGAAGGAGCTAAAGGGGGACCATGGGTTTTGAGTTGAGTGCCTCTCAGCAAGTCCAAGTGTGCGGAAGCATGTTCCGATGTCTGTAAATTCCTGTTCAGTTGTCTGTCAATTTTTAGCAGTAATTTGATGTATTATTTTAGCTCAGTGAAAGTTGATCTTGTGCATTAGAACTTTGGTGTATGAGTCAAAATGCTCCCAACATGTTATTTGCCACAAAGCTGATAGAATTTCGAGCTGCGAAGTGTGTCGCAATTGCAAGGACGGCAATTGTGTAGTGCCTTGTGATGATGCTGATTCGACTGTGTGTCGAGAGACTTATTGCCTGGGGCTGAGTCTCTGATCAGTTATCATATATCGGTTAGGGTGACCCGAGGTGACAGCATGTAACCGAGGAGGAGAATCTGTCTTGGGTGACGACGCGAGGAGGCATAAGAGGATCACCAGGGAAACAAGACAATAGTTTATGAGAAGGCTATCGGTGACCCTAGGAGTGGGGCCATAGGCCGAAAGAGTATGTTGTGGACTCACCCTGAGTCGAGGTGTTCCCTTTCATGTGACACCGCCTTGGTAGCTTATTAAAGTGTATAGATGGAGCATTAGACGGACAGTCGTCCATTATCACCATTTCATGTTCATCGTCCTGTTGTGTTGCGTCCAAATAAACAGGCAGAAGCAAGAGTAAAGAAATGAATCTGCAAGTTTTGTTGATGTGGTCGGCTGTGGACTGTTCTCAGGTTTAGTAGTATGTTGTGACTCTGAGAGCTGTGTTAACTTAGTACTTCCAGGTAGGGAGCCCCATTAGTTGCCACGAGGTGTGCTTAGGGGGAACTTCCGTATATAAGTAAGGCATAATCAGTCACCTACCTTGTAGACACCTGATCAGCGTGCGATGCCTTTGAATAATGTTACAAGTGTGTAATAGATTGGCATCGATAATCGTGCGATGCCTCTGAATAATGTTACAAGTGTGTAATAGACTGGCATCAATAATCGTGCGATGCCTCTGAATAATGTTACAAGTGTGTAATAGACTGGCATCAATAATCGTGCGATGCCTCTGAATAATGTTACAAGTGTGTAATAGATTGGCATCAATAATCGTGCGATGCCTCTGAATAATGTTACAAGTGTGTAATAGATTGGCATCGATAATCGTGCGATGCCTCTGAATAATGTTACAAGTGTGTAATAGATTGGCATCAATAATCGTGCGATGCCTCTGAATAATGTTACAAGTGTGTAATAGACTGGCATCAATAATCGTGCGATGCCTCTGAATAATGTTACAAGTGTGTAATAGATTGGCATCGATAATCGTGCGATGCCTCTGAATAATGTTACAAGTGTGTAATAGACTGGCATCAATAATCGTGCGATGCCTCTGAATAATGTTACAAGTGTGTAATAGACTGGCATCAATAATCGTGCGATGCCTCTGAATAATGTTACAAGTGTGTAATAGAATAGATAATCGGCATCTGAATAATCGTAGACTGGCATCAATAATTCGTGCGATGCCTCCTGAATAATGTTACAAGTGTGTAATAGACTGGCATCAATAATCGTGCGATGCCTCTGAATAATGTTACAAGTGTGTAATAGACTGGCATCAATAATCGTGCGATGCCTCTGAATAATGTTACAAGTGTGTAATAGACTGGCATCAATAATCGTGCGATGCCTCTGAATAATGTTACAAGTGTGTAATAGACTGGCATCAATAATCGTGCGATGCCTCTGAATAATGTTACAAGTGTGTAATAGATTGGCATCAATAATCGTGCGATGCCTCTGAATAATGTTACAAGTGTGTAATAGACTGGCATCAATAATCGTGCGATGCCTCTGAAATGTTAAGTGTGTAATAGACTGGCATCAATAATCGTGCGATGTAATACAAGTGTGTAATAGACTGGCATCAATAATCGTGCGATGCCTCTGAATAATGTTACAAGTGTGTAATAGACTGGCATCAATAATCGTGCGATGCCTCTGAATAATGTTACAAGTGTGTAATAGACTGGCATCAATAATCGTGCGATGCCTCTGAATAATGTTACAAGTGTGTAATAGACTGGCATCGATAATCGTGCGATGCCTCTGAATAATGTTACAAGTGTGTAATAGACTGGCATCGATAATCGTGCGATGCCTCTGAATAATGTTACAAGTGTGTAATAGACTGGCATCGATAATCGTGCGATGCCTCTGAATAATGTTACAAGTGTGTAATAGATTGGCATCAATAATCGTGCGATGCCTCTGAATAATGTTACAAGTGTGTAATAGACTGGCATCAATAATCGTGCGATGCCTCTGAATAATGTTACAAGTGTGTAATAGACTGGCATCAATAATCGTGCGATGCCTCTGAATAATGTTACAAGTGTGTAATAGACTGGCATCAATAATCGTGCAATGCCTCTGAATAATGTTACAAGTGTGTAATAGACTGGCATCAATAATCGTGCGATGCCTCTGAATAATGTTACAAGTGTGTAATAGACTGGCATCAATAATCGTGCGATGCCTCTGAATAATGTTACAAGTGTGTAATAGACTGGCATCAATAATCGTGCGATGCCTCTGAATAATGTTACAAGTGTGTAATAGATTGGCATCGATAATCGTGCGATGCCTCTGAATAATGTTACAAGTGTGTAATAGACTGGCATCGATAATCGCTTCCCAACAATGGGGGCCAAGCCGGGATTTGAACCCGGGACCTACTAATTTTCTTTTATATTTTGTTGTGAGTGACCACGTCTGGCACTTTCCAAACATATCAAAAGTAATATTTTCCCACACTGGACAATCACAGCCGTCACCCAGCAAATTGAGCACTGCATCAGCAACTCATGACACCTGATGGCAACAAGTGGCAGATCATCATCTTTTTTCTTCTTCTTCTTATTCGCCTACTGTAAACTCCAGCAGAAAGTTATGGTTGTTCACCCACTTCTGTACTTTGGCCTTGCTCTAAGATGTTTGTGAGCGTTGTGTGCACATCTATGTTTAAGATCTGGCTTCTTTGTTGCTTCCTCGCCTCTCAAGCAGATGCTGTCAGTCTTGAAAGGAAATGTCAGCCCTATCTTTGATAGCAAGGCTCTTTGTTGGGAACCTGGTTCTAAAAAGCCTGTGGAGAGGTGTACACAGATCTTGACTAATATGAGCCTTAGACGTGATGCAACACCAAATGTGGTTCAGCATCTCTGTATCCCAGAAAAAGACAAGTAAAAAGTAAAGGCACCATTTTCCAGGCCTTCAGATGTGTTGGGCATATAGGGCTAGACCTAATTTTATAGACCAATGGGCACTGGGTGGATGATGTGGTCAGCGTCATGCCAGCCATCTTTATTTCCCAGGACTGCAGCTGGTACCCACTCAAGGCTGGGTCAACCTGGGAGCCAAGTCATATAAAAAAAAAAAGTCCAGTTCCGTCAGAACCCGAACCCATGACCTTTCTATTCGCAAGCAAGTGTCTAGCTGCTACACCATGGCGACTCCACCAGAAGATGATAATCATGAATATATTTTGGGCTTTCTGGATAAACACACGGGCGGTCTCTCTCGGCAGAACATCAAACAGAAAAACTCACCATAAATACATCAAATTCATCCAAGCATCTAAAGGGAGATTCCATGGCTTCCCAGAGAGAGAGAATGAAGCAGACTGTTGAAAAAGACCTCTCCCCTCCAGACAGTGACTTCAGATCTTTGGCTTCCCCACCAACGCCTTTTTTGCTGGGACTCTTTTGTGCTGTGTTCACAAGTATTTCCAGCGTCTGTTTTTCAAAATCGAACTTCATCTTTCCTGTGAATTTGCGCTGAAACATCTGGATGAGGAAGAAGTATCTGAAAGCAGAGAAACACAAGAAAGGCATCAACCATTGAGCGAGGATTTTCCAACACTGTATCTAAAAAAAAATAATTTGAAACCATCAAATGAGGCGATCATTGTTGTATAAAACAACTGTAAATAAACAACAGAATAATTATATATGAAACAAGTATAAATAAACAACTGAGGCAATCATTGCTGTATAAAACAACTGTAAATAAACAACAGAATAATTATAGATAAAACAATTTAAATAAACAAGGGAAGCAATAACTGTTCCATATTAGAGTTGCCATGATTCCACCATTTTGCAGAGGTGTCCTCATTTCAGAGTATATCTGAGCATCAGCAGAATGGCGGATGCATGCCAACCTTATTCAATAAATAAAAATTATGAAAAAAAAAAAAGACAAGCAATCATTTTAAAAATGTGAAAAAAGGGAGAAATCAAAGTTGGGCTATCCTCCGACGAACGGTCGGCAAAGATGGTGACGGCAAAATATCCAGCCAAGCCGCGGTCACTGCGCACTTGGGGTCACAGGTCAACTGCGCGCTTCCGGCTACTTCATGTGCGCTTTTCCGGCGACAATGGCTACCGCCACGTGGCCTCCACGGGGTGTGGATTGGGGCTAAACTAGATGGCTAGGACTCACGAGCAAAGCTGCAGGAGATGCGGAAGCTGCTGCTCGTGAGTCCTAGCCATCTAGTTTAGCCCCAATCCACGCCGCGTGAGCGGCGTGGGGGGCCACATGGCAGTAGCGATTGTTGGCGGAAAACCGCAAATTAAGTAACCGAAAGCGCGCAATGACCCGTGACCGCGGCTCGGCTGGATATTTTGCTGCCGGCATCTTTGCTGACCATTTGTCGGAGGATAGCCCAAAGTTGTATAAATAAACAATGAGAGTAATCGCTGTATACAACGATTCTGAATAAATAATGACAGCAAACGTTACACAGAACAATGTCAAATAAAAAACTTGGCAAATATTATGGGGAAAAATGAAGTTAGTACTTTGTTCTGTTTGCAATGTTCTTGCGCATTTTCAGGTATGCCAGCTGCCTCTTCTCCATGACCTGAAAACAGAGAAATGATAAACTAATTCAGGATGAGATCCCTTGTGCTTCCATAAACTTCTTTCTTCTTCTTCTGGCATTTTGTTTTGTAGTTTACAGCAAGACCTTTCAGCCTGATTTCAGGAAATCCTTAAACAGCTGCCTGTCATGATATGCTTGTAAGGGGGGAGAACTGGGTCTGTTTTTTCTCTTCCCTAAAATGAAGCCTTGGAGCCTACATGCAGCGTTCCATAAACACATGACTATCCAATATATTCTTCCTCCATTTGCTGTTATGTGAATCTACTTTTTTGTTATTAAATGATGAGTTAACATACTCTCCCTTAAATTGCTTTATGATGATCTCACCTACTCTCCCTTAATTAACTGTTATATAAATCTACTTTTTGTGTTACTATATGATTAGCTTCATATGAATCTACTTTGTTACTTTATAAGGAGCTAATCTACTCTCCCTAACTAACTGTATATAGAGATTCCCTATATTGGGAGGCTGAGTGGTCTCGAGGTATGGTGTCTGCCTCGAGTGCTGGAGGCCTGGGTTCAAGCCCCGGTGAAGACTGGGATTTTTCATGTGGATTTCCAGTAATTTTCCCTGGTCTTTGGGTAGGAAGATTGGACGCCTGTATGTATTCTTGCAAATGTAAAGAAATCCCTTGGCAGTTGGAAACCGAAAAAGAGTAGCCTAACAACGCTGCACGGGCAGAACTTTTGAGTTTTAAAAGATCTACCCAAAGTATTTCAGGATACTCGCTGGTGCAATGGAGTTCCTGCACAGCGCTAAGATTCTTCAGACTCAGGCTTGAGTTAGAAGTGGAACGGAGCACTTATGAATTACACCTATGTGCCATGATGTTGATCTGTCGAAAAAACATAACTGTATATAAATGGACTTTTTGTTTTACTATATGATCAGCTTTAAAAAAATCTAATTTTTTTTTCACTATATAATGAGCTAACCATTTATCCCTCCGCTGGGTGTTTTATGAAACAACTTTTCTATTACTTTAGGATGAGCTAATCTCTTCTGCCTCAACTGGTTGCTAGATGAATCTAATTTCCTCTGTTACTTTATGGTTCACCAATCTTTTGAACACTTTAGTTGCTAAAGGAGCCTACATTTTTCAGTTACATCGAGGAGAACTGGTGCATAAACAAACAGCATCATGTCCCGAAAGCAGAGGTATGTTGGCCACATTTAAACACCAAAAAAACCTGGGGGGAAATGGTGATGGAGGGTAGTTTCTAGAAGATGAGGCAGAGGCCGACCTCTACGAATGAGATACAAAACACTCTCATGCACTGGCAATGAAAGCCCAGGTCTGTAGAATTAGCTAGAGACTGAGACTTTCAGGCATACCATGAAGAGATCGACATTCTGAAAAGAACCTGCTGAGTGATGATGAATCCTTTTCCTGCCAGCTTGTTGTAATTTGAATCTACTTTTTCTCTGTTACGCTTTAGTCATTAATCTCTTCACAACCATTTAACTAGTTGTTAAATGAGCCTACATTCTTTGGGTACTTTAAAAACTAACCTATTCTCCCTCAATTAATCTTAACATAAATATAAATTAAAAAAAAAAATTAAAAAATTACTTTACGATGAGTTAGTTTCTTGCTCGCCACCTAGTTGTTACATTAATCTATTTTCCCTGTTATTTTATGGTCATCAGTACCTTTACAACCAGTTTGTTGTTAAATGAGCCTTTATTTTCCCCATTACTTTAAAAGCTAATGATGTATTTCCCATAAGCTAACTGTTATATTAGGGTTTCCCAGAAGCACACAAAAACTAAGAATAACTAAAACAATTATTAATTAATAATAGCAAACATTCATTAACTGGTGCCTACACAGAATTTAGCGAGCTAAATGGTACAGCAGAATCCCAAACACGGAGCTTTGGGGGAGAACTTAACACATTTCAGTGTGTCAAGAGGTGAGGAAAAGATGATGGTGCTGGATAGGACAAACACCGAAAAAGAAAAAAAAACCAAAAATATAATTAGAATGTCCTTGCATGGAACAAGCAAGGCTAAAGTTTTAAAAGTAGACTAAAAAAAAAAATCATTATAGAAGAGCTTTGTTCAAAATCCACATTACAGCACTTTGAACAAATGCATAAGCACTCCCATCCCCTTCTTAAGTGGCCAGCTCAGAGTTTCAATTCTAATGGTGCTAGTAACAGTCTGATTGTATGTCCACTCTGCTTA
The DNA here is from genome assembly GCA_905116865.2 of Candidula unifasciata. NCBI lineage: Eukaryota > Metazoa > Mollusca > Gastropoda > Stylommatophora > Geomitridae > Candidula > Candidula unifasciata. The sequence continues at coordinate 273,181 of CAJHNH020008467.1, forward strand.
CCACTGAGTTTTGAGATGTCAGCCAGCCCTATGCCCTGATCACTTCCTTCGGTATCAGTCTTGCCAGACTTACTTGAGCTTCCATACTGCTCACTCACTCCCAAAGGAGCCTGACCATATCATGTATCAACTTACCACCAAATGACGCAGAACCAGCCAATCTGTCAACCTGTTTATTTCTCCAAAACACCTGAATGCCCTGGAGAAAGGACAGTGACTATATAGATTTCTGAAGAAATGTTTGCCACTCTGTATGGAGCGTGTCAGCCTTTACTGCATGCTTTCTGAGTTTGTTACAATCAAAATATGTGTGCACAGATGACTCTCATGCCAGCGGGAAGGTTGCAGTGAATATAATTACAACACTGCAAACAGGAGAATAATGGAGGGGTATATGCCTGGGAAGAGAGGAAGAGGAAGGCCAAGGAGAAGATGGGTGCAGGATGTGGCAGATGATCTCCAGATGGGTGTATCAGACGCAGGACATCTTGCTCAGGATAGGAAGGTTTTCCGGAGGGTTGTTATGGCAGCGAGGTTCCGCGAGGGACATGCTACTGAATGAATGAATGAATGAAACAGGAGAATCAGACTGATCAGAATAATTTAAGGACTTTATGGGGGTCAACTATTCATGAAGGTAAAGTAAAAGTCCCTTTTTCCAAGCATTTAGGTGTATTGGGATTATAGGGCTCACCTATATTTTTATAGACCAATTGGCACTTTGGTGGATGATGTGGTCAGCATCACTCCAGCCACCTTTACTTCCCAGGACTGCGCCTGATACCCACTCAAGGCTGCGTCAACCTGGGAGTCAAGGTCTTTTTTGAAAAAAGTACAGCTTTGTCAGGACGCAAACCTAAGACCTTCCGATCTGTAGGTGGGGGCATTCATGAAACGTAAAAAAAAAAAAAAAAAAAACTGTATGGTCTAGCATGACTTGAGGACCTATGTACTGTTAAGGGACAAAAACCAAAATAAAGAACAGATAACTACTTAAAATAAATACAACGAAAACAACAGCAACATAAATCTTACATCATTCAATCTTTTAACATAATTTTTCAACTGCTCTACTTCTCGTCTGACAGTCTCAAGCTTGTCTTTCTTTGACTTGTAGGTCTCCATGATCTCCTCTTCATTTCCTTGTTTCTCCTCCTCCTCTTCGATACGATGCTGGATCTGTGTTATCTCACTCTCAATGTTGGCAACAGATCTTCTTGTGTTTACAGGTTCACAAATTTCTGAGGCTTTCATGTGGCAATCTTGAAAGTCCTTTCTATGCTTCTCCACCTGCAAATCAGAAATGAATATCATTTCATTTTAACTGTAAATGAGATGCATCAAAAGACCCATAAAGCAATTACAAATAATGCCAAATGTAATAACAGTTGTTGGCATATAGATATATAACAATTAAAAAAAAAAAAAAAAAACAGGAATAGAAAAACGAAAAGAAATATATTTTCAACAAGGAAAATTAGCATTTGGAAAGGAAACACGGTTAGTTCAACATTAGTCTCCCCAAATAGAGTAGGTCACTTTTCATTCACAAGTTTGTTTGGCTGGTCGACTTTCCTGAAGGTTACGGGTGTGTCCCGCTCTGTTGTTCGCTTTCTGCGATGTCTTGCATTTACGTTTTCATTCCGAGAAAGAGAATGCCTGTGGCATAGGTTGCAGCACTCTCTAGGGAAAATGGGGGGAGGGGGGGTTGTGTTAAACCCAGCTTCTTCATGTTTTTGGAGTGTTAAAAGTGCTGGGGTGCTGAAATATACAACACGCAATATCAATGGCATTGCGGAACACTCCTGTAACCGTGTGCGAAGGTCACAGGGCTCAGGAACTACCAATAGGAAGTGAGCTAGTGTGTATATGGGTGGGGTTTAGGGAGACTAACGTTGAACTAACCGGAAAAACAATGAAAATGAGAAGTGTTAACTGTTAATGATAGTCAACCCTGCTAGAAGGTGTAGAAACCAGGACAAAGAACAAGCAAATAGAAAGTTAAATTCAGGCATCAAGGATGTTATGTCAAATTTCATGGAACAAGATAATACTGAGGTTTTGCAGAGACTGAATAAAATGAGTCCCCCCCCCCCCCCCCCCCCCCCAAAACCCCCCCCCCCCCCCCCCCCCCCCCCCCCCCCCCCCCCCCCCACCCCCCCCCCCCCCCCCCCCCCCCCCCCCCCCTCCCCCCCCCCCCCCCCCCCCCCCAAAAAAAAACATCTGGTTGTGAAGCCTTCATCAAAGGTCAAATATAAAGAACCCTTTTCCCACCAGTCATGTAATGTCAATCACTGTCCCTTGTGAAAACCTGACACAGACTCAGCAAAGCCAAAAGGACACACTAAATGCATAAGGCAGCTACCAGAAGTGCCAGCAAAAACAGTCTGGCACTAGAAATGCAGTTGATCATCCATGGAAGCAGCAGTTACAACAGATCAGCAGCTGCCAAGGCAATTAAAAGCAAAAGGCACCATTATTTATTATTTATCTGGTAACAGGCTGCTCGCCATTTTCTGAATCTGCAAGTCAGAACACAAACCATGATGGGCAGCCAAAAAAGCCATTCCAAGTAAAATCTGCAGCTCACAGTGTGGCGTCATGTACTCATATCAGTAGCTGGGTGATGGAACCATATCTTTTAAGACTAAATATATAGGCAAATGCAAGGATAACGACCGTCAGAAGCAAAAACTTGCCAAGAAAAAAAAAAAAGTAATTCTGCCTATTCGCCCTATTGATCAGAATAGCAACAACAGAATTCCTATAGCTCCATGATAAAAACAACAACAAAATTATTTCAAATCTGTTTTATTAATATTTCCTCTGAGAAAGGTCATCTCTCTCTCTCTCTCTCTCTCTCAGTTTTCAGGTTCAGTATTTGGGCACTTTCTCACAACAATAATAACAACAGCAATAGACTTATATCTTCATGTTATCTATAACAACAAACAATTTCAGATTTCAACCTCTGTTTTTAGCTCCTGAATCTTTCGCTCCTGCTCTTTAAGCTTGTTCTTATAATGTTTGAGATTGGATGAGGCGTTGTCTACTTTCCTCTCGGCCTCGTGGATCTCATCCCGAAGCTGAATGCCACTGTCTGTGAGAGGGGAGTATACAAACTTGAAACATACAAGCACAAAATCATTCAACGGTCTGAGAAAAGGATATATATATATATATATATATATATATATATATATATATATATATATATATATATATATATATATATATATATATATATATATATATATATAATATATATATATATACATATATATATATATATATATATATATATATATATATATATATATATATAAATATATATATATATATATATATATATATATATATATATATATATATATATATATATATATATATATATATATATACTTATACTTAAAATATACGTTTACAAAATTATGTGACTATCTGAGGAAGGGGTGTATTCTTGAAATATACATTTATATAACTATATCTCTGTATAAAGAAGGGCATTTTTAAAAATTATAAATATATACACAAACACACACACGCATATATATATATATATATATATATATATATATATATATATATATAAATCAATGTTTGTGTGTTTGTTTGCCCCCTATAGACTCGGAAACTACTGAACCGATTTAGCTGAAATTTTCAGGATATGTTTGTTTTGATACCGGATTTTGAACCATCGTGGTTTGAAATTCAGCCTGTCACTGTTAGAGATAGGTGACCACAATTTATGCCATAATATTCGCAACTAATATTTATAACTTTAGTGATTTTTAATTATAGCCACGTTAGTAATTGCGCATGCGCCGCCGTAGTCAGAATGCAAGGCTTCCGCCATTCGCCGGCGAGTTACGTGCAGCCAACGCCTTAATACATAGAGTAGGTCGAGGTACCGCAAACAAGACTATCTCTATATTTGCCACAATAACCATATTAAACATGATTTCTATTTTCTGTTTTTTTTTTCAAACAACCTTCGATGCGGGGGGGGGGGGGGGGGGGGGGGGGGGGGGGGGGGGGGGGGGGGGGGGGGGGGGGGAGAATCAAGGACTATCTCGACGTCGGCGCAGACATTGACTGCGTCATTAACTTCATTAGACAGGTGCGATTTCCATTGTCTTTCTTTTCTAAAAACCTTTGATGAGGGAGAGGGTAGTAGGTGGATTTAGTTGTGGGCTGGGGGTGGGGTGGGGATCAAAGACTATCTCCAATTACGCCACAGCAACGCGTGGCCGGGTACAGCTAGTATATATATATATATATATATATATATATATATATATATATATATATATATATATATATATATATATATATATACATAGATATATATGTGTGTGTGTACGTATATATATATATATATATATATACTATATATATATATATATATATATATATATATATATATATATATATAAGTATAAAGTTGTGTCACTGTCTGAGAAAGAAAAATTAATCATGAAATACACAAGTAACAAATTATGTGACTGTGAGAAGGGGAAATGTATCAAAATATACAAGTACTTAACTGTATTAGTGTCCGAGGACGAGAAATGTATAAAATACGCATGTACACAGTTACGTCACTGCCTGAGAAAGGGAAATTTAACATAACACATACAAGTAGAAAATTGTGTCACGGTCTGAGAAAGGGAAATTAAACATAAAATTTATAAGTACCAAATGATGTTAAGTCTGGGGAATGTAAATGTATCATAAAGTATATTAAGTAAGTAAAGTAATAAATAAAGTAAAGTTACAGGCAGTAACGACAATGAATATAAAATATACTTCACCTGACCGCTCCCGTATGTCTTCCTCCACCTTTTTGTAATTATCTAGCGCAATTTGAAGAGCATCGTCTGCTTTTTTCTTCTCTTCTTCTATGGATTGGTATTTTGTCCGAAGTTCTTGGATTTTGCTGTTGTATGCTGTAACTTCTTCCTCCTGTAAAGTTAGACAGCACCTCAATGTTTCTGTCATTAAGGCATTAAACCTTTCATCATTCATAATCAATCATTTAAACAATATTCACTACTAGATAAAGGAAGCTGCGGTAGCGTAGTGGCTAGTCACTTGCCTGCTGGACTGAAAGACTGGGGTTTGAATCAGCATCAAGATAGATTTTTGTTTTTCAAAACTAAATCTCTGGATATACAATTAAATACAAAGATTCCTAAGAGGCAACATGAATCCCGGACCACATATATCCAAATTAACACAGGCAATGGCTTCAATCATTACAAAAGTCTTCTGTGCGTAGAGCCACGTTTATTTTTGTTTCGGGACATGCGGGCGTCAATGAAAATGAAATAGCTTATAGGTTGGCTGGATCTGCTATCAGTACCAATAGTTAATCTATAGCTCATGCCGCTATTATTAATGCTCTCCGAGGAATGGGAAGAGTGGAGGACTTTGGGGCCAGTGAATCCATATCCCTTGCCAGAATGATAGACTTGGGAGTTAAGATCGGCATAGCAAAACATGAGATGCACACCAGAGGACATGTTAATCAACACAGAACTGGTACTTTTAGCCACCAGGGGCTGGGGTTCATACTGAGAGAAGGATCTGAGCACACATGGACAGGTTCCGAGTGCAGTGATTATAACCCAACTTATTAACTAACTAATTACCTCAGGGAAAAACTGATCATGGAGGCAAAATCTTCAATACCCATCCATCAATGGGCGATTTCCGTCTGTCTGGTCCACTAAAATACTCACCTTTGACGTTATTTCTTCAAAGACAAAGAGCCTGAATATCTGGTGAGTGTAAATGAGCTGCAGAGAACAAACTTCTTAACTGAAAGCTTTGAAACACCGAAATGGCAATGCTTATTAATGCTGATAGATATTATTTTCAGATGAAGGTGAAATGTAAATAGAGCAAAAAACTATGTTGGATTACGAAGACAGAGAATAAAGTGGTGCAGCATCTAAATAGAATGGAATCTACAAAACTACCCTTGCATGCTGACAGCTGTAGAGCGACTCAGAGAACAAAAAAGCCAAGAAACACACAAACTGACATCACCATCAACCCTTTACAATGACAAAGGTTTAAAAAAAAGACAGCACAAAAAAGCTAGCTTTAGGACACAAACTGCAACTCCCCACGTCTCTCAGCCTATATGTGTCCTCCTGGTGTGGGATATGGGGCCCCATGTGCCAGGGAGGTGGAGGTGGCTAGAGACCCACTGCCCCTTAACGAGCAGGTAGCCAAAAAGTGACTAATTAGAGATGTTTCCTTCAAAGTCAGAGTGCATCTGCCAGAGGGGCAAGGAACCATGTCTGCATAAAATGAAGCCAGATCTGCAAAGCAGATATGGATGCAAAACTAAAGTTCAGGGACAAGCCCAAAGTTTGAAACTGGAAGAACAATCAGAACTTTCTGCTGAGTTTACAGCCAGGAAGATTATACCCAGAACAGGACAAAAAAACTGTTCTTCTGCTCGTTTAACAGTGGACAAACAGTTAAGAAAGAGATCGCTTGAAGAAGGGTTGAGTCATGAAGCCAGGTTTCTTTACATACCAAGGTTGTCACATCTACAGGTGTAGGGTCTTCCACGTTTCTAAGCTCTCCAATTTCAAAATTGTAACTACTGATGTTCTCCATGATTTTGTTCAACTGTGTCTGGCATTTCTTTCCTTCTTGCTGGTTTGTGATTATCTCACGATTTCTTGCATCTCTCTGAAAAAATGTTTAAAAAAAAAAATTATAATATTTAGCAAGGCTAATCACTTGATAAATTGATATAAATATGAGTATCCAAACACAGCTCTCTTCTTTCTATTCTAATCAGTAAAAGTAATATTTTTTTTTCACTTCAGAGATCATCTACATTTCACATCAGACATGACAATAAGTGCTTCGATCTTCTCCTGAGTATGTCTCCTAGTGTTAACAGTAATCTTAAAGTGATGTCAATAGGGGTACCAGCAGTCGAGCTGGCATAAATGAATTCATTGAACACAACCTATGATTAGAAAGCTCAAATGGAGCAGGTGTGTTTTGTTTGAAGTGTTTATCTTTGAGCAGAACTACAGGAAAGAAGAGAAATCCCAGATACCAGCCCTCAATGCAGAGGAATCACATGGTGTCTAGCATTTCAGAAGACAGTAACTGCTGCTAAGCTGGAAACATTGAAACCAACCTAGAACATTATATTTATAGTATGTAACCTCAAGTGGATCTGGAAAGTAAGTGAAAACCATCTAATGAAATCTAACAAGTATAAAGAGCAGTTACAAAGTAAATTTATAGTGCAGCCACAGCTTTAGGAAAACATTCACCATCAGTCTTTACAATAATATTTCCCCACAATTTGTCCAACATTTTGTTTAGGATTTAATTGTGCTGTGCCGTTTACAGCAGCACTGTCATTTTTACACAATTTAGCTAATAAAAATCACCATTTCAGGCATTTGTTGACTGGGCTAGCTTTACCAGGCGCTTTGGAATGAATAGCCCTTTATCAAATGAAATCAATAAATTAAAATAATGCATAAAACGACCAAAAAGCTCACCTGCTGTGTCAGGGATCTGATCTCTGCCTCCAGCTCCTTCTCCTCCTGCACCAGCTTGAGGATCTGATCCTGCACATCTGCCATCAGGTACTTGACTGCCGTCCTGTCGGAAGAGTAGTAACGGAATGTTGGCACACTGAATGCCTGGTCTCCTACCATTGTGAAGCACTGTGGACATAATAATCAAGGCTAATTGGATAATGTCATGATTTCTGGGTGTTCAGAAGAAGCTGAGAAGTATGCTAAAAAAACTATTGTATTTTCTCATATATCATAAGTTTTCCCAGGTGTTTGTAACGCCTAAAATTTAGAGTTATCTTATACATGGAATGATAAAGTAAATATCCCCTTTCAGACCATCGGCACTAGGTGGGTAATGTGGTGAGCATTACTGTCCATCTTTACTTTCCCAGGATGGCCATCCTGGCACCCATTTTAGGCTTGGTCAACCTGCGACGCCCCATTCCATGATAAAAATCCACACGCAGACAGCTGTGGGTTTCAATTGCTGTAAGTTGGAATTATGAGTCGGGCTCACAACGCCTAAGCCACGGACACCGCGATGCATGGAATGTTTTTAAAATATTTCATTCTTTAAATCTGGGCTAAAATACAGCAAAAAATATGGTAACTGTTTCTGTCCCTGACAGTTGCCAATTTAAAACTGTAACGTTTTCTGTGACGAAATAAGAATGTGAATCACTGACTATTTCGAAATCAATCAAACTGAAAATCAAGGGCCTGGACTTAAAAGTTACATAATTATTCTTAAAATATCATGTCATGGACCAAGTAGAGGGAAAATACTGACAAACTTCAGGTTTGAACAAACAAACTTTATTTTTTGAAGGGTCACAAACTGGGAACACTGGCCCATCTTCCAACCACTAAACTTTCGTATTGTAATTGTATTTTATCTTTAAAGCATGTTATGTTCATATAACAATATACAGGCTATGAGTATCAGGTCAAATACCCAAAAATATGGATGGTAAATGTATAAGGATCTAAATGTTGAGGTGGACTTGCTCACATACAGTACAGTTTCTTTAAAGCTGAAATATATGCAGTAAATTTAAACTCCACAATGGTTAGGAAAGTTCAGTAATCAAGATGTGGTTCCCCATCTATTTACCTATCTTCTTTTACGCCACCGGGACATCATACAAGCGATAAACACCTGATGACACAAAGTGCCACCATGTGGATGAGGATCACCCGTGGCGAGGTCCCAGAAACCGCGTTCAGCCATTAGACCATATTTTTTGGCCGGGCTATATTGCGACCCCTGGCAAGAGCCAGAGTAGGGCTTCAAATAACCAAAAATTGCATCCCACAAAGGGATGACTGACACATGGTTTCCCAAAGAAGAGGCAGGATCTATCAGCATGGCGGTGGGCACAGGATCTCAGGGACAACCTGGGCATGAAAGTTCACAAGGCTGCAAAGTTGGCAAAGGATTCAAGATGATTTTAAGCATGCCATTATGAGACAGATTTCTGCAAAAGAACTGCTACAAGACAATGATGACTCCAAAGTTTAGGATCTATAAGAGTAACAATATTTGTGACTGACTATGGAAACTGTTTTCACGTGAAACTCACCTCTCTGGCATTTACTGGAGGCTGTCTCATCATAACATTTCTGGCTTCATTTGAGTCTTCAATAAGCAGCACATTCTCTATGCCCCTCTGTGGATAAGAATCATGGAAACAAATAGTTGGTCCATAACTAATTTATCTGAGTTAAGGATAAAGTCGCATAACATAGCATCTCACTGGGTCACCAGCAACTGTTGACTTATCAATTCCCTCCAACTCTGTCAGCCAAATGCAATGGATGTGGTGTTTGTGGCTTGTCAATTCAGTCGAATTCTGTATCCAGATCTTTCTTCGTCTGCCTCCCCCTTCCCTCCCTATGGCATAATTTTGGAGACATGTAGATCTTATTAAGTGTTCACACCTTGCATTTTCCATCTTTTCACTGCTGTTAAATGAGGTTCAAACTTGCCAATGTGTTGGGTGATAATACAGCAATCTTCCTCAATTGTGATGTGGTCTCTGTATGATATACTAAGAATGTTGTGAAAAGATCTCATTTCCAATGCTTGAATTTTTCTGTTAAGTTCGGATGTTAGGGCCAATTTATCACAGACAATTATAGTGATATTTTTATATTTTCTGTTGTGTGCATATTAACTAGAAAAAAAAAAAAATAAATGTAACATATGACAGGGACTGCAATTGTCGTGTCAACTGTTGACTAGAACAACATCAAGTCAAAGTGGAGTGATGTCAGACAACAGAGATGTCAGACAACAGAGATGTCAGACAACAGTGATGTCAGACAACAGTGATGTCAGACAACAGTGATGTCAGACAACAGATCTAGGCAGGGTGTCAATGAAAAACCCCAGCCCATTGCTGGTGTAACACTAATGTTCTCCCTGTATGGGTTCTGTGGTCCTACTTTGGGAGGAAAAGGGTAGATCACCGCCTCTAAACAAGTATGTCATGAAGGGAGATTAACTGCTTGCTAAAATCAAATGTACTGGGTCGAATGGTGCCTGATATTGCAGTCTAGCTGCAAACCACAAAACAACCTGCAAACCACCTTTTTTGAGCAAGAAAAATGAAGAAGAAACAGAAATATAAACAACTTTCCACTTACCTGATCAATCAGTGTGTTAATCACAACAGGATCATCGCTCTTGATCACATCTAGTATGCATGGAAACTTATCGGATTTGACTCTCTGCAAGTTAAATAAACTACACAATTTATAAGAAATACTTTTATTTAAGTTTGACACATAAACAGAAATGTCAATTATAGTATTTTTACCAACACCCCGTTACCAGTGCTAAGACATTAACAAAAGGGAAAATGAAACGGTGAAACATCAGAAATGAACTGTCTACGATAAACCTCAAATTTAACAAGGGACAGCATCAGCAATGACTATATAAGAAACAGGTTAGGACAGAATCAGTTCTAAACAGAGCAAATGGTTCAGACATGTGTTAGAATTTTGTTTTTGTTCTGGTTTTCCTTTGAAATTATGGGTTGTAGAGCACAGATAATATAGTTTTACTATTATCAAGTTGTCTCATTGTGTGCTCTTCTTCTTCTTGAAGTCCATACTGTGTGGTGTAGTAGTCAAGTCTATCCGCAACTTTCTGACTCACATACTTTCAATCAACACTGACACAGATTATCCTACATGCCATGACATCAAACTGTCCAAATTTTTTCTCTTGGTCTCCCTCTGGCACCTCCTCCCCTCCAATTTTCCTACTGTCATAATGTACTCCAGTTTTCTCCTTCTTATCACATGACCAAAGTATGAAGATAAGGGCAATCAGTTCTCTCCGTGAGTCAGTTTCTTCCAAACTTTCTACCAAACATAAAAGTCTATTGCCTCGTCTTCTTATGCTTATATCAGATAGCATCAAATATGGCCCTGCTTTCAGCAGAGCAGTTTCTCATCCGCCAAGAGGGCCTCATAAAGTTTGTACTTTGTGATGCCAGCAAAATAAGAAAGAGACAAACACTGTTCTCTAGCCTCATAATGAGAAGAGAGATATTAAAGAACATCATGACAACTGGAAAGATCAGTGGAAAAGGGGGTAGAGGCAGACCAAGAGAGATGATGCTGGATGGGTTGAAATGATGGCATGGAGGCAAATCATCAAGAGAGCTGTTCTGGGCAACCAGGGATCATGATCTGTGGAGATGTATAAGCGCCTACGCCAGTTGGCAGGGCACATGATGATGATGATGATGCCAGCAAAAAAACTCTCAGAGACCTCCAAAACAGCTTTATGAGTCACTGAATTACAGCAATGGAAGCAACGCAACGTTCAAAACAAAGGACGCTGCTGTAAGAAAACCGGCATTGTCTGCGACTGCTAATTTTTGCTAAAGACTTTATAAAGAGTTATGAACCCACATTCCACCTATGCATGCCCTCAAAGCTTAATGTGTCATCATCATCATGCTGTGGCATTATACACCCCTATGGCTTGCAGTCTATTTTTCTATTCTATTGTGGGAACGACACCTTGTACTAGATTCATCGAGAAACAGCAGATCAAGTGGTTTGGCCATCTCGTTAGAATGCAGCAAGATCAAATACCATCACAAGCACTACATCTCAGAAGATCAACTACAAGAGCAAGAGGAGGGCCGTGGAAAACACGGATCAACAACATTAAAGACACGCTACGACTTCACGGCATGACAATAGCCAGTGGCAGCCAACGTGCACTGGATCGCAAATTATTCCTCCCCACGACGCTTAACGGCAGAAGTGGTTTATGATGATGATGATGAGGATGATCCTGTACAATCTCTTTGTTTCAAATATCACAGAGGGAATTTAGTCCAGCACCTGTAACCTCTCTCATACATTCTGGCCACAGAGTTCCCCCATGGACGTCCTTATTTCCTCAATTTATCCACCCTTCTTGTTTCAGATAAACTGTTAATTTAATCTCTGAAACATAACAGCAAAACTCAAAAACGGTGCTGCTATTCTCAATTATTAACTTTGCCAACAATGTAAATCGCATAAATTTAATTATGTTATCAAATTAGAAAGGACTTGAGTCAAACAGAATCACACAAAACAAAATAATGACAAGAAAATACTTTAACAAGGCATTAAAAAAAACACAAAAAAACATTCAAGCACTTACATATTTTGAAACATTGTGTACTGTATTCTGTGGAGTAGAAAGAATGATGTGTTAATGTTTGTTTAAATATTTTTTGAAAATAAGACATTTTTATTAGTCTTTATTGTTGTCAGATAAAAGATTTTTCGGTTGCCTTTTTTGCACTAATCTACAGCCACATGACGATGATGCAAAACAAAATAAACAACTTTTTTTCTTGAAATTTGTTCTTCATTCAGTTTGGTACAAAAATACAAAATATTGTGAGATTATATCAAATAGTTGTGAAGCTATGGCATTTTTAGTAAACACTAAAATATGTGGTATCTGGGGAAATGCAAGGGTTAATGGGCTTGGTAGTCAGTGGGTTAAAAGATTATCAGAAAAAAAAAAAAAAAAAACTAGTATAAACATAAATATAGTGTGAAAGTAACACAAGGAATTTAAAAAGTATGGTTTAACACATCAATTGACAGGAGCAGCACAAACAGTTAGAATGCCAGCCTCTCTTTCAAGAGACTTGGGTTCAAATATTCTGTGAGGTATTAAAAAAAATGTTAAGCTGGGGGCAAAAACTAACAATCCTAACATGTACAGTTCACAGAAACTGTCCCCGTGTGGGCTCCAGGGGTCCCACTTTGGGGGCAAAAAGAACAGACCAACTGCCGCCAAAACATGCACGCTGCAAAAATAAACTAATAAGGGGTGTTCCTATGAAGTTAGACTGCATCAGCTTCAGAGACGGGAAACTAACAGTGTGCATATAAATAAGCCAGGTCTGTAAAATGGATGTGCACATAAAACTCAAGTTCTTGAACAAGAAAAATTCCAGAAGTGAACAAACAATCAGAACTTTCCATGGAAGTTCACATCCAGAGAATGTGAAGAAGGAAGGCAACTGCCATAGCCATGCAGACATAAACCCTGAGGTTCCAGATTGCTCTTTAACTGCCGTAAAATTGGTAAACACAGGTGGTAAAACCAGTTTTTAAAAGAAAAAAAAGTATTTTAAATATCATTTACAAATGACCATAAAAAAAAATTTACAATGTCACTAAATATTCCAGTTTCTGCACACACATATACTCACCAACAAGATGCCAACTGCAGTGTCAAAGTGTAAGATAGAAATCATGTTGTTATATGTATCTGTCGTGAAGTGAGCAGCCAACCCTACACAATGGACGAGTCGTGATGCTGACTTCCCTTAGCGGGCAGTCACATTTCAAACTTAAACCCGCCCGGAGGAGTATATAGTCCCTTATATTGATATATACCTTTATCTGGTGAAATATTCATTTCTAGACCCTCTAGTTGCTTTGAGATATCTTCATTTTCAAACTTGCAACTGTGGGCTGAAGATTTCTGGTGTTTAATTCAGAAATTCCTGTAAGCCGGTTTACTCCTTAGGCATGAATACCGTCTTTCCTAGAGACGCCAAGTTTAGGTTTGAGCGGCATTCTCTCACCTGATTCCTAAGTGTCAAGACGTGTATACAGTCTATGTAGAAAATTGGCGCATTCAAAGTACCAGTTCTATATTGGAAGAATTCCTAAGCTTGGGTAAGTTGATTATAGTTTACGAGTACATAACCCACACCATTTGTAAAGATATTAAACCCTACAAGTAATTATTCTCTGACTAGACAAACGAAGTTTTGTGCCTTCAAGTAGAAATATGGAATCTGGGTCATCTTTTAACAGTTAACTGCTGTGACGTCAGAGCTCGACGCTCTGAGTCAAAGGTGTGTTTGGTACGGAAATATCAGGTGTGTAGTAGCAGCCTGTGGAGGCGTGATATATATATAGTTACTAATGGGGTACATTGTATGTCTGCGAGTGCAGATGTGAGGGTGGAGAGAGGACGATCTATGTGTGGTAGTGTCTATCTATCTCCACTATATACCTTGTTTCCTATCTGTTGCACTAATTTACAGAAAAATGAAAAGAGACACTGTCTCCTGTTCTTGAGAGTTACACTCTGAGGAATGGAGAAGGGTAGCAGAGGTGGGGTGAGCTTGTGTGTGAATAAGGTTGATTACTAATTCTGAGTTCTTTCCTGACAGGATGATACCTCCTTAGAGATCAAGCAGACGAATCACAGTCCAGCCAACAACCACCAACCCATAGCATTCTGGGCACCAAGCATACCCAAAAGTCCTGCCCATTGTGCCACTACCTCAACATGGCAAGAGCTTGTTTGTGAGTACCAGGACTAGTGGACAACTGCAGACACCTATGTCATCAATCCAGAGAACCAGTCTCCAAGAGCTTTGTTGGGTTCTGATGCAGTTCTTGTGTCCTCGCTTGTGAGACAGTCAACTTGTACCAGATCAAATCGAGGCATAGCTACCTATTGAGTCAACTACAGCCGAATCACCATGGACTGAGGGGATAAGTGATCTCTTATTCATTTTCATGCTCTCTTCCCACAGCACCACGGCCACTTATTCAATATATTCGTGGCTAACCTCTATATCTAGAGGCCTTTCCACCATCCGCCACCTGGTGGACGCGCCTAGTAGTAGGACGGGCTCCTACCCCAGTTCTGACTTCAGAACCTGGTAAAGATGGGTAAGACTGAAGAAAAGAAAGCTTGGGGAAGGCAAAGCGGTGAACACCTGGATGGCTTAGGCATTTGTATGAGGGTGTGACAAGAACAATTACCTGCTCCGTGGTTCTGGTGGTTGTGTGTGATGTTTAAACATGACAGTCTACGCCAGTGTTTCCAAAACTTTTTTAAGTCGTCGTGCCTTTTCTCAATTAAAATGTTTCCACGGCGCCCTAACCTAAGTAAAAGTATGACTATTTGTATGTGAGAGATTAAAAAAACAAAAAACTCTTTGAATATATTTTGCGGCGCCCCTGTGAAGAGGTCGCGGCTCCCTGAGGCGCGCAGTTTGGGAATCACTTGTCTACGCTTATCAGCATGGCACATGATGGTGATGACACTCACACTCAAACCATTTAACCATACTCACACTGAAAGCACTGGTAATGATTGTCGGGCGAGGCCCTCGAGAAGATTTGAAAATGTCTTCCAGCAATTTCTCATCATGATGGTCATGGCACACAAAGGACACGACGAGACCTTTGAGGCAGCATTCTATCGCTAGGGCCCACTTTGGGTCTATTAAATCGAAGCAAGCACCTGTAGGATTTAAAAAACGGTTTTTAAAATACAACTGACAACAATCTTAGCCAACATCTATTTAAAGTAAAGGACCTCTTTCTGCACATGGTGCTAAACCTCTTTTTTTTCGGCCAGACTTATTGGTATTAGACGGATGAGGTGGTCAAGATTCTGTCATCCACTTTTACTTCCAAGGAAATTTTCTGATTACTCATTTTAGGCTTTGATTCATAAACATCAAGTGCCTTGCCAGCTGGCGTAGGCTTTCATGCATTCAGTCTCTGTTCTGGATTAATTCCACTGATGATATTCCTCCATGCCACTGTCATAAGCCATGGACCATCACTTCTCTTGGTCTCCCTCTGCCTCTTCTACCAGTGAAGTTTCCAGTCGTCACAATATTTTCCAGTGCTCCTTTTCTCATCACATGAACAAAGAACTATATCTCCTTCTCATTAGTGTATATAATGTTCTAGTGGGAGTGAGTACAAGTTAATAACAAAATATCAGCCCCAATGTGTATTCAAACCCTAAGACCTTTGGCCTGGCAGGCAAGCATCTAAGTATTGCACTACTGCCACTCCTCAACTGAAGTAAACACATATAAAAGTCCCAATATGCAGCTGTTGGTGTTAGCTGTAGCTGTTTTCATTCTGTCCAGCTGCTCTTTTAGACATTGCTAAAATTGTATTTACTTTTCCTTCTGTTCTTTAACCCCACCTAAAAGATAAACCCTTAACCAAACCATGTCAGACACTTTCACCCTTTACTTATCTGCCTCTAGTTCTCCTCCAGTTGTGTTTATATAGGTCATTCTCTATTTCTTTTACCATGTGTGTTCCAGTGTAAAGACATACTAGTTATAGGTAATAAGTTTAATAAAAAACAATGGTTGTTTACCGCTCTACCTATGTGCCAGTCCTGATCTATGGGTGTGAAACATGGGCAATGACAACAGCTCACAGAAGCCAGCATTAGACCTTAGAAATGAGATATCTGAGAAAGGTGGTCTAAGTGACAAGAAGGGACAAAGTTCACAACCAGACGACAATTCGTCAAGCCTTACAAACCCGAGTGGACCAGTCACAGTTACGATGGTTTGGACATGTATGCAGAATGGGAGAAAATCGACCACAATAGTAGGTATAGAAGGCTAAGAACCAGTGAACCAGACCTCCAGGGTCCACTGGGGAGACAACATCTGACAGTCCCTGACTGGCAGAGGACTGGAATGGAACAGAGCCAGAAAGAAGACTGCTGATAGAGAAGTCTGATGATCTCTTTGGCAAACCTCTACACCCCAAGGTAGAAGAGGAACGACTAAGCAAGTAAGTAAGTGAGTTTAAAAAACTAACAGTGAAGATCATACTAGAGACAACATTACAGATATAGATCATCTATTTCAAGCGAACGGTAAGAAGAAATTTAAAAATTACTGATAAAAAGCATGCCATGTTTAAGACAATATTTACGCAGGAAAACTATGCAGATCGCTCTAATCATTTACATATTATCGTTATTATTCGCTATGCAAATAAGTATAGGCAGCCATTGTTGGTCATCTTACACAATTACTGTATAATCATGCACCAGATATTTTCCATATAGGTTACTAGACCCACTTTTGTGGTGGAAAAAACACAATAGACCCACTGTCATTCTCAGGGGTGTTTCCTTTGAAGTCGGAGAGCATCTGCCTGAGAGAAAAAGAACCCACAGTCTGCACATAAACACACCAGATCTGTAAAATGGGTGTGCATGCACAGTTTAAGTTCTGGAATCTGATCAAAGTTAAGAAGAAGACAAACAACCAGACCATTCTGCTGGAGTTTTATTTTAACCTTCCCTTTGCTCTTGTTTCCATCAAGACCCTCAAGGCACAGGCAAGCAACTAACCACTGCGCTAGCATGACTGTTTTCTCCTCAGCATTCATTGGCTGTAAACTTATTTATATTTATAATGTTGTTTCCTCGCCTCTCAGGCAGATGCTCTCTGACTTCAAAAGAAATAAATGCCCTTAATTAGTCAGCTTTTACGACAAACTTGTTGGGGGGGGGGGGGGGGAAGAGCGCAGTTGGACTATTCTATTTGCCCCTAGAATGGGGCCCCAGTACGTACACAGGGGCTACCATGACACAATACAAGCACAAACATACAGAAAAACAACTCACCTAAAGGCCCCTTCGGAAGCATGTGAAACTTTTCAGCATTTGCTTGTATTTTATCAATGACTGTTTTCATATTTAAACCAAATCTTTGCAGACGATCATTTTTGGCTGCCTTTAATGTCCGTATAGAAATTCTCACTTCCCCAAGCTTGACGTTTTTCTGTTTTATTTGCTGTCTGATAAACAAAGACATTTAAGTTACAATGTACTGACAGCAATGAGAAGGTTTACATTAACAAGAAAAATTGTCTGCCATCTCCATAAAGAAGGCTGGACACCTACTACTTTTGGAATGTTATGACTCTTGAACCACTTTACAAAACGACAAGGGCAGTTAAAAAAAAAAAACATGTCAGGCGTAGAAATTGAACCTTAGTTCCTGAGGATCATCAACTGTTAAACACATTCACTAACCTCTAAGCGACACAAGCAAATTAAGGTTAAGCCTTATTTCAATAATATTCAATCCACACAGCCTCATTAAGGTTAAACTGTTACTTCAAACATTCATTAACTTGTACCTGTGCAGAATACAGGTACGCCAGAATCACTAATGTTGAGCTTAGGGGAAGAACTAAACAAGTTCCAGTGGATAGGACACGCACTGAGAAAACCTGAGAACAATATAATAATAAATCAACAAGTATGAAGTGTTCTGCTCCTCTGGACACACAATATGAACAAGACAAATCCACAAATGTCACTGTAAGGTCGTGTGGCTTACAGGTAAGTGAAGTCATTTCACCATCCACTCCTTGACATGATCAGGGTTCACTTAACCACGATGGGCGGTTTAGAAAAATACTGTTCTCACAGGTTTTTGCCAGTAGTTTGGGAATCACACTGGGGAAGAGACTGCAGTCTCAACACATAATATACTCAAAGTTAGCTACTGTGCTCAACAGGAAAGCACTGTCACAACTACAATGCAGAAGTTCAAGCCATCAAAATAGCAGCAGAGAAACTACTAAATACTGGGTATATTTCACAACCAGTGGTATTCCTGACAGAGGCATAAGCAATACTTTATGCAGATAGCAGCTATGGGATGGATACCACTCCACTGTGGAGTTCCTGAAAATGAAAGCTGATAAACTAGCTAAGGAAGGTGCAAATGAAGAACAACCTGTCGTACCAGTCTCTTATCAACAGAAAAAGAGAATAATCTAATCAATCAGAAAGCTATCAAACTGGCACAAGACAATTACCATATTATGGACAGACCAGAGCAAGTCATTATTCTATGTCTTAGAACAGAACATAATTGACTTTGCAGCCACATGTACACAAAATTTAAAATTGGCGAATCAGCCATGTGCACATGTGGACTGGCACATGAGATAACACATCACATCCTCCAAGACTGCCCCAAAAACAAAATTTCTAGGCAAAACTAGAGACCCAGAGAGAGACAGGTGAAAGCCATTTTTTACAAGTAACTAAGTGAATTACAAAAGACAGTGAAGTTCATACTAGAGGCAGCACTGCAGATATAGATAATTGATTTTAAGCGAATATAAGAAGAAGAAGAAGAAGCTACTGTGCTAATCAACCATGTTCCAGATTCTTCTCTCTGTCAAATGACAAAGCCAAAAGGGAAGAGCTGGCAATACCTCCAATCTCAACAAACAGAGAAAGGCTTAGAAAAGATTTTGAATCTGTTCAACAATAGAAGATTTTGAATCAGTTTAATAAGAGACAGTTTTGAACAGTTTAACAAGAGAAGATTTTGAATCAGTTAAACAAGAGAAAATTTTGAATCAGTTAAACAAGAGAAGATTTTGATCAGTTTAACAAGAGAAGATTTTGAATCAGTTAAACAAGAGAAGATTTTTATCAATTTAACCAGAAAAGATTTTGATCAGTTTAACAAGAGAAGATTTTGATCAGTTTAACAAGAGAAGATTTTGAATCAGTTTAATCAGAAAAGATTTTGATCAGTTTAACAAGAGAAGATTTTTAATCAGTTAAACAAGAGAAGATTGTGAATCAGTTAACAAGAGATTTTGAACAGTTTAGTTTAATTAGAGAATATTTTGAGCCAGTTTAACTAGAGAAGATTTTGAGTCACTTTAACCAGAGAAGATTTTGATCAGTTTAAGGGGTCACGATACTCCATTTTATTTTCAGTTTATGACTAAAATATTGATTTTTCAAACAATTCATTTTTGTGAAGTTCAATATTTATATATCTGAAGTGAAAGCAAGAGGCCGCCCTAGGAGGATATGGACTGATATTAAAGAAGAGCTTCTACATCGACACAGAATGACAATAGCCATTGCTGCCCATCAAGCAGTGGACCGCAAACAGTTCACCTACAAGGCTAAACGGGAGAAGTGGAATTTGATGATGATGATGAACATTCACAGAATCGATTACACGCACAATTTTTCTCAGTTGTAAGCAATTTAGCATTATAGAGTTTCTATAATGATACCCCCCCCCCCCCCCCCCCCATGAAAGATAAAAACATTTTAAACCAAACACAGCAATGTATGACACATAGCAACCGCTGCTTCCAAATAATATACTAGGACAAATTATATATCAATACTCAAACATGACAAAAAATGTCATTCAAACATCACAAACAAATGTTTTACTCAAACACGACAAACAAATATCACCCAGACATGACAAACAAATGTCTTACTAAAAAAACAAAAAGTCTTACTCCAAAACAACATCTAACAAATGTCTTACTCAAACTGTCCAACATCTGTCTTGTACTTGGCTATGGCACTCTGGTACTGTTCGAGTTCATGCTGCTTCACCTTCTGTTTGGCTTGCATTTCTGCAGTGTTCTTCTCCAACATGGCAATCTGCTCCTCTCTCTGTCTTCTGTCAGCTTCATAGTCATGTGAGGCACTGTCAGATACAAGAATTGCTAATTACACACGCAGAATTCAACTCTTAAGTTCAAGAACTTGCAAACAAATGGTACAAAGGAGAAACAACACCTATTTATTGTCATTACCAGAAATCAGAATATTTATCAAGGGAAAATACAAGGAATTGTGGAGAAAACAAACTAACAGCGAACATCCACAAGACTCCATGAGCAGACTCAATGGAAAGCAACATACAACAATTTTCCATCTACAAACAGGCTCAACTACCAAATGCGCAAAATAAAGATTGTAGTCTCCACAGTGTGCCTGTCAAACAGGACCATAAACACCTGAGCACATTCCGCAGACCTGCCCTCTCTACCTACAACTTCGAAGACATCTGGCCCACAGAGCAAAGTGTGTAGATCAAGCTATGGGAAACCATGGAGGACCTGCTGCTGACATTCAAGTTCATAGAGGCTACTCCCTGATCTGAGCATACGAAACCGAATGCAAAGAAGAAGAAGAAGTTTAAGAAGATTTCACTGCATATGTTCCAGAGAGAGAAAAAAAACAGAAAAGAAGAAAATAAACATGAATGTAATACTCTGAAAGTTAGTCGACAGGATAAGCTTTTTTTAAAAATCAGGTTATCTCATTTAACCCACTGACTACCAGCGCCGCACGTTATGCGACGAGGCGACGTTGACTTCTTGACGCCAAGGTCGCACCTCTTGCGATTGTAGCTTTGGACGCTCGCAGTCATGTTAAAATTGCGATTTCTAAGACGCTTTTAGTGGAAGCCTTTAGCTTTTTCAATTCTGCATGATTAATTAAAGGAAATAACTTCATAGTGCTTAAAGTAAAAATTTGACGAACTTTCTCAGTTAGCTCCCATGTCGGTGAAGCATTGACGCAATTTTCATCATTGCGTCAAATTCTCGGAATCATCCTGGTGGTCATATTTCTCCTAATGTTTCTGATGATGCATGTGATCTTTGTTATTTTGCTTTAAAAAGTGAATTTGAAGCACTACTGAGTAGTTTGATGGCTATGACTATGATAAATATAAAGGATTTTTCAGTTGCCTTTTTTTCAACAATCTACAGCCACATGATGATGATTATTATTTCGGACAAAGTAAACCCTATTTTTTCCCTTTCAAATGTGTTCTCGGTTCAATTTTGTGCAAAAATACAAAATATGATAAATGTTTGTTGAATATTTTTTGAAGATATGACATTTTTATTAGTCTATATTGTCAGATACAAGATTTTTCGGTTGCCTTTTTGCACCAATCGTCAGCGGCATGATGATGATGCAAAACAGAATTAAAAATCTTTTTTTCTCTTGAAATTCATTCTACATTCAATTTGGTGCAAAAAATACAAAATATTGTGAGATTATATCAAATAGTTGTGAAGCTGTGGCATTTTTAGTACACACTAAAATACGTTGTATCTGAGGAAATGCAAGGGGTAATGGGCTTGGTAGTCAGTGGGTTAACCTCTCTGTCAATTGAGATAAGGAAGAGAATTCTTAAAAGTTACATAAATCTTATCTTGATATGCGGAAGTAAATCACGGACAGTTGGTAGATTGGTGAAAAGTTATTTGGAAGCTGCGGAAATGTGGTTGTATATACTGACGATGAGAATACCTTGGACAGATAAAAAGAGCTGAGATGTCTTGAAAGAAACTGACTCATGGAGAGAACTGATTTCCGACATCAGCAAGGGACAATCTATATTTTTGGGCCTTGTGATGAGACGGAGAAAACTGGAGTACACTGTGACTGGGGGAGACAGGCAGAGGGAGACAGAGAGAAAAGATGCTCGACAGTGTGACATCATGGCATGGAGGATCATCTGTATTAGAGCTGATTGAAAGTACAAAAGACAGAAGGTTGTGGATAGACAACCAATGCCACACGGAATAGGCTTCAAGAAGATCTCATACAGCTTGGCCTCTCTTCAAAGAATGGTTAGCTGCCTGTCGAAAGCATTGCACAAAGCATGACCTCTGCGGTTTCAGTGACAATCCCCAGGGATCTCTGTCAGATCTGCACTTCATTTATATTACTGTATAGTGCTTAGACATCATCATTATGTGCCTTGCCAGATGGTATTTGTGTCATGTCTCTTCACTATACATCTCACTAAGGTAGCTGATGCTGTGAAACTAAGAGTTTATTAACAGACTATGCGATCTGTGTATTTCATTCAGTCAAAAAAGGTTTATTTTCGCTTCGTTAAATACACATGTAAATTATGTAGTGTGCACGTGATGAGACACCGCGATACATGCTTGACAATCATTTGTGCAATACATTATCTTTGTAGTAAACAAAATAAGTAAAACAATTTTTCTCCTGTCACTGCTACACTGGGTATTATATGATGCCAGTCTAATTTTATTTTATAAAGTGATGATGTAAATAGGGGGTGTAAGTGTATTTAGCATTCCGTTATTAAAGATTTTGGTCGAAATGTATGGTTGTGTTTGTGTGTGTCTTTGAGCTTTCTGGTCACATTTTTTGTTATTTTCAGCATTTCTTGTAATCCGTCGACCAAAGTCCCCCTTATTTACGTCACTTGTGCCGTATTAAGTATTCCATTGATAAAGACTGGTCCCCCCGTGTGAGTTCGGGGCCATATTATAGTGAAAACTAGAACAGACCCACGTGTGCGTTCAAATCTAAACGGAGAGGGACATTTAAAAAAAAAAAAAAAAATGAACTTGGCTCCCAGGTGGATCCAGCCTTAAATGTCTACCGGTAAAGTCATGAGAAGTAAAGGCAGCGGGTGCAATGCTAACTTCATCACCCACCAAGCGTCAACTGATCTATACAAATATAGGTCTAGCACCATATGCCCTATATGCCTGAAGGCATGGAAAGGGATTCTCTACTGACAAACATATCTGCTGACACATTTATATTATAATTTATTGCACCAAATTCGCTGAGAAGCAGAAAAGGAAATGGTTTGGTTATCTGATTAGAATGCAGCCCCCCCCCCCCCCCCCCCCCCCCCCCCCCCCCCCAAAAAAAAAACCTCCCAGTACAGGCACAATAACTAAGAAGATCTGGCATGAAAGCAAGAAAATATCCAAGAAAAGCAGATGGACTGATAAAAAATGGTATTCTACACCCACTTGTCAATAGCCAAAGCTACCCATTAAAAAAAATGGTTTACAAACTGTTCCTCCCAATAATGCTTAACGGTGAAAGTGGAAATTGTTAATGATAACAGACAGAATAAAACAATGGCAAACACCAAGATAGATATTTGTAGCTAGTTTTAAACACATTAGGAAAAGAATTAAAGGTTCTATATGAATGTTAAAAACAGGATTACTTGCCTAGTTTTCAGTTCTTCAATTCTGTCCTGGCATTGCTGGCATTCTCTGGTTGTGCTCTTCAACTCTCGTTCCACTGTTTTCATCTGATTCTAACCAAATAAACAGTAGGGGAAAAAAAGTTAAATACTTCTTTCCACGTTTTGATGCACACTGAGTATAGGGTGCTAATTAAATTACAGTAACTGTTTCCTAGTGTGGGCTCTAGCCCTCCCCTACCCCAAGCATGTCATAAAAGGCAACTTATGTGGGGTTTTCTTTCTTTCGAAGTCAGAGTGCATCTGCCCAACAGGTGAGGATCCAATAGACTGCATTCAAAAAAAGTCAGAACTGTAAAATAGATGTGCAAATAAAACTCAAGTTCTAGAAGAAGACCAAAACCCAGAAGTGGAGGAACAACCAGAACTTTCCACTAGTTTACAGCCGCTGAACGCGAAGAAGAAGAAGAAAAGTTGGCTGAAATCACAAGTGTTGCATTAAGAGACACCGATATCACAGCCTAGCTATAAACCATAACAAAATGTGCCAACCACCCTTGTACGGGTGAACACAGAAGAATATGATTTTGCTGATAACACTTCGACTGCTAACTAACCTTACTTTCAACACTACAGGATTCACTAACCGTAATTTGTGCCGCTCTGTCTTTGGCCCGGTCACGTTCTCCTTTTTTAGCTTGCAGAAGTGGTTCGAACACTTTAATCTCTTTACTGTAGTCAATCAACCGCTGTTGCAGCTCTTTATGTTCAGCCTCACACTGCTTCTGCTTCACCTGAAAGCGAAACAAGCACCTTAATGGCTATACAAATCTACGACTACAGTGAGTATATAACTCAATGGCTACACATTTAAACAGCTACATACTTAAATGGTTACAGACTTTATGGCTATTCACCTCAATGGCCATAATATTTAGGCTTTAAAATGTTGTCACACCATAATTTCTTTCCCATCCACCAGAAAAGTTTCAATATGTGACCAGAATATGTTAAACTACCCTAACCCTAGAAACAAATTGGTACTAGATCACCAACCCAACATTCCAAAACAAGGGCAAAATTATATGAGTTGCTCTATGCAAATATACAGTTTTTCCTTTTTTTTAAACTGCCCCCCCCCCTTTTTGCCCATATTATACACTAACCATTTGTACAACTTTTTATGCTAGGAAAAACTTTTCATTCAAACAAAATACCTCTAATTTTGAGAAATAAATTACTCTGCAAAATAATGAAATTATAATTCACTGATACACTAAGAAGAAGAAAACAGATAATTGTTCAATGAGTAGAGAAAAGAAAAAGAAAATGCTGGTGTGCTGGGAGATGAGCATACAGATAGACTGGCTGGTTATGCACCACTTGGTGGCAAACTGATGTATGGCAAGCTAGATGTTGTGAGGGCCCTCTGAGAGCAAGTCAACAGTGCGGAAGTGCAAAGAGATCATCACGGTCTGAGGAAAATGGCGCTGAGAGGAGTTGCCAGGGCATCTGGCCGATGCTCAACACTTAAGGGAAAAGCGAGACGGATATACAATCAAACAGTTATTGGTGCCATTGGAATTTGAACTCTTCGTTTGCTGCTGAAGATGGAGGATGGAGCACATATGAGAGTGTCCCAAGTGCTATGATGTCGATTCTCAATTCAACATTCAACAGAAAATGAAGAAGTCTCACCTTTGCTTCTTCCACTTTATTATTAAACAAAGGAAGTGCTGCCTCTTCAACCCGCAGGTTCTTCTCCAGTGGCTTCAGGTCCTTGAGAAAGAAAAGATAAAACGATTTTTTGGTCAAAATACTCAATTATCTGGCATCCACGAGAGTGGATATATGTTTCTTCCTGGCTTCTGCTCCGAGGAAAATCACACTTAGCGTATTTATCTGTTCGCTAGCATCTTTCCATCCTTGTCCACTGTTCATTTTAAGATCATCTTTATCACACAATAGACATGACCATACGTGCTCTGATCTCCTCTTGAGTGTCTCCAAGTGATTTTAGACTCCCATCCTTCCAGACAACAGGTTTGTAATGTGCTGTAGGGTGGCATGAGAATCACACCCCATAGAGATGGTTAGTGTGACCAGCAAGTCCCACTAACATGAACTCTTTCAGTCCTAAGGAACGCATTATATGTTCAGAGGTTCCTACCCACAAGTCCAATGAACATGAAGATGTGCCAATTTTATGTCTCTCTTTACTACTCTACCCCGTGGGCCTCTTATGCTACTCCCCCCCCCCCCTCTCCTCTTTCTTCTTTTGTCGCCATGGCCTGTATTTAATGTGCTTCTTCTCAGACCCTCTATCTGTAGTCCTTTTCTTCTTTATCCCTATTCCCTTCTTGATTTTCCTCCTCCATGCAAAACTGTCCAAGGAATCCTCTTCCCACTAATCCAGCTCATTATCTGTATTATTCATGTCCCGCTTATTTTCATTTGCACATCAATTAAGGCCGGGGGTGAAGTTCCACCTCTCCATAATACCAAGCCTGGGAAGTATTGCAGAGACCATGTGTTTCCCAGTAGCAAAATCTCTCTCTCGGCCTGCCTGTTAACTCCAAAGCAAAGGTAACATCAATACATTTGGAGTAAACTGGAATAAAGTATGCTGCAGAAGCTGCAGGATTAGAACAGCAGTCCTCTGACCATCCATCTGGTGGAGCTTCTCACCTGGACGATCTGCCAACCAAGGATAAGGGCCTGGTCTGCCCTCCATAACATTAATTTTTCAAGTTACATTTCTTGTTCCTATGTTAAGACAAGAAGCCTCCTTGATATGCTTCTCCGCACTGAGCTGTTGGCAGAATGTGGAACGGCAGGTTTGGTACCCACCACCCAACATTCAGCACTGATAGAGAACAGGTACTATGAACTATTCACGATAGCTCAGTCACATCTAGTTATATTCTCAGATGTAATTAGTGATGACATCATGAGCTGCCCTGACCGACCCTCTTCTTCACTGACATTTCTTCTCACAGAACAAGTATGGTACCCATTTTACCAAATCTGTCTGTACAGGTGGAACCTATTACCTACCACTAATTCTTTTTTGTTCACTGGCTGTAAGCTCCAGTGTAAAGTGCTGGTTGCTCATCCATCTGGACTCTGACTTTGAGCCAGGGCCTGAGTTTTGCGTGTACATCCGTTTTACTGGCTTATTTGTGTGAAGCTGGTTGTTCCTTGCCGCTCTGGCAGATTCACTCCGACTTCAAAAGTAGCTCCCAATTAGTCAACTCGTACAACATGCTTTTTTTGGAAGGCAGTTGATCTATTCTTATTTTTCTCACAATAGGGTCCTTGAAATTCACTGCTGCAAATATAATTTGCCTCTATCCACCTGTAGGACTGGCATTCTTTTTCCCAATTGGTGAGTCTAAGTGTTTGTAGGTCTGCCTGTATATCTTCACTATTTTCTTGGTCTATCTTGTGGTCTACCCACATTAAACTCTTGTATACACTATCTTTGCCTCTGCTTATCTGCCATTCTCTCTATATGCCTTAATCATTTCAGTCTACTAGCCCTCATGATGCCAGTAATCAGGTGCGATTCAAACGGATTATGAATTTCACTGTTACTTCACTATTCATTCTCTATTTGCATCTCTGATCGGTCAAAAAATATGTTGTAAGACTGTTCTCAAAAGTTTGCAATAAGGTTTTGTCTCTTTTAGTTGTACTCTAGGTGTCAAAGTCAGACAACTCAATTAGTCTAATCAGCATTCTATATACACTGATCTTGGTGTTACGAGACAAAGCATTTGATTTTAATAGAAGTTGTAAAGCATAGTATATCACAGATGTATTATAATATCAGGCATGTCAAACTTGCGGCCCTTTGCATGTATTTGTTTTTTTAACTGACTTTAATTAGTTGTCGTGTGTGGCCCTCATGACTAATGTGACCCATATGGCCTTTCGGAGGACCCTCAGTTTGGCATGTCTGTTCTATATTGCATTTCTTCTCTTAGTATGCTGGACCAGTTGAAGTGTGTACCCAAGGAATTATGCAATAAACAATATGAGACTGAATTACAGAAAATACATATAGAAAGCACATAAAAAAATGAGACGAGCATACCCTTTCCATTTGAGCCACCTCCGCCCAAGCCATCTCATGTTTGAGTGTCCTGACTTTGGCTTTCAACTCTGACACAGCTGCCAGATTTCGGAACTTGTTCTCCCATGCTGCCACCTCACTTCTCATTGCAGGAAGAGTCTAAAGATTACATATTCTTTTAAAACTATACATAAATATAAAAACTCAAATGTTGTTACATAACAAACATAGTATTAGGGTTATAAAAGTACCTTCAAAAGGTACCTCGATACAGTGGTACCTCGATAGACGTCTTAACAATACATTCCAAATCCTTGGACCTTTACCAAACAGGGCGTATACCAAACAAATGTTCTTATCAAAAGACAGGGAGAAGGATTGATCTGTCCTCATGAAAAAAGAATCCTAATGTTATTGCCGTACTATACATAGTTGGGAGGTGAATAAATTAAACACTGCTTAATACTAAAATACATGAATATAAAATAAATTAGATGAAATAAATGAAAATTTTACATTGCTTTACCTTGCTACTATGATGGTATTGAGAAGGAAGGAGGAGAGATGTTATTGCCTGGAAGGAGAGTCACACCCCCCCCCCTCCCAAAAAGTAATCCTTCCAGAAATTGTTGTGATTTTGCTCTTTCTCTCTCTTTTCTGTGTGTGTGTCTCTCTCTCCCCTATCTGGACCTGGTTCA
This sequence comes from Candidula unifasciata, assembly GCA_905116865.2. Lineage (NCBI taxonomy): Eukaryota > Metazoa > Mollusca > Gastropoda > Stylommatophora > Geomitridae > Candidula > Candidula unifasciata. Next base: position 301,652 of record CAJHNH020008467.1, read on the forward strand.
AGCTCACTAGGTTTGACTTTTACTAACAATATGTCAAAGAACTCTGCTTCTGTCTTCTCCCTGAGAAGTTTTGGAAATGTGACACTATCTGGTCATACCAGACAATGCTATTGTGACTTGTTTGGGCTATGACAGGGGGATGGGGGGTGGTTCTAAAGAGTTTTTGACACCCATCCATTAGGAAAACTTTTCCTATAAAAACACAGGTCCAACGGCGTAGAAAAAAAAGGTCCTTTTCTTACTCTAACACTTGCTCACATATAAAAAACGCAAACCCTTCTTATATTCGTCTTTTTCTTTATGTTCACCCGCCCTAAACTTTGGTGGAAAATGTTCTGGTTGTCTGTCCACTTCTGGACTTAATCTTGTGCTAGAAACTGAGCGTTGCATGCCCACCTTGTTTTTTTAATTTTTTTTTATTTACAGATTTGGCTTATGTGTTTGCAGACTATTGGTTCCTTGCCTCTCAGGCAAATGCACTCCGACTTCCAAGGATGCCCCCAATTAGTCAACTTATATGACATGCTTGCTGCAGAGGTAGTGGGTCTAATATTGTTTCCCCCGTAACCTACACGGGGAACATTTCTTATGATTTACCTGTTCCTTAGACTCGATCAGCTGCCTTGTGAATTCTTTATTCTTCTGAACTTGAATATAATCAGCATTCATTTGTTCCAACTGTGTTGCCTTCATGAAGAACTACAAATGATAAAGAACATAAATTTGTGACAAATTAAATAGAATACAATAAGAAGCCAAATGACATGCGTTGAAATTTCATAAACCCATCTAAGAACCACTATGGATGCATTTATAGTCAAAAACTGACTTTGTTTATTATCCAGCAACATATACCAATAAAGCAAAGCTTGTCTCTTCCTTAATCTTAGCAGTCAAAGATTTTTTTTTTTTTTTAAGATTACTCAAAATTGTATGCTTCAAATTGAGCAGTGACCACTATTCATTATATATATTTTTGATTTTTTTCCATGCATATTTCTGCATTTTTAGTTTTGTCTTTCAGGATCTTTCAGGCATTAATTTTGCCAACTTAAATTCTGTTTATGTTTTTCATCCATATGTGAATTAATTATTCGTTTTTAAAAATTATTTTAGTTCTGTAGTCAGGTAATCTTGTGTTTATGTTTGTTGATAAAGACTCTGGTCAAAATATTTACTTGAATCTGTGTGTCCTGCCTTTTACTTAGCTTCTTATTTTTATATATATTTATATATCAACAAACATATATATATATATATACACACACACACATATATTTATATATTTTTTTTTACTTCATTGTTCAGAATAATCTTTAACTGTGATCACATCGATTTCTAATATCACAAAAGACTTGTTCTGACTGTCACCTCACAACATTATTATCCTGTTTTGCCATTATGTTACATATGTCTTCGCAGTCTAGTTTACAATCTGTTCTAGCCTGTGCAATCCTTTGAATATCACGGATGGAATCCAGTCAAGCATCTCTGACCTCTCTCAACATTCACTGTAGCTGTCTCTTGGACATCCTTGTTTCCTCTACCCATCTGATTCCTATTTCAGTGCCTGTTAGTGATTCCCTGCCCACTTCTCACTATGTGTGTGCACAATATATCGTCAACACATGAGTGGGGAGGGGGGGATATGTGTTTACATGCAGTTACATACCTTAAACTTATCTCCTGGGGGGAATCAGTGTTTACATGCAGTTACGTACCTTAAACTTATCTCCTGGGGGGAATCAGTGTTTACATGCAGTTACATACCTTAAACTTATCTCCTGGGGGGAATCAGTGTTTACATGCAGTTACGTACCTTAAACTTATCTCCTGGGGGGAATCAGTGTTCACATGCAGTTACATACCTTAAACTTATCTCCTGGGGGGAATCAGTGTTCACATGCAGTTACATACCTTAAACTTATCTCCTGGGGGGATATGTGTTCACATGCAGTTACATACCTTAAACTTATCTCCTGGGGGGAATCAGTGTTCACATGCAGTTACATACCTTAAACTTATCTCCTGGGGGGAATCAGTGTTCACATGCAGTTACATACCTTAAACTTATCTCCTGGGGGGAATCAGTGTTTACATGCAGTTACATACCTTAAACTTATCTCCTGGGGGGAATCAGTGTTCACATGCAGTTACATACCTTAAACTTATCTCCTGGGGGGAATTAGTGTTCGCATGCAGTTACGTACCTTAAACTTATCTCCTGGGGGGAATTAGTGTTTCCATGCAGTTACATACCTTAAACTTATCTCCTGGGGGGAATTAGTGTTTACATGCAGTTACATACCTTAAACTTATCTCCTGGGGGGAATCAGTGTTCACATGCAGTTACATACCTTAAACTTATCTCCTGGGGGGAATCAGTGTTCACATGCAGTTACATACCTTAAACTTATCTCCTGGGGGGAATTAGTGTTCACATGCAGTTACGTACCTTAAACTTATCTCCTGGGGGGAATTAGTGTTCACATGCAGTTACGTACCTTAAACTTATCTCCTGGGGGGAATTAGTGTTCACATGCAGTTACGTACCTTAAACTTATCTCCTGGGGGGAATCAGTGTTTACATGCAGTTACATACCTTAAACTTATCTCCTGGGGGGAATTAGTGTTCACATGCAGTTACATACCTTAAACTTATCTCCTGCAGATTTTGTGTTGAGGAAGTTTCGACTGGTGTCCTGGTTCAGGATTGAAACTGGGTTGTCCACCTGAATGTTTAAATGATCAATGATACGGGACAGCTCATCTCGTTTTGTTGATATCCGTTGACCTGTTATGAAAAATATGGGAGTTGTTAACAAACAACCATTAAAATTGTAGTTTTAAAAAAAAAACAGAGAGAGAGAGTGAGAGAGAGAGACACAGAGAGAGAGAGAGAGAGAGAAATTGGCAGCCAAAAATATACTAATAAATAGCTAATTTAAATAAAAAACAACACATAGACACATGAGGCTGACAAAACAGAAAAATGACACAAGTAGTGTCTTCACTAAATGAGGTGTCTGAAGAGAAGAGATAAAATCAGGAAGGAGGTCATACGAGATAAAGTCTACACAGAACCAATTCTAAATTACATAGAAAGACAGCAAATCAAATGGTCTGCCCTCTTAGAGGAAATGCCTTCTGATGCTATACCATTCAAGGCATACACCAAAAAAGGAGGGGGATGTAGAGCAACAGGTAGACCAAGAACAATATAGAAGGATAACATCAGAGAAACTCTACAGTACCAGTGTGTCTTTGGTCGAAGCAGTCAGAAAAGCACAAAGCAGGACCTTATTACTCCCTCGACACCAAAGCGGTAAAAAAGGACATAAAGAAGAAGTGTCTTTACTCTTAATCCGTTAATGGGGTTAAATGGTAATTTAGCTGCACCCAATTACTTCCATAGTAAGTATTTGTTTTCCAGACTGTCAGCATCGTATGGTAATGTTTATAAAATGAAGAAATTTCAATGTTAGGTTAAATTTCTTTTTATTTGTTACTTTTCTCAAATTAATTCTTTTTCTTCTTCTTGTTCAGCATGCCAAGCACTTGAGGTTCATTACTGTAGCTATCACCTGCCTCCATTCGCCTCTTGACTGGCCCTTTTCTTTCCAGTTGGCGATTGGAGGTGTTTGTAGGTCTGCTTGGATATTATCTCTCTACTGCCTTCATGGTCTTTGGCCATTCAACTTCCTTGTGTACAGTTGTTGGCCTCTCTGTCATCTACCCTTCTCTCTATTTGCCTAAGCAATTTCAGTCTATTAGACCCCATGACACTAGTGACCAACCGTTAAATTAACAGATTTATAATTTCCCTTTTGCTTAATTAAATTTGTAATTACTGTTAAGAAAAACAAAGCCTTTCTAAAATGTCATACTTTTCTGAGGGAGGAAGAAACAACTGATTTCCTTTATGAGCAATATTATGTGTGTTCAGACTCATTCAAAATTTTTTCAAAAATGAAAATTCAGATCAAAGTCTTTATTTCATCTACTGTACAACGTTAGATAGTTTCTTCTGCTTCGTTGAGTAATTTCACAACTATTTCAACTATAAGACACAAAATCGTTTGTTAAATGTGATCGGTGTCTAAAGGGGTTGGGATACATGTCCTGTGTTATAACTCTTTGCAGCATGCGAACCGAAGATTATAATACCCAATAACTATTGAAGTTATGCGTCTTACAATAATTTTATCTCCATACACATCAGGTTTGTAACTGTCTTTTCCTTTGTTGTTCAAACATATCTCCACCCAAGCAGAACTGAAAAGAAAGAGTACAGATATAGAGTAGTACCTATGCACAGCCTGCGCTACAAAAATACACTCTCTGTTGGTACCTTTTTTGTCTCACCTGAATATGACTTAATGGAGAGGCATGAGAATCATGGACAATTAGGGCCAGGGATAAAGTTAATCCTTTCCATAGCCTAAAGCTTGCAGAGACCTTGTGCTGCCCATGCAATATGACTCTTCTCTCTGTCTGCAGTGCTCTGTAAGTCTGCCTACAAGTATACACATGTTTTATATTCCTTTCATGGTGCTAGTAACATTTTCCGGCTCAGAAAGAGAGACTCCAGAAAGACATTCTTTCTTATTTATGCCTCGTTGTGTCACAGAGCAGTGTCCTATGTTGCCGTAGTGTCACGCTTAGTAAGCAGTCAGTAGAATGTAACATTTTTCTCGTCTGCAACCGGCTATCTCATGTGTTCTATATTCCACGGTGTGATCGAATTTAACAGTCCCAAAACATGTTGAACTGGCCCTAACCCCACAGCCTCAGTCCATGACTGCATGCAGCCTATAATATACACTGCATACAGTCTTGCAACCTAGGCTGCAATAGAAGAAATAAAAATGTGAGAAAGATCCTTTTATCTTGCTTCTGTAGATTAAAATTGTAATGAAAACATATATGAAACAATGAAGAATGTCTGTTTTTTCTCTCTCCAGGCTGCTACCTAAAGATGCAATCAACTTTGTCTTCTTCTTTGCGTTTACAGGTTGTGAAAGTTCTGGTTGTTCATCCACTTCTGAACTTTGGTCTTGTTCCAAAAAGGAGTTTTGCATGTACATCCATATCACAGATCTAGCTTAATTGTTTTGTGACATGCTTTTTAGGAAGCAGTGGGTCTATCCCCACCTCCCATAATAAGGCTCTGGAACCCACATAGGAAGCCCTGTGACTTCAAAATTAACATTTCTGAGAGCAATCCAACCAGACAAATTGTAAATACTGTGTTCAACCTCCTAAGAAGTTCCCACAGGATGGCTTCACCAAGTACCTTGCAGTCCTGTGCAGGTAAGGATGTCAGGTAAACAAGCACTGTGCCGACCAAATGACACAACATGGTAATAAATTAATATTTTCACAAAAGCCAGCCTACAATGAATGAGAACATAAACTGGTATAGAGCCTATGTCAAAGGCAAAAGAAGATGGCACATTAAGTTAAGAATAAAGACAAGGTCAACAAGCTGGGACTTTGGGTAGATTTTTAGCTCCAAATTTTGCCAGGGCAGTGCGGTTAGGCTACTCTTTATAATTTCCAACTGCCAAGGGATTTTTTTACGTGCGCATCAATGCACATACGACGTCCGAACTCACTATCCAGAGACTAGGGGGGATTACTAAAGTCCAAGTCCACGTGAAAAAGTCCCAGCCTTTACCCGGTATTGAACCCTGAACCACTAGCACTCGAGTCGGACACCATGCCTCGAGACCACACAGCCTCCAAATGACCACTGTGGTGCGATATGTGATTAACTGCACGTGTAACTCCTGATCTATAGTGACTGCTGCTTCCATCAACAATGAACTGTATTTCTAGTGTTGGACCTCTTGTGGTGGCACTTCTGGCAGCTGCTTTCTGCATTTAATGCATGTGCATGCTGTTGGTTTTGCTAAGACGGCAGTCCGTGTCAATTTCTTTCACAAGGGATGAGGATGGACATTCTGTGTGGTTTTTCATTGGCACTGGAACAGATCAGCTATGGGTTGACCCGTTTGCTATGAAGTTGTAACTGCAATTATCTGATTACCAGACACCATCAAGATGATATCACTAGCATGTTACCATCAAAACAAAATACTTACTTCCATTTCTTCCCACGATGAAATTGACATGGCTGCCAAGGCTCACCTCCAAACGGCTGTGGCACATAAAATTATTCATGCTAACACGTGTGATCACTCCAACTAATGGCTGTGACTGGATAACAAAAGATAAAAAATTATGTTAAGTCAACAAACAATTGCTAATCTTAACTGCTAATCAACGAACAATCATTAATCTTACCCATCATCAACAAACAATCATTAATCTCACGCACCATCAACTAACAATCATTACCCGTATGCATCATCAACAAACAATCATTAGTCTTACCCATCATCAACAAACAATCATTAATCTTACCCATCATCAACGAACAATCATTAATCTCACGCACCATCAACTAACAATCATTACCCGTATGCATCATCAACAAACAATCATTAGTCTTACCCATTATCAACAAACAATCATTAATATTACCCATCATTGACAAACAATCATTCATCTTACCGATCATCAACAAACAATCATTAATCTCACCTGTCATCGACAAACATTCATTCATTAATCTTACCCATCATCAACAAACAATCATTAATCTCACCTATCATTGACAAACAATCATTAATCTTACCCATCATCAACAAACAATCATTAATCTCACCTATCCCCGTGTGGGTTCCGGGGCCCCATTGTGGGGAAAACAAGAATAGACCTACTGCCTCCCCAAAAGCATGTCGTAAGAGTCGACTAATTGGGGAGCTTCCTTTGAAGTCGGAGTGCATCTGCTGGAGAGGCAAGGAACCAACAGTCTGTATTCAAGAGAATGAGATCTGTAAAACTAATGCACACGCAACACTCAGGTTCTGGATCAGGACTGCAGTTCAGTAGTGGACGAGCAACCAGAACCTTCCGCCAGAGTTTACAGCTGGTGAACGCGAAGAAGAAGAATTAATCTCACCTATAATTAACAAACATTTATTAATCTTACTCATAATCGACAAACAATCATTAATCTCACCTATCATTAACAAACACTCATTAATCTTACCCATCATTGACAAACAATCATTAATCTCACCTATCATCGACAAACATTCATTAATTTTACCCATCATCAACAAACAATCATTAATCTTACCCATCATTAACAAACATTCATTAATCTTACCCATTATTAACAAATTATCATTAGTGTCGGAGCCTGGGGCTCAGGCACCCCTTGAGCCCACCATACTCCCCCAAACTTTAGGGGTGGCTAAGCCCCCCCCCCCACCCCCCCCCCCCCCCCCCCCCCCCCCCCCCCCCGCAAAAATGTTTTAGTGGCTTCCTTAACCATGTATAGATGTTATCTTTTAACTCTTTTAGTACCAAGGAACACACTATATATTGATTTATAACTAATTTTACTGTTCTCAGGTAAAAAGTAAAGTATTTGTTTATAATGTCACATTATTTCAAACATATTACATTCATTTCCCATTCAGCTTATGTCATAATTATTGTAAGTTTAAACAAAGCTTATGCCACTGCAGTAAAACTTTAGAAAATTCAACTGAACTCAAATCCATCTGGACAATTTAAAAAAAAAAAAATGAGGAACAAAAATAAATAGACTCGCTGTCACAGGAAACATTATGATGACCCTAATGATTTGTGTGTGTGTATGTGTGTGTGTATTCAAATTAGAAAAAAGCTTATTTAAATAGGGCAGTTGCCATGTGTTACCTTTTCAACTGACAGCAGCGATGATTCAACTAGAGAGCTCTGAAATAAGAAGACAAAATTGTTTTATTTTACAAAATAATATACAAGAAGCTATAGATTTCTAACCTAGTAACGTAATTGGATTCTTTTCCCCATCCAGTGCAGTTCTAAAATCAAACCAACCACTTTAACTTTTTAAGTTCCAGAAAAATTTACTGCCAGGTGGAACTGTAACATCAATGAAAAAAAAAAAAATGCATGAGAGTATTCTGCCAACCCAAATCAGTAAACGGACAACAGAAATTAGACAGACAGTCAAATTGTTATGTGAAGGAAAGGACTCGCGAACTTGGTGAAAACTGGCAAGACTGATGGAAAAAGAATGAGAAGGCAAAGAGATAATAAAAAATACCTGGATAGTTTGACCAAATGGAATTGGAGAGGTGAGAGCAGCGACCTGATCCATGAGAGGTAGCAAAACTTTATCTCCGACAGCCTGGGGCACATGATGTTGATGATTATTGCCAAAGAGGCATATACTGCTAAATGTTAAAATATCTAGCCAGAATTATCCAGCACGCTCAGACCAAATGTTAAATATTTAATAACATACAAAGCACTGACAACAGCTGATCACATACGGTCTGCTGTTTGAGATAAAGAGGTGAACTGATATCAGAGATAAGCCTGGCAAGGAAAAGTAGCAACAATAAGAGTAGTATATGTGAACTAATATTAATATCATCATCATCAAGTACTTTGCCAAATGTGTAATTAGGGTGGCAGATATCAAGATAGGATGGGAAATATAACCTTTATATGTCCTGTTTTCTTGTACAACAAGAAATAAAGATGTGTTTTGTAAACTGCATATTCAGAAAATGGCAAGTAGCTGGCTGCTACAGCAATTATAAATAGCAATTATAGTGGTAGACTGTAGGCGGTGACACATCTGGCAGTTGCTTTATGCATTTGATGTATGTGCAAGCTGCTGGATTTTGCTAGGACTGTTGTGTGTTTAACTTTTCACACAGGACACTAATGGGGATTTTGTGAGGTTTTCAATGGTACAGGAACAAAGTAAATTTGAGGTGACCCGTTTGTGAATCCTCTGGGATCTAAAAGTACTTTTCTGACAACTATCAGTAGCTTTAAACGGAAGTGTGTAAGTCAACAATTATGCTTCTCTTTGATCCCCAACAGCAGATGTAAATGCTTCTCAACATACTGGTTTAATTATCTCCCTAACTAGCGCAAATTCTAGTTAGCATTAAAGGACATTGCAAAACTAGCCTCAGCATTTCTAGGCTGTGTCTGGTTTTACTAGGCAATTCTGTTTAGGTTCAGTAGTTTGCCATTGCTTACTGAACAGTTGGTTCTTAATACACTTGCTAAATTCAAAGCAAGTGAGGAAGGGGTTGCGGGGTGGGGGGTCAAACAGGGCAACTGGGAATTAAGGAAGTGTGTTCATAAGGTCTAAACGACAGGCAACGACACTGGCATAATACTAACCATTTCAATAAATGTAGCAAAATACACCTGCAGTTATACACACCAATCGAACCACAATTTCTTTGCATCTTTCAAATTTCAAAGAGAAACTTTATGTTTAAAAAAAAAAATACCTCAACAATGGATCCTTGTGAGTCTGAATGGTTATTTTGGTTTTCATTCTCGGATTCTTCATCAGACATGCCACACTCTATCCTTCGTCTTTTAGTCTTAACAGACATGTCACTTTGGGATATATGTCGTCTGGACATGTTTACCAGATGTTCGTGATCACTGTCAGAATACACATTTTATTAATGCAGACACAATACAACCAGAGAATACAAATTTACAGGTATCATCAGGGTGGTATACATAAAGACACACACATATACACACTAAAATCGCCCATATTCTAGAGGGAAAGTCATGCAAATGTATCCCCAAAAAAAAAAAACATTCCACTTATTGGAGAAAGAAACAAATTCTATATAAAACATGTAGAACGAAGTAGGCACTTGCTTTTAAATCAACTTAAAGATGTGGTTTCTGGGAGTGGTTTGGGAGCAAAACTTGGTGAAACCGATTGGTATCATTTTCGAGGTCAAAATAGGAGACCTTTTAACCAACCTCTCATGGGAATCAGCAGAAGTACCTTGCAGTGGCTGCTTCATAGGAGAAATGAGCACACATGGGAATGCTGAATGTACAATGATAGTGCTTTTTTTTTACCATGAGTCTCAGAGTAACTAATAATCACTGACTTTGCTTAGGAAAAAAGAAATTATGGAAAGTTTATATCATGTGCAACCATGAGAAAGAAATATAGCTATTTAGAAATGTGATGAGAAGAGTGGCATTGGAAAACATTTTGGATGCTGGAAAATTAAAGGCAGGACTGTCAGAGAGAGAGAGAGAGAGAGAGAGAGAGAGAGAGAGAGAGAGAGAGAGAGAGAACCAAAAAAAGAGAGAGAGAGAGAGAGAGAGAGAGAGAGAGAAGAGAGGGGGAGAGAGAGATGATGCTACACTGAATAATGTAGTGGCATAGAAGAATATCTATAAATTAATGTAGCAGTTAAAGACACCATGCCAATCAGCGTGCCACATAGCTGCAACTTTGCCGATCTCAACACACAAGGGGTGAAACAAGGTTCATTCCAGAAAATCACTCTGACAGCATTCTAAAGTCCAGCTTATGATCCACCACATTCAAAAAAAAAGTTTCCGAGCTCCCACAGAACAAAACATCTTATTGAAACTGACACGCACCAAGTTCCTGAGATTCGAACAATTCATGCACACTTCCATAACCAAATACATTTAGACTGACCCACTCTACCACGGGATCATCCCATGTTCTGTCGGTCCACGGATTTCACAACATCCATGAGGGAGCCTAGTGATATGTCCACAAGCTGGTCATGAACTTCAAGCAATTCATGTTTCCCCAGCTGCAAGTGGCTCACACTCTTTTCCAGTGACCCCAAATGTTTACATTAATTACGTCCACATCCCGTCAACACAGCATGAAAACCCATGTGTACCTATGCTTCATCACCAAATTCTGGCTTCAATAACTCTTTACACACCAGAGACTTTCGCACACAACACTATAAATATAACATCAATGTGAAATTGAAATTAAGTAAAATTATAGCCCGATAAGCAATACTGATACTTTCTTGTCTAGTTATATAAACCCCAATATTCAATATTGTGTGAATACTGTGGCATCCAGTGGTGCTTTCTTGGCAATTATTTTAGTCTTTCATTTGATCCCTGAAATTCATGCATGCAGAGGAACATAAAAAAACCAATATTATGAAAGTGCTGCAAATGTTGGTTATGATGCTTTTTCTGGAACATGACTGATTTTTAAATGTGCAATGAAATATTTTTAATTAACTAAAGGGAAGGTTTAACCTACACTAAACTATTGGGCTATCCTCCGAATAACGGTGGGTAAAGATGGCGGCCGCAAAATACCCTTTCGAGCCACAGTCACATGTTATTGCGCCCTTCCAGTGACTTAATTTGCAGTTCTCTGGCGACTACCACCACGAGTCCCCCACACCGCTCACGCGGCGTGGATTGGGGTTAAACTAGATGGCTTCAGGAGATGCGGAAGCTGCTGCTCGTGGGTCTTAGCCATCTAGTATAGCCCCAATCCCCGTCGCGCGAGCGGCATGAGGGACTCGTGGCGGTGGTCGCCGGAGAACAGCAAATAAAGTCGCCGGAAGTGCGCAACTGACACGTGACTGTGGCTCGAAAGGATATTTTGCGGCCGCCATCTTTACCGACCGTTATTCGGAGGATAGCCAACTATTGTTCTGCATAATCTGTGTTGTGAAAATGGAGTTATACAATACAGTAGCTGAGGGTTGAAAGTAAATCAAACAAGTCTATAAATATTATTACTATATTATTAAATATATTATTATCAGTAGTACCCACACGCACTCACACATTACAAAAAGAAGAGGATCATCAACACAACAGCAGCACTGTCTACTCTACAGCTCCAACTCCAAGGAGTTTATGGTAAAGTTTATCCTAAACTGTAATATTACATTAATAATTTTAAATTATTCTTAGCTTACCAGTTTCCTTTGGTCTTTAAAAACTCTTTAGGACGTCTTGAATTATGTTGTTACCTTCCTGAAGCCACTTTAAGCTCACAATACGCACATAATTAAAAAAAAAACCAGTTGTAATAAATAGTTGTTTATAAACTACACTACTATGCTATAAGTTATATAACAATTCTCGGTTGTGATTGTGAGCATTCTCATTCAAGTACTTCCACTTTCGGTTTGTGTACTTTGTGTAACTGTACTGTTGTCAGTGCTAGCGGCGGCTAGCCGGAATAGAAGAATGGAACACGGAACACTCAACTGTTTCTCTTCTTAGTAAGTTGAAGTTCCATACAGTTCATTGTGTTATCACATTGTATTTTTGTGAATAATCTAAATAAATCATGTACGACTACAAATAGTAAATTAAAAAAACCACTGCCTTATTCCACTTCGTGTGTAAACTGTAAGAAGGTTACAATCCTTTTTGGATCTGCTCAAATAGCGCCATTATTACGTTTGAAAACACGGATTCGTCAAGTCTACGAATGTAAACATATTTTTAACGAATTATCATAACATTTCACGCCAAGCCAAATGTTGACTTGCGGATTTGGTACCTTTCCGTATTTCCAGACGAATGCTAGGAATAAAGCCAGTCTTACAAGTCATCAAAGAACAATAAAAAAAAGTGGTTTGGACACCTAACAAGAATGCCCTGGTACTGTCTACCACAGCGAGCCAAACTGAAACCTTACAACGGGTATAGAGCGAGCGGAAGACCTCTGATAAAAAGGGGTGATGGCATTAAGAACAACCTTACAGAAATGAACATCAGTCTTAATAGGGCTCTTTACAGAACTCATCAACGAATGTTACATCTCTTCCCCAAACCTCACTGAGGTAAAAGGTGGAAGAGAAGAAGAAGTGTTATACTGTGTTGCAGGGAAGCATGGGAATCCAGGCCATGGCGAGTGTGACTGTGGCGAAGTAGTCAAGCCGTTTGCCTCGCGCTCTGAAGGTCGTGGTTTCGTTTTACGGCGGCGCCGTTCAGTTCACAAGTGCAGTGTTTATGAAGATCCTTGAGTATTGTCGCCGGAGCTACGGAGGTCGTGCTCTGTGCGACGACCCCGACAGGCAGATCTCTATTCTGCGGAGAGAGACTGAGCCGTATGGGGTAAAACCAGGTGCAATGAAGTTGATCCTCTCACCTTTATCGTTATTACTAACAAGACCCGCCTGAGTTAAGAAATGTCTTCCACAATGAGAGCATGGAACCGCTGTTGCCATCATATCCACAATAAATTTAGTGTGCATCTCCTCAGACGTTCAGCTCTCAGCTTTCTGCAGTCATTCTTTCCCATTTATTTCTACCCCCTTCCTGGTTTGCCCACTCCACTCAACACGGTCCATGGAATTTTGTTCCTGCAAATCAACCTCAATGTCTGCTGTACTATTCATGACCCGCTTGCTCACATGGTTATATCGTATTAGAGGCAGACTTCGACAACTTCGACCCAAATGTAATTCATCATGGAGAGTGTCTTTAGGGAAGAGTCGTCTACGATCAAAGTATTCTATATTTACACATACCGATGGAAACAGCTGCTTTAAAAAAAAAAAAACATGTTAAAGTTCCAGAGATGTTCTTTTATAGAAATATTTTAAATTAAGAATTGACATTACAGCACTCGAGACATTTCCATAAGTGCTCAGTCCCCGTCTTCAGCAGCAAACGCCGAGTGATAATTCCGATGGTACAAGTTAACCGTCTGATTGTACATCCATCTCGTCTTTCCCCTGAGAGTTGAGCTTCGGCCAAATGCCTCGTCACTCCTTGCAGCACCATTCTTCTCAGACCGTGGTAATTCATCTATGCCTCCGCACTGTCCTCAGTGGGTCCTTAGAACATCCAGCTTAGCATGCATCAATCAGTTCATCACCCAGTTGTGTAGAACCAGTCAGTCTATATTTTGCGAAAATGACCATCAAGCGACGCAATTGCGTGTACAATGAACATAATACGACTAATTAAGGGGGGGGGGGGGAGAGAGAAGAAAAAGAACTCCGCAACGGGAGCATACACAGTAGTAGGTGAGTTCCTTCTTCAACAGTCTCGAGGGGTGGGCCGACCTGGGTTATGACTCCAGGCTGCGCTTATCGGACAAGGCGAAATGGTGGTTTTGCAACGGGTGCTGAGGTTATCGTGTTATATATCGTCTCTGCGGTAGCAAATTGTGCGCCCAACTTCACGACCAGAGTGCCAAATGAACGGTTGGTTCGTCGGACGGACCTTGGCAGCTGGCATAGTAACACGAGCAGACGTTGATCGGACACTTTGATTTTTAGGGATTCAAAGTTCTTTTCCACTAGGTGCCCGGGCCGGTCTACCATACCAAGGCTAACTCAGAAAGTGTCATTAGTTTGGTAGGGGCAAATAAAAACCTGGTTATCTGAACCGCCATAAAGGGACTTTGCACTGAATTTTTGGGGAGCAGTGCTGGGGCTACATAACCCCTGCTTTCTGTGACCCTCTGGGTAGTCAACTAGCAGTTCTACTTAGAGGGACCCGGCCGTTGGTAATTAAACCTTGTGCAGTAAAAGCCTCTCCTCTTCTTTTAAAACTACATACCCTTGTGATTTTAAATAGAGGTTTCTACTCGTTCATACTAAATGTAATACATAACAAACAAAAATGAAGAAGCGCATTCAATGCTTTACACAAAGGTGAACAAGCTGTTTATTATGTGCATGTGTGCGGGCTTATGTTTTTTACTTTTTGTGTTTAACTCTTTCAGTCCTATGTAAATATTACTTAAACATTCTATATCCTGCAGTTTGTGTACTCAGAGCAACGATTTTAATTATTATGGAATTTAAGAATAAAGCTTTGCGACAGAATGAAGTTGCAGTAAAAACCAAGATAGAATTTTCGTAACAAAAGAATAGGACATATTGAAAGAATGTCGGATGACAGAGAAGTAAAAACTGTATACACGATGGAGATGAATGATCGTAGACCACAAGGCAGACCAAGAAAACTATGGGGAGATAATATCCAATCAGACCTGCAAACACTTGGTGTCATCAACTGGAAAGAGAAGGCCAACCAGAGAGATGAATGAAGGCAGGTGATATCTACAGCAATGAACCTCAAGGGCTCGGAATGCTAAAGAAGAAGAATAGGACAGAAAGAATAAAGAAAATTATGGATTTTCATTATTGCACTTCGGACATGTCCACAGTTGCTCAGATCCTCCCCTCATTATAAACCCCAGCATACGGCGGCTAATATTACTAGTTCTATGTTGATTAACTAGTCCTCTGATGTGCCTGGTGTGCGTCACATGTTTTGCTATGCAAATTTTAACTCCCAAGTCTACCAATCAGGAGTGATGTAGATTCACTGCCCCCCCCCCCCCCAAGTCCTACACCCTTTTTATGTCTCTGGGGGAATTAATAATATCAGCATGATGCATAGGTTGAACGTTGGCAGTGATAGCGGATCCAGCCAACCTGTCAGCTCTTTCATTTCCATTGATGCCTGCGTATGCCGGAACGAAAATAAATTACTCCTTGCACAGTGTACTTCTGTAATGATTGAAGCCATTGCCTTCGCACTGATCACTCCGGATCATACTCATTGAATCACTGAGTAACATGCGTGGGTGTAGCTTTGTGTTTCGAGCTACGCGAACGCTTGTGTTATTGCCATCACCCTCTTCATCATGCTAAAATGTGACTAATTTAAGGATCTGCTAAAATCTGATGTGTTGGCCTAAAAGATGCTAACTGTAAATCACACAATAACATTCCAACTGCCTTTTTAAGAGCGAACACAAAAGAAGTAGAAGCATTAAGAAGAAGAAGATCCATTGAAAAAACAAAAACGGCAAGAAAATAACCAAGAAATAAACCCCTCCCCTTTTTCCAAACATAGTATCTTTTATTGACTGAAGCCACAGACTGGTGACTGGATTTCATTCAAGAAATCTGCTTTGTGAATGAGCTGATAATTATAATTCTCCTCAGAGTGCAGCAGTCTTTCAAAAAAAAATTAAACACTATGTTATAACAGAAGTGTTTGACATATTCATGGCATTGTGGTACTGGGGTGTCTGTGGATTACCTACCTCCCCGGGCAGCAGCTAGAAATTCCCTGTACCAGCTCTAAAGGAAATATGGGTTGTGTTTCTGCCTTCCCCTTTAACACGTAGCTAAGGTGGAGCTCACAGTGTGCTTATTCCCCGCCACCAGATTGTCTGCTGGTTTCGCTGAGCTCTTCGTGGCTCTAAGCGTGGCCTAAGCATGAGTAGTTTGGGCACCTGGATCGTCACGCCCTGAGTCCCTGTGCCTTCACAATAGTTTCCGGTATTCAGAAAAAAGGGGGGGGGGGGGGGCGTAAGCATACTTGTTTCCATTCCTAAGACTGTTCAGCACACCTCTGGCTCCTTCCCTACCACAAGGGGCAGTACGTTGTGGTGCACCGGGTTTATTATCGAGGTTTGCTCCTCTAGATCCATTGTGTTTTGCCTGGGGATTCGCACCCCCAGTTGTTACCAGGACTACCTCGGGGAGGCTGTGACTCTTCGCCACGCACAATGGTCTTGAGGTAAGAGAGGTTACGCTAGGTCAAGAGGCTGACACCGCAATGGACGCTCCTTTCGTGAACAGATATTCACTAGACCTAGGGTGAAGTAAGAGGGGGGGGGGGGGAAACCACTACCCACAACACCAACACTTCTTACCCCCTGCCTCTCGAGGCTCAGTCCCATCTAAGTAGCATTTAAAGCTACCATTAAAGCAGGTTACAGAATCTACATAGGTTATCCCGATGAATCTGTTGAAGAGATTTTTGCTTCATGCGGGAAATTCTGTTAAAATTATGAAGCTGAAATAATTGCACTGGAAACAGCAGTATACCACCTAAAGACTGTAACGGATGTTTACCCTTCAAAGGTCCAAAATATTGTAATCTTCACAATTCAATGTCTGCCCTTCAAGCTCTGGAGGGCAGTGAACGCTGCAGAACTGACATAGCCAAGATAATCCTGGATGCTGATCAGAATATTACCTCATACAACATCAGAATAGTGATACAGTGGATTCCAGGTCACTCCGGCACACCAGGTAATGACAGAGCTGACAAAGAAAGGAGCAAAACAAGAACAACCACCTACAGCGACAACCCTCCAGACAGCACAAACACTTATAAGAGCTATAAACAAAGAGACTTGGTTGAACAGATGAGCCATGGGAGACACTGGAAGAGAGGTTTATAGACATATGGCTGGCCCTGATCCTAATGACAGCATTAACCATCTAACAAGAAGGGACCAGGCCACCATCTTCAGACTTAAAACGCAACATACTCCACTCAATGGACATCTAACAGAATACAGCCACTAAACTCCCCAGAGTGCCAGCTATGTAACTACCCCTACGAAACTGTTGAACACCATCTCTTTGAGTGCCCAAAACTCAGCGAGACAAGAAGAACGCTACTCCCTCCGAGACCAGACAAGTGAAACACTTTGTACGGAGGAAAAGAACAGCTTGTGAAAACATGCAAATTCCACTACATGGCATTGGGCCAAAGGGCGAAAGCTCATGCGCCGCTGGATCGATAACAACAAAAACAACATAACAGAATTTCACAACCTAAAGGCTTAGGCATCATCATCATCATCAGGTGCCTTGCCGACTGACGTGGGCGATCATGCCTCTCCATAATCTGCGATCTCCTGCAGCATGCATCAGTTCGTGTGCCGACACACCTCCATGCCATGCAACAAGACTGTCAAGCATCTTCTCTCGTTGTATTCCTTTATCTCTCCTTCCACATATCTTTCCAGTGGTCACAACATGTTATATTTTTCCTCTTCTCATAACATGGCCGAAAAACGATGACTGTCTCCTTCTGATGTCTGTGATAAGTTGTCTTCGGGCTCCCGCCTCTTTCAAAACCTCTTGGTTGCTCTTTTTGGCTGTCCAAGGTATTCTAAGCATTCTTCTGTAAAACCACATCTCCGAGGCCTCCAGAAATTGTTTGGCCTGCCTACCGATTGTCCAGGATTCACAGCCATATGTTAAAACTGGATGTATGTAGCAAGCAAAAATTCTTTTTCTAACTCTCAATGACAAGGATGTATTGCACAAGATGTTTTTCATTTTATAAAATGCAGTTTTTGCCTGTCCTATTCTATTTCTTATCTCAGTTATGCATCTTCCATCTGATGTTATCCATGTGCCCAGATACTTAAATTTCTGTACTTGTCCTAAAATAACACCGTCAACTTTTATTACACTTAGGAATAATTCGTTTCTTTGATACCACCATTACTTCTGTCTTCCCATTATTCAAACTGAGGCCCATTCTTCCACTTTCTAACACCACAATGTCTATCATTTCCTGTAGTTCCTTCTGACTTGTTGCTATCAAGACTGTGTCATCAGCATAACGTAAATTGTTTATATTGTGCCCATCAACCACAATTCCGGGCATACCAATTAAAGCCTCATTATATATTCACTGTATATTGAAAACAAATCAGGTGACAGTACACATCCTTGTCGTACGCTCTTCTTTATGCTTTGAAATGTACCTAAACAGTTGTTAATTCTTATAGCTGCTGTTTGCTGCCAATACATATTCTTTATTATTCGTAGATCTTTCCCATCAATGTTTAATTTTTCTAACAGTCTGATTACTTCTTCATGCTTCACACAGTCAAATGCTTTTGTATAGTCTATGAAGCATATGTACAAATCAATCTTTACTTCTATAGCTCTTTCTGACAATGTCCTTAGGATGTATATGGCATTGTTTGTACCTTTTCCTTCTACAAATCCACATTGTTCATCGCTGATTTCTGGTTTAATTTTGTTTCTTATTCTTTTCATAATTATTCTCAGTAAAATCTTAGTCATGTGACTCATAAGACTTATTGTGCGATGGTCTTCACATTTTATAGTGCCTGGTTTCTTTGGCAGAGCTATAAATATGGATTTTAAAAGATCATTTGGAATATACCCACTATTATAAATATCATTTAAAAGTTTAGTGATTATTTCAATTCCAAAATCTCCCAGTGCTTCGATTTCTTCCAGTGAGATGTTGTCTGGCCCGGGTGCTTTACCTTTCTTCATGTGATGTATTGCATCCTCAACTTCTGCAGTCATTATTGGTGGACCATCATTGTTGGTCTGCAGTTCTACATCTGGTCTATTATCATCATACAATTCCCCTATATACTCTGTCCATCTGTTAATTATATTACTATGTCCCATTAATAAGTCACCATCATTTGATTTCAAACATCCAGTGCTGTTACGTGTCATCTTTCCTGTTAACAATTTTATCTTTTGGTACATGGAATGTGAGTCTTTCCTGTTGTTTTCCCCAATCTCTGTACACATTTGATTCAGCCAGGCTTCTTTAGCCACTTTACATTTGTTCACTATTTCTTTTTTGTATTCTAGAGTTTTCTTCTTTATCATTCTTTTTCTTCCTTCTTTCATCCATCAGCTGCAGAATTTCAGTTGACATCTATTTATTTTTTGCAACTCTATGGGTTGGTGGGATTTTCTCTTTAGATGTCTGCTGAATTGACTCACGCAACATATCCCACTGTTCATCAATAGTCTGTATAATTTCCATTGCATTATACCGGTTTTGTACAGTGACATTGTACTGGTCTTTAATTTCTTTATCCGTTCTAAGAATTCCTAAATTTAACTTGATGTTCTGTGGTGTTTTTCTAATGTTCTTTAGTTTTATTCTAATTTTTCCTACAACTGGAACATGGTCACTAAAGCAGTCTGCTCCTGGTCTAGTGTTTGCTTCAACTAAGCTGCTCCTGAATCTTCTTGAAATCAAAATATAATCAATCTGATTGCGGACATTATCACCAGGACTTTTCCAAGTCCACAATCTTCGAGGATGGTGTTTAAACCAGGTGTTACCTATTTTCATGCTGTGATTTTTAACCTCACTAGGACCACACAAAGAGCGACCAACACTTTGTGACACAAAGTGCCACCATTCGGATGAGGATCACTCAGGTACAAGTTCCAGAAAGCCCATTCAACTGTTAGGTTATATTAGAGCCGGGGTTTGGCTTTAAAATATCAAATAAGTGGCCTCAGATATTGGGATGGACAAAAACAACATGCAATGCTAGAAGTTTCTTCAACAGCCTGGCCTACTTTATGACAAGAAGCTGGAATAAGATAGGTGTTCATAAATATTATACCAATAAAAACTATACACATAGTCTCAATAACAATATATTAATAAAACTAATGAACAGCTTATACATTCTGCAGACTGAGAATTACATTAATATTATAAAATGAACATATTTTACAGATTAAAAGAAAATATGCAGTTTGCTAAACCAACTTTTTCCAACATTTGATTTATTCTTTGACTCAAAGAACATAGATGTTATCCATAGTATACTAATATAGGAAGTGATTTTCATCTTTATTACCCAACATTACATAAATACAACAGTAAGTGATATTAATGTCTGCCCTCTTCCTGAATCAAACACATGTAGCTTTCAGCTTCCATTTTAAAAACATTAAAAAGTGTATCTTTGTGGAAACATATATATTTTTTAAATAGTATAATAAGTATTGGGACACCACTATGTGGTTTTTCTTGCATGCAGGAAGAATGAAAAGTAAATAAGACCCCAATGCTTTAAAAAAAAAAAAATCCTCTCCAGGACTGCATTCTAAAAGATGAACACCCAGTGAGTCAAAAGGTTACTATTCACATAAGAATACAACAGGAGCAAATCCCAGAAACCCCTTCAATAGTATGACAGTTAATGAGTTATCTATAAGCACCAGACACTTACAAGGTAACCTGCAGTCAGATGTGGATGGGCAATGATAGGTCATGCTATATTAAAACAAATGAATGTATGTCATAAATTAAAATATATATTATGGAATAACAATTGTATGTGTTTTACCATTTTATACAAGAAATGAAACATGAGTAATGAAAGGGTGAAGAGACAAGAGGCAGTAATATGCATTTTTTTTAGAAGATTGCTAAGTATATGGCAGAAAGATAAAAACAAAATAAAACACGTGTTACAAGACTGCCCATTAAAACCTTTAGGAAAAGACAAATGAAAATGACTGGGTTTATCGATAAAAACATTACAGAAATTAACATTATGTGAAAAAAAAGGCTATATGAGACAGATCTGTCTTGAGGCTGGCAATTGATGGCTAGTGCCATCACGAAATATGCTGAGGAGGTGTTTATTTATATAACACATAAATAAGAGTACATTTGAGATCTAATCCATAAATAGCAAGTATATTTAACCACCATATCATGTGATAATGTAAACTTGAGATCCAATCCATAAATGGTAAGCATATTTAACTACCACATCATGTGCTAATATACACTTGCGATCCAATTCATAAATGGCAAGTATATTTAACCCCCACATCACATGATGAGGTACACTTGTGATCCAATCCATAAAGGGCAGGTATATTTAACCTCCACATCATGTGATAATGTGAGAAGCTCAACACGGTCAGCAAACTGCAGTAGTGCTGGCCTTAAGGCATGAGTTCAATTCCATATTGAGGCAATAATTTTTTTACTGTGGCTCCCAGTCAGCCTAACATTTATTAGGTACACAAAATAAAAGGCGCTTGGCAAGATGTTGCCAGACTGGTCTTAAAATTACTCTGTGTGCTACTGACATATTTACTTATGAACATCAACACTGCTCAAAATAACAAACAAAAACAAGTTAAAAAATCATTAACAAAAACAAACATATAGTTTACACATCATAATTGTAACTCATCAGAGTAAACCATGAAACTATAAAGGTCTCTTGAATTTTTTTAAATTAAAAAACATTTAAAACCTGTATGTCCCCTATTTATCCACTCATAATGAGTAAAGCAAAATTATTATTGTCTTAGCAACATCATTTCTATCTTGTTATGAACATGTCGCAGGTCAGATGATAACATCTACTTGTGTCTCCAGACTGTGACAGTTGCAGTGCCTTCTCCACTGGCATCTTCAAAAGGAACCTCCTGGCTGCTGATGCATTTGAGTCTAAATTAATAGAAACAAATTAATAGAACACTTTGAGGCTAAGAACACATTTAGGCCACAGTTGTTGACACAAAGAAAACAATGGGTGGGGTAGGGGGAGGGGAGGCTAAGCCTTCTTACAATGGTTGGTTAAATCGATCAATGTGTCCGCTCCCAGGCTACTACCACATAGTTCACCATAATATCCTCAGATATATATATATATAAATGTAGACAGCAGGTAAACAAGGCAGATCCCAGATACTCTGTTTAACCCCCAAAGAAGTTATCATTAGGGCACCCATAATTGCTACGCAATCAGGTGTAACCCATAATCCTATGCACATTTTCCAGTGGAGGAGGGCTCAAGGGACCAAAGCCTGGTTTAAGTTATATATATATATATATAATAGAAGTAATTGTATAGGAGCTGTCTAAGACATCCTTATCTGTAGTAAACTGGAGGTTACACCAGAATAGTGTGGTTTACACTGGCGCCCCAATTATAACTTATTTAGAGGTTGCGTGGGGTATCTGAATCTTCCCTTCTGGTTTGTCATCCAGATAGACATTTTGTAATCTCAGGATAGTGAAACCTTCAAAATGCAGCCTGGAGGTAAAACAGAATGAAGAGGGGAAAAAAGGATGAATGCAATAGGGCTCACAGTCTATTCTTCAATTCCATTATATCCTGTGCAATCAGTTCAATATCGTGTATGGAATCCAGTCCTGCAGCTTTGGCCTCTCTCACCAAAGTTCGTTTTATGGTTTCTGTGTGTGTGGATGTTCCCACTTCCTTAATCCCTTTATTTCCCATTCCAATGCCTGTTTAGTGATTCTCTGCTGGCTTCTTCTCAGGATGGGTCCAATTTAGTGCCAATCTTTGAATCGTATAACCACTGAAACTAATGGTTCCCCGTGTGAGTTCATGGCCTCATTGTCGAAAAAACCAGAATACACCCACTGCCTCCCCTAACAAGCATGTTGTAAGAATCAACTCACTGGGGTCTTCCTTCGAAGTTGGAGTGCCTCTGTCTGAGAGGCAAGGAACCAACAATCTGCTTACAGTTAAATAAAATCTGTTAAATGGATGTGCATACAACACATGTTCTGGAACAAGACTAAAGTCCAGAGGTGAACAAACAACCATAACCTTATGCCGGAGTTCACAGCTTGTGAATGTGAAGAAGAAGAATATACTAGTGGATGCCCAGACATTTCTCTTATTTCTTCACTCCTTTCTGAATGCATCCTTTTTTATTTTAAAAATGTTCCTCAGGCATATGTTTTCAAATGCATTTAACTTTCGTTCCATGTCTCTTGTGGTTCTTCAACATTCACTGGTATTTCTAACAAGTACTGTTTTATGAATATTTTAGTTTCTGTCATATATTCGTCACATACATTAAAACAAAAAAGTTGAAATGCAGTGGACCCCAAGGCAGACTAAGAAGATTGTGGAGAGATAAATACAGGCAGACCTACAAACACTGGAGTCACACCAAATGGAAACAGAAGGTCAGTCACAAAGAGGCATGGAGGCCAGTGATATCTGCAGCAATTAACCTCAAAGACTCTTAGTGCTGAAGAAGAAGGTGTACATTCATTTACCTATGGCAAAGATGATGGTTTAGTTTCTTCTTGTCCCAGTTGCCATCTTTCGATGCAATAACTACTATTCCTTTTGGTTTTGTGATTTCCCACAAACGAACAAGCCATGCTGTGGATTGTTGATTAAAATAACATTAATATCACTTTTAAATATACACATATAGACAGAATATAAAATGAACATTTAAGACAACATTTATTTATGTGTGGAAGAAATTGGGTCATCTCCAGGTGATTTTCCTAAAGACATCAGTGGGTATGCTGTTTTGATGGCACACATTTGAAAAAAAAAAAATATTTTCTGTGCGAACGCCAATGTCACCCGGTAATGTACATTAAGATGGGAAATTTTATTCTGGGATATCATATCCATGTTGAAGGTCCCTTACAGAACATCGCTGTCAGCATGACACGTCAGAAAGTTTCTTGTCAATGATTACACCTCATGAACTTTCATTCCCAGGATGTTTTTGATAACATGTGCTCTCCATCGTACTGGTCAATATCTGCCTTTTTTTCTGATTGCCAGAATGAATTAGGCCAGTGCTCTAGCTTCGCTCCATCAATGTGGCTAGGCCATCAAGTATTCTCTGGCCAGTTTTTGTATTAAATGTTTTTATCTTCTTCTTCTTCTTCTTTTATCGTCTCCCTGATACCAGATTCTAGCCCAGTGTCGTGGTTTTCAGTATTTGCCTTGCGCTTCTTGGGTGGCTTGGGTGACAGATTTGGAAATCATTTTGCAGGTTTCTGCTACATTTATTCATCTCTTTCTTTGTCTTCCTGTCTTTCTGTCGCCTTCCTCTCAGATGTTGTAAAAGCCTCATATGCAGTTTAGTCTGGCTGCATTCTCATTAGATGGCTGAACTATTTCATTCTTTGTCTGTCAACGTAATTCAGACTTTCTCTCTAATAGTGATATTCGTAATCCTGTCTCTTCTTGTGTTGTGATCTTGCACCACGCAATGGGCCTAACAAGCCGGCAGTAGTGTAATTGATTGCTACTGCACAAGAAATATTTAATACAAATGTAATTACTTAGAGAAATAAAACTATATTGAACATACCTTTCGGGTTTTGTACACGGTCCAAGTGAGTGATCAGGACCAGATCATGGCTGTCCACTTCATTTGGGATCCAAGTTAACTAAAAAGATGAAAAAATTAGTAAATGTAGTGCATTATAAATGATTTATCTGTGGCCTCATTGGGGGAAAAACAAGAAGAGACCAACTGTCTCCCCAAAAACTAACTGGGGTCAACTAACAGAGGGCATTTTTTGAAGTACATCTGCCTGAGAGGCAAGGAAACAAGAGTCTACATATAAATAAGTCAGTAGTGTGAAAATGAACACCCAGATTTTCTGCCAGAGTTTACTACACGTTGATGGGAGGAGCCAAAGCTGCAGGACTGGATTCCATCCATAATATTAAACTGATTGCACAGGACAGAATGGAATGGAAGAATAGACTGCAAGCTCTATGTGGCATATAAAGGCACAACAGGATAATGAATGAATGAACATGCGAAGAAGAAGAAGAAGCAGAAATGATATAACACAGAATACACATAAAAATTACCAGGGGAATAGGTAGTGCCTTATTTTATGCTCTTGTCCTTTGAAATACTAATATTATAATAAATTCAATAGTATTTATGAGCCTTTACTATCAATATGGTCAACAACAAAAAAGTAGGA
The DNA here is from genome assembly GCA_905116865.2 of Candidula unifasciata. Lineage (NCBI taxonomy): Eukaryota > Metazoa > Mollusca > Gastropoda > Stylommatophora > Geomitridae > Candidula > Candidula unifasciata. Next base: position 326,888 of record CAJHNH020008467.1, read on the forward strand.
ATTATAGGACTGGCAAAGAGATCACAGCTGCAAGGTCTGAAAATCCATAAAGGAAAGACAAAGATAATGAGAATAAATCAGGCAAATAGTAATGTGTTCACCTATTTGGGCAGTAATGTAGATACAGATTGGGGGAAATGATAGAGATATTAACATAAGAATACAAAAGGCAAGAGAAGCTTTCATAGCACTAGGGAATTTAAGGAGGTCAAAAGAAATTAAAAGAAATACTAAACTTGAAATTTCTAATTCTTATGTCAAATCAGAACTTGTTTATGGGGTGGAAACATGGAGAACAACTAAGGCAATTACTAATAAACTACAGACATTCATTAACTGGTGCCTGTGCAGAATAGAGGGAATCAAATGATATGATAGAATAACTAATGTAATCAAATGATATGATAGAATAACTAATGTAGAGCTTTGGGCGAAAACTAATCAAACTCCAGTGGACCAAGAGGTGAGGAAAAGACGCTGGCGTTGGATAGGACACACATTGAGAAAACCGGAGAACAGCATAACTAGAATGTCTTTGCATTGGAACCCACAGGGGCATAGAAATAAAGAAAGGAAGGCCAAAAAACACATGGCGAAGAGAGTTGGAGAATGAAGTTAAAAATATGTGGAAGATATGGGGGGAGCTCCATGCAATAGCAAAAGATAGAGTGACTTGGCGTGAGTTGGTTGAGGGCCTATGCTCCATTGGGGGATAAAAAGGCACACACACACAAAAAAAAAGACAGTAGAAAAACCTAAAGCTGTGTGATGGTAAGGACTGCTTGGTATTCAAAGAGTTAAATGTTTTTAGACAGTTCAATGAAATAGCAGATACTGACCTGTTTAAAGACAATCCTGTCCAAGTTGTACTTGTCACCAATTCTAATTTCTTTCGCACCCTTGTATAAAATGTACCGCTCAGCCTTAAGACGCATTGCAGCATCGATTAGACGACCACATGTTTCAACTCCCAAGACCTGAAAAAAAAAATTGTTCTTGTAAAGACACTCGTGTGACTATTCAGGAGCATCCGCACAAAAAAAAAACATTGGAGACCTTACCCTTGTTTAAGCGTGTAACTTTATATATATATATATATATATATATATATATATATATATATATATATATATATATATATATATATATATATTTATATATATGTATATGTATACATATATAGAGTGTTGGTGTCTGTGGTTTAGGCGTTGCCGGGGGCGCCCTGTTCGATCCCTGCTGCAGGCCACTGGCAGCAGACCATCTTGTGTTGGTTTCCCACGTAGTACGGAGAGCCGACCGTTAAGTGAGCAATTGCAAACCACTGAATGCAAATTTGCCTAGAAAAACTACAACAGTAAAAAAAATGCTGGGGTTTGTTCTGCAATGTCCTATAAATTGTATACAAATAACTTTATATATCCAGTATATATACACATACACACATACACAGAGTAGAACCTCCAAAGTTAAGCCATCCGTATGTTGATTGCATTTTCTTTGATCGGTTGGCCACCAAACATTCACAGTGGAAGGCTATCTCTATATGTTGACCAGCTCTATAAGTTGTATATTGACCATTTGTACTATGAAACACGGTAATTTACTCTAAGTAACGTGACCAGCCAGTTTTAACCAGCAGTGGCTGGAAGCACAGGACTATTCATTCTTACGTGTGTGTGCAGAGTGATTCTATTAGCATGATCCAGCGAGTCGAGGCAGTTTCTGTTATGCAGACTGCGGATTGAGTCATTGCAAAATGTCCCTGTGCATGCAGTTACCTTCATCTTTGTCCCAGGGCATGCTGGTGTTGTCAGCTTTGAAAGAGCTGATAGACTGGCTGGCTCTGCTTTATTTGTAGATGTCCAGCCTATGAATCATGCGGACATTGTTAATGACCTAAAATATATAGGACGAGTCAAGTATTTTCAGAGCAACCTGTCCACATCACTGATAAGAATATGAAAATTGGGAGTAAAGATCAGCATATCCAAGCATGAGAGAATCACTGGATGTACAAGAAGTCTTGTTAACCAGCATAGGACTGACAATGTTAACTGCAGGATGCTGATGTATATGTCGAAGGGGGAAGCTGAGCACCTATTGATGTGTCTGGAGTGCTGTGAAGATAACCCAACTCACAACCAGCATTGTGTATTGTACTTTGTCATAGTTAAAAAGTGCAAAGCTCCAGCGTACTTTATTTGATCTCAAAGAATCAAATGAAGTGCTAAGATCAGACTCTCAAGGAGTCCATGGCGAGAGTTTTCAGTGTTGATTAGTCCCCCCCCCCCCTCCCCCTCCAAGATCCAGCGGACTTCATTTGATCTCAAAGAATAAAATGAAGTGCTAAGATCAAACTCTCAAGGACTCCATGGTGAGAGTTTCGACAGTGGTACCAACAACTGACCATTCAGAAAGCAGTAGCAAACTACTGAGCATAAAATGTACCTAGAAAAACCATGACTGCCAAAAATGCTATGATTGGTTCTGCAATGTCCTGTAAAGGAAACACAAATAACTTTTTTAGCTATACTCACCCTACAAAAATGTTTACTAAGCTCAAAAGACCCTCGCCCAGTAGCGCTGCCAAGATGAACTGCTGAACTTGTAGAAACATGAAAGAAGCTGCAGTAGTTCTTACAAAGATCAGCTACCACAGCAGCAAAGCTTTCACGGTAACCAAACTCCAGTTCAAGGATCCCTTCCAGTGCTTCCAAAGTATCAAGATTGTAGGCAGCATGAGTGCTCTTCACATGCACGACTTGCAGATCACTGTCCAAACAAGGCTTGTTGGCTGCAGAAATGGTAAATATTAAAAAAATCTACAGTGTATTTGAACAAAGTAAAAGATAACAATTGTACAGGACCGGACCACAAACACGTGAGCACATTCTGCAGACCTGCTCACTCTACCTACAACTTCGAAACGACACCTGGCTTCAAGAGCAAAGTGTGCAGAGCAAGCTGTGGGGAACCACGAAGGACCTGTTACTTCTTCTTCTTCTTTGCGTTCACCGGGTATAAACTCCAGCAGAAAGTTCTGGTTGTTCCTCCACTTCTGGACTGCAGTCCTGTTCCAGAACCTGAGTGTTGCGTGTGCATCTGTTTGACAGATCTGACTAATTTGTATGCAGACTGTTGTTCTCAGGCAGATGCGCTCCGACTTCAAAGAAAGCTCCCAATTAGTCACTTCTTAAGACATGCTTTTAGGAAGGCAGTGGGTCTATTCTTGTTTTCCCTATAAAAGGGCCCTCAAACCCACACAGGGAGGTCCTGCTACTGACATGCGAGTTCATAGGGGCAACCCACCTGATGGTCTGATCTGAGCATACAAAACCGAACACAAAGAAGAAGATGAAGAACAACTTAGATTGATATCATATTTAGTTTCCCCCATTTGAGTTCAGGGTACTACTGTGGGAAAAAACAAGAATAGACCTACTGCCTCTTCAACAAACATGTCATAGGAGTCGACTAATAGGGGAGCTTCCTTCGAAGTCAGAGTGCATCTGCTTGAGAAATAAGGAACTAACAGTCTGCATACAAATAATCCAGATCTGTAAAATGGATGTGCATGCAACACTAGGGCTCTGAAATGTAACTAAAATCCAGAAGTGAACGAACGACAAGAACTTTCCGCCGGAGTTAACTGCCAGTGTACGCAAAGAAGAAGAAGGAGCATTTAGTTCTACAACAGAATTTGTTTTATGCCACACATAAAAACTATTTATTACTTATGTGTTACTGGTAACAAAGGGGAGAGTGGGTGAGAATCATAGTAAAATTGTAAGGTATCACGCCTGTCGGAAAAGGAAACTAAAGAGGGCTGAAATTAAACTGTTTGTCTTATTTCATAAAAATACTTTAGTTGCAGTTTCCAAAAAATAGTAATCAAGTCTATAAAGCGGTTTACAAAGCAGCAGCAGACGTATCAATATTAATGGTAGTAGTAGTAGTAGTAGCAGTGGTAGTAGTAGTTACAGTGGTAGTGAAAAAAAGAAGATATAGAAGAAGACATCAGTGCCCTTGCCTGTGAAGGCTAAACAACCTATCCACTAGACATACGACAAAAAAAAAAAAAAAAAGCTCGCCATTTTCACATAAAATGTATCTGCAAACTGCCATAAAAATATTAAGTTGATATTAACCTTGAACTCCTGAACCGAGCACAAACACCTCAGTGTCCACGACTCTCGCTGGGAGGTCCACTTTTTCTGTCAAGCTCCTTGCCAGCCTGAAACCGGAGTGCTGGAAGAAATGTCTTCGGAAAGCATATCTACCAAACCGAGAGGCCGCATCACCAGTTGAGATCCAAGAACCACCCTGAGAGGGAACAGGTTCCAAGCCGTTAGTTTGAAACATCTACATGTATATCATATATGTACAATCAACATCATCCTCAGGTTTTGTTTTTCAAAGAAGATGCTGGTACTCACAAACAAGTGTCCAAAAAAAGGTGCCTGTACTCACGACAGATTATTATTATCTTATTATTATGTCGGCTTCTGTGGCGTTGGCATTGCAAATGTGCGTTGTAATGCCGGGGTACCGGGTTCAATCCCAGTTGTGGGCCTTATGTTGGTTTCTACAGTGGTATCAAGAAGCCAACACTCCAGAAAGCAATGGCAAACTACTGGACATAAAATTTGCCTAGAAAAACCACAACAGCCAAAAAATGTCTGGGTTGATTCATAATCCTGTAAAGGATACCCAACTAACTTTTAACTCACCACAAAATGTCTATTAAAGTAGTACTAAAGACATGATGGCTTAAAAAAAAAGGTGCCGGTACTGAGTACAGTTGCATACTACCACAAGAAAGCTCTTATAATCATCATCATTATCCTGTTATGCTCTTATAAATCACATGTGGTTCAATCTAGTCCTAAATTCTATTCTATCCTGTTCAATTCTCTCGATATCAGGGATAGAAACCAGTTCAACTCCTTTGGCCTCTTTCAACAAAGTGTGTCTAAGGGTTTCTCTTTAACTTCATCGTTTCTTCAGTCCATTTGGCCAGAAGAGCAAGAAGCAGAACATTACATCTCCCAGGATACCAGAAGCCATAAAAGAGGAAGTGGAGAAATAGATAAAGAAGAAGGAACTTGTTCAATTCCTATCTGAATAGTGGCTCTTTGGGTCTTTAGGTTTCAATATTTCAGATTGCAGTTCCACTGAAGGGTAAAAGCCGTCCATTTGTTTGCTCATCCTTACATTACAATTTTTATTTACCAACCAACGATTCAGCCACCAACCCACCCATCCATCCCTGCAGAGATCCATTCATCTGCTCATCCATCTGTCTATCTTACTGTCTTGTCTTTTTTTAAATGATCTAGTTACAAATGTATGATGCATATACACATTGCTTATTTACCTTCTCCATTGCTGTAAAACAATCTAGAGTAAAATTCGAAACTAAAAGTAAAGAAAATAATTTTTACACTAGTGACACATTGGGCATAAGATGAAAGACGCATATTTTTATTAATCAGTTGGCATACAATGGGTGATGTGTTCAACATCACGCCGGATACCTTCATTTCCAAGACATTACCTGGTACCATTTTGAGGCAGCCTTATTACTCAACATTTACAACATGCTTGTCAAAGGGAACATGGGTCTATTCTTGTTTCCCACAATGAGGCCCCAGAACCCAAACCGAGATAGGCAGTGTCAACTTTGGAACCAAGGTCAAGTCTGAGAAAAACAATCTGTGGATTCGAGCAGCAGAAGAAGAAAAGTTAGCAATCATTGGTGTTAAACCATAATGATAATATTTTCAGTACTGACCAAGATAACATTGTGCTTGCCATCAAAGCAGGGAGATGAGAAGTCATCATACAGGAAGTGACTGTTGAAGCAATCCAGACCATTGAAGTGATCCTCCATCCATTCCCAAGTGTTGCCAAAAACGTCGTAAAAGCCAGCCTTTGTTGGTGGGAACATGTTCACTGGCTGTAGAGTATCGATACTTATCATTATGGTTTGTATAAAACATGTTAACACATCAGCAATCTGTCAGAAGTGGACCATTCAATGAAGAGGGAAACATGTACAACATACATAAAATCAATCTAGGTAGAATGATTAGTTCTCCCAACTTCGACTGCTCCCCGGAATGGACTTGATGTTTGCATCTTTCATGCCGTTCCATTTAGCTAAAATCTGAATCAGGTACTTCTCAGTCTATCTCACCTCCTCTTTCCATATACCTAACCATGGAGTATTTTTTTAAATACTCTAATTGTTATTTTCATTTTGCAATGGGAATCGATGACATTTAAGAGAAACCATTAAATGAACTTTGCTGGGAGGAGCCAAAAATGCTGGACTGGACTCCATCCATGATATCAGTAGGATTGCACTGCACAGAATAGAATCGAAGACTAGACTGCAAGCCATATGTGATGTAAAATGGCACAACATGATGACAATGATGTAAACTAAAGACTTTATTTACTCGTAGTTTGTAAGAAGTTATGGAAATATGCTTTACATGTCTGTCTATACATAAAATATGTTTAAAGACATCTGTTAGTAACTTTATTGTCATTATTGCCTCATTTGGAAGAAGGTGTGGCTTCTGGGACTGAACAAGTAATGTGATATATAATTATTTTAAGGAAAACATAGGTGTGAACATTTTAGGCACAGAAGCATTGTGATCTACAAATTAACATGCAATGATTGAACTCATATCTCTAGTTTTTTTAATGAGTGGCAATCAATCAATACATGTTAATTTGTCCATAATTTATCTAAAAATCATATGCTAAATTATCTTTCACAATATTTTTCGAATGTTGAAACACCACTTTCAAGAACTGGTATATTATAACTGACTATAATATTAAAGAGCCGTCCCAATATATGAAGCAATTTATTTTATTGTTTTAAAACCTCACCCCGGCTCGGTTGGGGGCCCTTTATAACCCCATATTTGAACAGGTTCTATGGGACTTGTCCCCAGGTGATCCTCATCCCAATAGTGACACATTATGTCACTGGGTGTTTATCGGGTGTCCTGGTGGGGTTGTACATACATCAGTTATATTATAACTGAGGAGATTTACGCTGAAATACATAAGAGTAAAAATCTGGAAGGAGATGATGGCCTTATAATCAACTGCGACTTACAACACAATGTAGTACAGTCAATTTTTCAGTCATATTACTAGTGCAGCTGTCATGGATACCCTTCACATAACTTACTAAGAGCTTGAGTTGAGTTGATTCAAGAGCCGACATCACAGCACTCGAGGCATTTCCATAAGCTCTCTGTCCCCATCTTCAGCAGACATTGCTAAGTTCCAATACTAATGGTGCTAGTAGCATTCTGATTAAATGTCCATCTTGCCTTTCCTCTGAGCTTCAAGTATCGGCCAGAACCCCTCGTCACTCCCCGCTGCATCAGTCTCACCAGACTGTGGTGATCGATCTGTGCCTCTGAACTATTAAAAGGTTGAATTACGTATACAGGATTTACTCTGTTAGAGTGGCATCCAGGATATCCAACCTTCAGCTGGCAACCCAAATGTTGTTGAGGGAGGTGTCAGACAGCCAATTTGTCAACACACTTATTTTTAAAAAGTTAACAAAACTGCTTTTATATATAAAAATCAAAATGTTTGTTGAAAACGCAATGCTGACAACACTATGATGCAGACTTCAAACTCTGTAAACTTGTTTCGTGTATACTCAAGTTTTTATACAGTCTGTTCTGGTCACGTTTAGCTTTTTTCAAACCAGTAGAAGAACTATTTTGTTCAAGTGCTTGTTCAGCAATTTGTTTGTTCCACTACATTCTTAGAAGTAAATGCTTATTCCATTAAAGAGTAGGTAATATTTCTACTTACTGTTGATGAACCATATTGTAAATTCAGATTTGCATTGATCTCCTCCTGAAAAATAATGTCACTGGCTGTTCCTGCTAATGTCGGCAGCTGTTGAAGAAATTCAATGCATGCATTACTGGTGTATTAGACGAAGAGGCTAAGTGCCGTATGCATTATTATTGCATGTGTACAGCGAGTTTGTCATGACTGATTAATTCCGTCACTGATAAAATGCAATTAAGTGGCTACTGTTAATTATGCCAACTCAAGTAGCTGCCTAATGCATTAACTGTATAGGCATGTTTCTGTATTTTGTCAGAACTCATTTTTTGCTCACTAGTTTTAAATGGGACGGTAAGGAACATTTAGTCTGATTTAAAAAAAATTTTTTTACTGGCTGACTGACTGACTGACTTTCTACCCCACCAGGACATCACACAAGCGATAAACACCCGATGACACAAAGCGCCACCATGCGGATGAGGATCGCCGTGGAGAGGTCCCAGAAACCGCGTTCAGACATTTGGCCATATGTATGGCCTGCCTATATTGCGGCCCCTGGCAAAAGCCAGGGTAGGGCTTAAAATGACAAAAAATTTCGTCCTAATAAGGACGAAAATGGATACTTTTTTACTGGCACAGGAATGAAGGAAATATGGGGTAACCCATTTTCTGTAAAGCTGGAACACCATCTGCTAATAATCCACAAAGAGAACACTGATCCTTGTAAATTTCCAGTGGAGAATATTTCTGAAACTTAGTTTAACTCACTTAACGCAATTCCTGCGAAGACTTCTTTGTGTACTGGGTCAGGAAAAAAGCCTATACACCAGTTTCACTCTGATAGACGCGAGTCTTATTCTTGATGACGTAATTCTAAGGCCCCTAACTTGTATGACTCTCCCCTGCCCCCTGCAGGAAATCTGCAGAAGAGTTAAGTGCCCCCCTTCCCCACCCACCCCTAGCTATTCACAGAAGTACTCTTGTTAGTATTTTTTTTTTTGCCCTTTAGCACATAATAATATAAAAATAATATTTATTATTATTGCACATGGCTTAGGCCCATGAGCCACCCCCCCCCTCCCCTTCCCCCCCTCATAAAAATTTACAAAGGGGATGAACCCCCTTCCTCACCCTATTCTGTTTGCTTTGTGTCGGTGTACCTGGTACATACATAAAATACATACATTCTAAGTCTGAACAACAGAAGTAACTCCTAGAACCTTTTAATGAAATCTACAGCCATACCTGTGGTCCTCTCATTGCGTGGTGTTCAGCCTCAATAGGCAGGCGGTAACCCTGACCTTTCCATTTGCAGAAAGCTTTCGCTTCATGGTAGTTGACTTCTACAGGCCAGTCCCAAGGCATGTCCACGTCGTTGAACATTACACGCAGCCTATGTAAAACATGACAGTAAGCTAGCAGTTGATTTCCCCTTAGATATTTACTTTCAGCATGGCTAATTATTCCAGATACTTTACTTTACATTGTTTAATATTCAAATAATTAAAAATTAATAATATTATGATTAAAGCTCATAACAGCAGACCTAAGAACTCTTGGAGTCATTTAGTAGAAAGAGAAGGATAATCCGGAGATGAATGAAGGCTCGTTATGTCTACAGCCATGTAAACAGTGCAAAAACACATTGAGATTAGTTTAGTTTATGCAAAGGATCAACACCATGGCACAAAAGTAGTAACCCATAAATGCTCCGCTCTACTTATAACTCAAGCCTGAGTCTGAAAGAATCTCAGTGCAGTGTATGAACTCCACAGCACCAGCAAAGATCCTAAAATACCTTGGGTTGATTTTTAACTCCAAATTTTGCCTGGGCAGCACTATTAGGCTAATATTTTCCACCTGCCAAGAGATTTTTTACGTGCCCAAAAATACACACGGGTTTCCGATCTTACTACCCAGAGAGCAGGGGAAATTAGTAGAAGTCCATGTGAAAAAATCCCAGCCTTCCCCGGGGCCTAAACCTGTGACGTCCAGCACTCGAAATAGACGCCATGCCTCAAGACTACTTAGACCTCCTATATTGAGATTGCCACAGGCTGAAGAGAATGGTGCAATGGGAGTGACCAGGGAATCTGGCAGACAATCCACAGAGGAAAGGCAAGTCGGATATTTAATTAGACTGCTACTGGTACCACTAGAGGTGGAACTCTTTGCTGGCTGCTTAAGATGGGGATGGAGGGCTTATGAGAATGTCCTGAGGGCTGTGGTGTCAATTCTTGAAACTCTACTCAAATCAACAGCTGCAGCAGTGAACCTCAAGAGCTTAGAATGCTGAAGAAATAGAAGGAAGAAGAAGAAGAAGAAGAAGAAGAAGAAGAAGAAGAAGAAGAAGAAGAAGAAGAAGAAGAAGAAGAAGAAGAAGAAGAAGAAGAAGAAGAAGAAGAAGAAGAAGAAGAAAGGAACAAAAATCATGAAAACAGGAGTCTGGCAGGGGTGTTAGCATGTTTGCCTGCTCTCCTGGTATCATGCTGAAAGAACCATTTTCACAGCACTGACACTTTAGACATATGATGCTACACTCATAATGGCTAGATGGGTGATGGGGCAACAAAATGCGGCTGCCTTTACTTCCAAGGACAGGCTAGATCAACCTAGAACCCAAAGTCAATGACAAAAATTATCAGCTAAATAAACGGGCTTTCACTGAAATTTAGCTCAGGGTTAGAATTGTTGAAACATACTTGTAATTGCTGTGTTTTGCTTTCTTGTGTCTTTCAAGTCCATTTTTCACTTCATTCAACTGTCCAAAGTTCAGTTTGCAGTGAGAATAGCTTGCCAGATCTGCTCCACAACCAGACTTGCAACCTACAGAAAGAACAAAAGTCTTTATGGGTACATGTAGTCATGGAGCTGCAGTGATAAAATTATTAATGCATTTGCTTGCCAGGTCAGCTGTCCAGGTGCAAACTCCAGCAGAATTTGTTTATTATTAAATTTTGTGTCTTTTTAAGTGATAAATATTTAAAGATGATATCTGTTATTATTCATAGCCAGTACATAATAAATTTATTATCGCTGCAGAAAATACAATGGGATATGTTTTGTTATGTGTATGCCCATGTTGACCTTGATCCACACTTCACGGATCCATTTGTGTAGATGATGACATCTTCTGGGTCTGAATGCTGTTCTATCAGTTCCCTTACCTCTGTGTCTACGGCCACAGGAATTTGATTCCTGCAGTATCTTCCTAGTGCGATGACAACCGTAGAGATGCCAGGCATGTCTACTGGTGTATTCATCCACTTTTCCGTGAGTGATCACGTCTAGGTCACATACCTTCTGGATTAAATCCTCAGCCTTTGCCAACCAGGAGCGGCCTCTTTGAAGATGCTTTTTTTTGTGTGTTTGTAGTATTTAGCTTTGTGCAGTGGGTGGTCAACGTCTTCCAATACCCTCATGTACATCTTGATCTGTGCAACTTTGTATCTGCTAGTCATCGTCGGCCAACCCAGGACATAACATATGGCGTTGCAGGAAGTGTCTTTTGTACAATGAGATATAAACAGACTGATGAAATTAGTAACCACGGAAATTAGATGTCTGAGAATGGCTGCAGGAGTGACCAGAAGAGATCAAATCAGACATTCCCCTGGTGGGTTCCGGGGCCCTATTATAGGGAAAACAAGAATAGACCCACTGCCTACCCAAAAGCATGTCGTAAGAGTTGACTAATTGGGAGCTTCCTTTGAAGTCGGAGTGCATTTGCCTGGGAGACAAGGTACCAGGAGTCTGCATTTAAAAGAGTCAGATCTATAAAACGGATGCTCATGAAACACTCTGGTTCTGGAACAAGGCTGCAGTCCAGAAATGGACAAACAACCAGAACTTTCCACCAGAGTTTACAGCTGGTGAACGAGAAGAAGATGAAAATCAGACATGAGGACATAAGTGAAAAGGTCGGCACATAATCAATTCTTAATTACATACAAAGACAGCAGAAGTTGAATCTCCTACGACACTCAAAGCTGTAAAAGAGGAAGTGATTAAGAAGAAGCAGAAGCAGATAATAAAGCCTGCCTTTTGCTGAGATAATTTCCCCAGTGAACTTATGGTATTTGCAAGTTTCAAGCAGTAGTTATTGATCTAGAATTAAGATTAGTGTATGTTAGCGATATGTTAGCAGTATGTTAGTGGTATGTTAGCGATATGTTAGAGGTATGTTAGCCTATATGTTTTGGCTGGCTAACAACTACAAATGGTCTTAATGGTATGATGGCTGGACTCTGCTTAAATTCTTGAGTTCGAATCCACACAGGGTCGGATTTTAACAGAACTGACCTTGATTCAGAGGTTGGCCCCACCTTGTATGTATTTCAGGGAAATATTATGGGAAGCGAAGGTGGCCAGTGTAGTTGCATTGTATAGGTTGATCTTCCTTTCTTTGAGACTGTTCTTTACACTGTCATTCCAAATTTTTCAAGGTCTACCTCTTGATATTTGTGGTGGTTTTATTTATTCAGTGTGGCTCTTTGTGGCAGTTAGTACGAGGGCATTCTCTTCACATAGCGATCTCAACACTTGCTCTTGAAATAACTGGCAGCTACTCTTTAATGAACTGTATGACTTTTTTTTCACTCTTAGTCTTCTAATTTCTTCATTTTGAATTGTACCTCTTCTTGTTACTCCATCAGCTCATTTTTACTTATGAAATTATTTCCTGGTCTCGATTTTCAACCAAGGTCAGCCTGGAAGGCCAGCTGAACGGAGGAAAATATGTCACAACCTGGATACAAACCAGTGAACACCAGGCCGACAAGCAACAAACATTTTGAATACATACAAAACATTGCTAATACGTGCAGAGACAACTTCATCTGTGTTTTAACTGACCCTGATCACAGACCCAGAAGCTTGGGTGTCTGGCCTGTCTGTATTGCACCCACATCCAACCTTCTTCGGTCCACAAATCCTGACTCATGTAACCTCCTCTTTCTACAAATTCAAGAAATGCAGCATTGGTGGTCAGGAACTGACTGGCTTCAAATGGGGGGACACTGAAAGGAGACAAGACAGTAAGGTCAATAGAAGCATGATCAATTTATTAAATGGGGTTTATGGGATGAAGTGGTCAAGCCGTTGCATCCTTCTTTGAAGGTGGGGAGTTCATTTCATGGACTGCGTCGTTCAGGTCATTAGAGAACCTTCTTTACGGAGACCTATAGGGATGGTCACTGGAGCTATGGAGTTCATCCTTTGTGTCTTAGCATGCAGTTAGACATTGTGCAGCAGGTGACTGAGACATAAAACTAGGTGCAACAAATTTGATCTTATCAATTTCAATGTGCTTTAGCAATTTCTTTTAGCTCAGCGGTTCTCAACCTGTGGGTCGCCACCCCCTTTCACAGGGTCACCTGAAACCATCGGAAAACACATATTCACTGAAGTTACGAAGTTGCAAGTAAAATAATTTTATGGTTTGGGGTCACCACAACATGAGCAGCAGTATTAAAGGGTTGTGGCATTAGAAAGGATGAGAACCACTGTAATGGCTGATAATCAAAGTACACATATCTGAATGCTTGCAAGTGGGATGTAGTTATTCTTGTGTAAGCAATCAAAAGAGTGAGACTATAACCCTGAAGATGATATTAAGGGGCAATGACGATGCAGTTTTACCAGCTAAACAGATACAAAGCCAGTTCTAGAAGATAACAGACATAACATAACCCTTGACCCATTCGAATCATGGAGGTGTATTGATGGAAGCACTAGCACATAAAACTTGCCATCTTTCTCTTGGTGAATAAGTGTATGATAACTTAGTCCTGTCCATTTCTTGATGTTTTTATTCCAGGATATTCTTTTCCCTCCTCTTCATCAATAACCCCCAATGTTCCATGAAGTACAGTCTTTGCAATCGAATCATGTCTCACCACGTGCCAAAACCAAGCTAGCTTGCGACGTTTCACCACAGCCAAGAGAGGCTCCTGATGTCCCGCAAATTTGTATATATTGTCTCTGACATATTTGTTACTTTTGTGTTCATAAAAACTAATTTCAACATTTGAAAGCCTGAATCCTCCGTTCCATTATCACAGTCAAGGTTCAACTCTCACATCCGTATAAGAAAACAGACAATACCAGTGATTTTTAAATAGTGACCTCGACTGCGATGCTGATTTTGCTCTTCCACATCGTATTCATGTGCAAGAGCAAAATTAGCATCGCAGTCAAGGTCAATATATTCAAATTCTAGAAGATATTCAGCACTGAAGGGGAAACAAAGGCCGAAGTTTAATCAGGTTGCATGTCAACTCTTCGTTGGTTACCAAAGAAGGAGACAGAGCACATCTGGGGATTCGCTGAGTGCAGTGATGTAAATTCTTGACTGATTCATTAATTCATTCAAAGCCAGTTATGAACTGGGAACTGAGCCCAAGCCACAATGTTAGCTAAATAGCCCACAATCCTCTATACTGCAATAATTTATGCAGTGTTAATCAAACAATTTACCATCTGTTCCTTCATTTGTTCATTGCCACTCAAGCACAAGCTCTGCTGAAGTATAGTAAGTAAAAGTAAAGTAGTAAGTAAAGGACTCTTTTCCATGCCTTTAGGTATATAGGGCTAGACCTATATTTTTATAGACCAATCGGCGCAAGATAGGAGATGTGGTCAGCATCACACCGGCCACCTTTACTTTCCCGGGACTGCACCCGGTACCCACTCAAGACTGGGTCGACCTGGGAGCCAAGGTTATTTTTGAAAAAAGTCTGGCTCCGCCAAGGAGTGAACCCACGCTAGGCCACGGGTATGAAAGATATAAATATTGAAGCATGAAATATAAATATTGTATTTATAAATATATTTGAAAATCACATACTTGCAAACAACTTCGCCATATTCATTGTCCCAGCCATAGGAGGGAAAATCAGCCGGTTTATTTTGACTTACATTCTCCAACTCTTTGATTCTCAGCCATTTATTACATGATCTTATTGTTCTAATTGTTGCTTTATTTATTTTATTTACATGCCGTGATTGTAACTGACTCACGGAGCATGTTGAGAAAAGTGGAGACAGGCATGCTCCATGCAGAGTGGCAAGCATCACTTCAGAGGTATAGGGTAGTTAGCTCCCTTAGAATATTTTCTTCACAATATGCCGGTGTGTTGGGAAATGAGCAGTGACAAAGACTGGCTGGTTTGGCACCACTTGGTGGTGAATTGATGTATGATCAACTAGATGTTGTGAGCGATCTTTGGGAGTGAGTGAACAGTGTGGAGGCACACATAGATCATTACAGTCTGAGGAGAATGGCGCTGTGGGGAGTTACCAGGGGATCTGGCCGACGCTCAGCACTCAAGGAAAGATCGGGACGGATAAAAAGTAGACAGTTACTGGTACAGTCGGAACTGGAACTCTTTGTTTGCTGCTGAAGATGGGGACGGAGCACTTATGGGAATGTTCCAAGTGCTGTGATGTCGTTCTTAATTCAAAATTCAACATTTCTTTTTTTTTCAGAAGGAAATACTTTTTTGTGTGTGTGTTCACATTTATAATCCAACTTGTTTTGCTTAAAATAACAACTGATTTGAGTAAAGTTAAAGTAACTCCTGCTTGGGACAAAAAGTGTTAGACAGTGATATCTTGTTCAACCCATCTGGGTTATATGTAGTTTTTTTTT
>CAJHNH020008467.1:347380-366216 GCA_905116865.2 Candidula unifasciata
TTTCCTCTCTCTCTTAAAGAATCCTCTCCTCCCTGCTTCCCCCTCCCTCCTCCCTCCACGCTCCTCCTCCTCCCTTCCGCTTTCCTCGCCTCCTTCCTCCTCCCCCTTTCCTCCTCCTCCTCCTTCCTCTCCTCCTCTCTCCTCACTCCTAAGATTCTTTTCTCCTCCTCCTCCCCCTCTCCTCCTTCTCCCTCCTCCTTTCCTCCCTCCTCCTTTTCCTGCCTCCTCCTCCTTCCTTTCACTTCCTCTCTCCTCCTCCGCCCCTGTCCTCCCTCCTAAGCTCCTCCTCTCTCCCTCCTTCTCCTTCCTCCTCCCCTCATTGATTCGTCTCCTCCTCCTCCTCTTTCTCTCCTTTCCTCCTCTCTTCCTCTGCCTCCCTCCCCTCCTCCCTCCTCCCCCTCCTTCCTCCTCTTTCCCTCCTCCCTCTTCCTCCTCTCCTCCTCCTCCCTTTTCCCCTTTTCCTCCTCTCTCCTTTTTTCCTTCCTCTCCCCGCTTTCCCTCTTCCTCCTCTCTCTCCTCCTCCTTCTCATCCTCCTTTCCTTCCTCCTCCCTCCTCCCTCCTTCCTCCTCTTCCTCTCCTTTCCTCTTCCCTTCTTTCCTTCTCCTCCTCTTCCTCCTCCTCCTCCTCCTCCTCCTCCTCTCTCCTCCTCTCTCCTTCTCCTCCTCCCTCCTCCTCCTCCTCTTCCTCCTCCTCCTTCCTCTCCGCCTCTCTCTCTCCTTCTCATCTTCCTCCTCCTCTCCTCCTCTCTCCTCCTCCCTTCTCTCTTCCCCTCTCTCCTCCCTCCTCCTCCCCTCCCACCCTCCTCTCTCCCTTTCTTCTTCTTCTTCCCCTCCTTCCTTCCTCCCTCCCCCTACCTCTTCCCTTTTTCCTCACCCTTCCTCCTTCTTCCTCCTCCTTTTCCCTCCCTCCTCCTCCTCCTCTCCTCCTTCCTCCTTCATCCTTCCTCCTCCTCCTCCGGCCTCCACTCCTCCCCTCCTCCTCCGCCCCCACCCTCCTCCGGCCTGAGACTCCTCTCATCCTCCCTCCTAAGTCTCCTCCTCTCCTTATTATCCTCCTTGAATATATCTCATCCGATATGCCTTCTTCCTTGACTTACAGCACGTCTATAATGCTCACAATAGCGCTTGGACTACCTTGGCCCAGAAGAGCAACCAAGAGGTTTTGAAAGAGGCTGGAGCCTGAAGTCAACTTATCACAGAATTTTTCTGCCATGTTATGAGAAGAGGGAAAATGGAATATGTTGTGACCACTGGAAAGATCTGTGGAAGGATGGATAGAGGAAGACAACGAGAGAAGATTCTTGACAGTCCTGATGCATGGCATGGATGTGTGTAAGTTGTCAATTGGTACATGCTGCAGTAGATCGCGGATTGTAGAGAGGTGTGATCGCTCATGTCAGTCTTCAAGGCACCTGATGATGATACTAAATAATTAAAATACCTTTTAATCAATAAGATGTATTTTGAATATTACACTCTTTCTACATTTATATGTACCATTCATCATTCAACCGATAACATAAGCAATACTACGCCAGATGTCTTTACATCCACAAAACGTTTATCAGATCTAATATTGGGCAATCTAACAATGGAAACCAAAGTCAAACACGTCCAAAAGTATAGTCGTGTTAGGCTGTGAGATGTACACCAACTAACACTAACCCTACTTCTCCCCCCCCCCCCCCCCAATAACATTTTACCTTCCCGGGAACTCCCAAAGAAATCTCGGAGTTCCAGAGAAGGGTAAAATAAAATAAAAGAGCTTAATTAAATAGTATAGTTACTAATGTATACATAGTACAACAGGCAACTTACGGTATCATCCCAGCTCATCTCATCCACACCAGTTTCAAAAATGGTCTCAAAATCCAGGTTGATGCGCTCCTGTGAGTTGTACAAAAACATAAATGAACACAAATAATCCTACTGTGAAATGAATACTCTATGCCCCAAAACCATTCCTTTTCATTTTTTATTAGAAGAAATTGTCACGTTCAACCAGCACCCCCAAAGGGGGAGCTTTCAGTTATAATTGTAACTTAGGCTATTTGTGCCAGATTAAATTGCTTAACATTACTCACACTAGAAAGGATTCTTGCAGTGTTGACACGATCAGAAGAAACAGACCCAAATACTGTCCCGACTGATGACGAAATCGTCTACCGGCCAGCCAATGGGTGACAGGTAGAGAATGGTCCACAAACATTTTTGAATCACTAATATTCACAAGAATTTTCTAATATTTGGAGCTCCAGTAATGTAGTGGCTAAAAGCTTACCTGCAGGCCCGAAGGTCTTGGGTTCAAATATGCATGAAATTGGGATTCAACCTTGGCTCCCAGGTCGACCCAGCCTACAATATGTACCAGGTAACGTTATGGGAAGTCAACGTGGCCGGCAGCAGGATGTTGACCACATCCCTCATCGAGTACCAAACAGTCTATACAAGTGAGACTAATATCTTGCGTGAAAAGGGTTCTTTGCTCACTAACTTTTTTTTCCCTACTTTAAATGTAGACTAAACCAAACATTGCCTAATATAACTGCTGACAGAGAAGTCTGGCAATCTTTCTGGCAAACCTCTACATCCCAAGGTAGATGAGGAGTGACTAAGTAAGTAAATAAGAACATATTGTGTTATTTTTGTTGTTGCTGAAAAAATATGTTTAATCTACTTCCTGGCTACAGTGTAACGTTTGTTTATCCAGAGAGCTTTTTTTCCGCAAATCAAGCAATTCACTGTGAGTGTCTTGGACAGTTCAAAGACAACATACTTTTCTTGAATTTTTCTATAACAGATAATATATATTAACTTACTTACTGTAAGAAGCTTGTTAGTTTAACTTTTTCGGCCTTAATGTCTTTTGTGTAAACTCACCAGACTAAACATTTAACATCTTTAATTAGAAAAAAAAAAAAAACATAGACAAAGTTTGAGTAATCACTGTGTGAGGCTAAAAGAATTAAAAAGATAACTTTCGGAGTGAAACTGATAAAGGTAGTTATCGCCCAATCCAGACGTCCAGCCCCAAAGAAACATTTACAGTTATGTGTTGCAATGCTATCCTTTCCTTTCTGAAACATAAAAAAGCAAACTATGTATGCAAAACTGGCATTGGAAGTCATCCGCAGAGGGCACATTAGGTTGCGACAAGATCACAATTCAGCCCTGAACATACTGACTCCTTTGAGATTTTACCCAAAACCATGGGCGCCAACACAAAGAAAACATGGGGATGTGAGGTCTACACATTTTCTGTAAGCAGCTGAAGATGTAAGGCGGCCCGGGGGAGGGGGGGGGGGAGGGCAAGTACCTACAAAATAATTTGAGATGCATGGGTGAATGGTAAAAAAAAAAAACTTTATGGTTAGTCTCCATATAGATTTGGAGGGGCGGGGGGGGGGGGGTGGGCCTCAGGGGATTGAGGCCGCGAGTTCCAGTACCTAAAATGTCCTATTATATATATATATATATGTGAAGTAAAAAGGAATACTTAAATAATGTTTCAAAAAATGTAAAGAGCATTTCCACACCTTGAAGTGCATCAGTCATTTTGTCCAACCTCATACTTCAGTATAGAAATCAGCACTAGAATAAATAACGTGGTCAACCTTGACTTCCCAGGATTTTCACTTTACCAACTTTCAGCTAGGCATACATAGGAGACTATGTCTATTTTAAAGAATCAAACTCGATGCGGATTTGAACCAGTGACTACTGAGTGGGCTAGCAAGTGTGCTACCAAGGTTCCCATTACAAAATTCGGTAAGACACAAATTATATGAATATAACAATTTAAAATTCTCATTGCGTCTTATGGGCTATTACCTTGAGGTTTACCATACCATTCTGCGATTTGGTGAATTTATGATGAACTGATACATGACAAGGTAGATGTGGTCAGGGTCCTTTAGGAACAAGTAACGAAGTCAGAAGAGAAACTGGATTATTAAGCCTGGAGAAAATGATGCACCTTGGTTTGACTAGAGGGTCTGGCCGGATCACTACAGTACGAGGAAAGGCAAGACAGACATATAACCAGACTACGACCGGCACTATTAGTATTGGGACTCTGCATTGGCTGCTGAAGATGGGGTTGGAGCGCAAATGGGAATTCCCTGAGTGCTGTGATGTCAATTCTTGTCTCAACTCAACTCTGCGATTAAAATTCATCTGGACTGCAGACATAAAAGCCAGATCCCAGATACCCTGTTCAACCTTCAAAGAAGTTATGCATGCACCTGTAATGTATACACCTGCCAGGTGTAAACTGCAGCCCTATGGGGGGGGGGTAAGGACGGTTAGCCTGCAACATTTCTAGAGGGAAAACTATATATATATAGTTACCTTAATAAGCCCAACAAGCATCAGTTTGTTCACATACACAGCCGCAGTATGTCCATAGTAGAAGACCAGGGGAAGTCGAAGGCGATCCGGACACTTGTAGAACACGGTTTCATCTGTGGTCGAATTACAAATGTTACACATTCATTATTTGATTGTTTAGTAATGCGATTTGACAATTTTCCCCGTATGGGTTCTTGAGCCAAATCCTGCGGTTATGTGCGTGCACTCGCGGGCGAGCACGCACGCACGCACACACACAAAACAGACTTCACTACAAACATTGTAAAAGGTAATTAATTAGAGCTTTTCTGAAATCGAATGTGTTGGGCGGAAAGGCGAAGATATTGCAGTTTTTCTGTAAACTACAACACATCGCACCAGCCGCATTTTTAATGACAAATTTAAAGAAGAAGGAGGAAGAGAAGAAGAAGTAGAGGAAGGACAAGAAGATTTAGAGTACACTCAGTTATAAGGTGGTAACATTGCATGCAAATGAAATCAGTAGACAACAGACAGAGGCCGTTTTTGTTAAGACACACAGTGAGGAAACCCGGTAATAGTATAACGAGAAAATTATCTTTCACTGGGACCCGAAGGAATAAATAGACATGAGGTGACTCAAAAACACTGTAGAAAGAGAATTACAGTCAGAGGTAACTAAGACGAGGAGGGTATGACCAGCTGCAGGAGATGGAAACAGACAGGTATCCTTGATTGCACTGGTTGAGAATCTAGTGAGGCAAAAGAAGAGAGTCAACTATTTTCTAAATCGGACTTCTAGCAAATCCTTTCTTGTAAATTTGTGTTCGAAACTACACCTTCAAAAGAAAACTAATGAAAGTAGAAAATCTGGCGTAGTGGGTAATAAACAGGCAGACATATTGGCTAGATCTGCACCACAGGGGGGGGGGGTGAATTGATGCATAACAAGGTAGATGTGGTCAAGGCCCTGTGGAAATAAGCAACGGAGTCAGTAGAGAAAGAAGATTATTAGGGCCTGGAGAGAATGAGGCACCTGTGTGTAACCAGAGGGTCTGGCCGGCTGACTACGCTCAGGGGAAAGGCAAGACGGACATTTAACCAGATTGTGACCAGTACCATCAGTATTGGAACTCTACGCTGGCTGCTGAAAATGAGGACAGAGCACGCATGGGAATGCCCCGAGTGCTGTGATGTCTATTCTTGACTAAACTCAGGTAGAAAACTATGTAAAAAAAAAAAAAGTAAATGTTCTTCAGTCATGTAATAGGAAGAGGAGTATTGGAAAACGTGATGACTAAACAGATTGGTTAGGGGTGGGGGGGGGGGGGGGGGGGGGTAATAAAGTATGCGATGTTTGCCGACGGGAAGCGATGGCATGGAGGAATATAATATCATCTGTGAAATTTATTCAAAATACCAAGGACCGAGATCTGTGATTTTATGTTCCTACAAGCTGCTTTAAACCCATGTATGTCTTGATACCAGGTTACTAACAATGCAACTGTTCTGCTTCTGTGCTTTCATTTGTTTGTTTGCGTTCACCGACTGTACACTGCGAAATGTCTTGGATCAGCGTCCATTGCTGGACTTTGCCGAGTGTTGGATTCCAGGACTTGAGTTTTATCTGCACCTTTGTTTTAAAGGGTGCTTTTTTGAGTCTTGGGCATATAGGGTTAAACCTGTGTTTTTTTTATAGACCAATCGGCACTAGGTGGGTGATGTGGTCAGCATAACACCGGCCGACATTATGTCCCAGATTTTTACCTGCGATCTGATTAGGATTGGGTCGACCTGTGAACTAAGATCATTTTTTTTAAAAGTCCAGCTCACTAAAGACCTAAACCCACAACCTTCGAATCTGACTGACTGACTTTCTACCCCACCAGGACATCACACAAGAGGTCTCAGAAACCGCGTTCAGACAATTGGCCATATTTATGGCCTGTCTATATTGCGGCCCCTGGCAAAAGCCAGAGTGGGGCTTCAAATAACAACAAATTACGCCCTAAAAAGGACGTAGTCAGGCTTACCCGTTTTTAGGTTTTTACTTAACTATGCTTCTGTGCTTTCAAATTCTTTACTTAATAAAGTTTTAATCAGTTTGGACGGGAATAATATAATGTTTTAATTTACAGTCTTGACAAATTATAATTAATTATATAAATTATAATAAAGGTAATTACCTTTCAAGCCGAGGAAGATGCTTTCATTCAGGTCATAACTGTTGTTGAAATAGTCAGTTATCTGCCTGTGAGAAAGAAGGGGAGGAAAGGAAAAAAAACCACAGTTACTATCTCCTAATTTACTTCCCCGAAGGTGTCTTCTGACAAATACTGCCTTTATTGTAATTGTACCACTTCTGCGGTGTAGGCAGGGGGGTCTTTGAGCCTGAGGTTTTAAGGCTGCATGACCAGTGATGTCCCCACGACTGTGCAGGTGAGGATTTTATTTTGCCCTCCGACAGAAAAAAATCCCTAGCCTTACCAAGGATTCGAACATGGGTCTAAAGGGTGTTCACCTGGCATTCTCAAAGACCTTGAGATCTTTGCCGGCGTTAGCGTAGCTACCAGCAGAGCCTCCAAAGACGGATAGATCAAAGGGTAGAGAACAGACAGACAGAGCACACACAGGTACTTCAGGTCAGGGTTGCCAGATAAGAAACTTCATTTTATGCCAGACCATTACCCAAAATATAACAGGAAAATGCCAAATGAAATGTAACACTGTACTCACTTCACATCAAAGGCTCTAGATTAAATTCTTCACTGTCATTTTCACTGGAAACAGTGAAAGATAGAGCGTAAACCTTTTCGGATGTAAAATCTTTAAGCATTTTCTCAGATGGGATGAAGTCTTTGCAACTCATCTATAATGATGGCATATTTCTTGTTTCGAAAATCATCAATAAGGTCATCCATAAGTGCAGGCGATATAATATTTTTTTAGGCATGAAAATTTTGTTCTATGCGACTGTATGTGCTCCAATGTAAACCCCCCCCCCCCCCCCCCCCCGACCATGCGCTCTCATGATTTCACTTAGATGATCAATTGTGCGTATTGCACAAAGGCTGGTCATGCTTACAGCAAGTTGCAACTCTGCTGCTTTAACTTTATCATTACTTTGCCTAGGCCCTTATTACAGTTGTAATAAGCTGTGATGGGCTTTTTGACGGAGTTTTCATGCTGTTTTTTTTCGGATTTTTTAATGATTTAATGTGCTTCTAGTTCTTGGTGCAACAGTGCACTGACACAGTTTGCGAAATGCTGCCTCTGATCCGTCTGAAGATCTTTTGAGCCGTGGGTATGTTTTCTTCCAGTTACTATTATACTTGCGATGTCACGAAGTGCTTTCCATTTGGGGGAGGGGGGATGACGTGGCTATTAGCAAAAGTAATAAAATCTATGAAAGATAGAACTAGGTCTATTTCCTCTCTATTTTCTGTCCTCAAGTAGTTTCGGAACAGTCTAAATCACTTGGTACCAGTGGTAGGTTTTGGTTTTATATCCCGCATTTATTCTAGTAGATTATCGAAGTCATTATCCGTTCAGGAAGACAGCAAATACAAAAAGAAATGGCACGAATTTCCGTTGGTTCGTACCAGGACATCACAACAAAATCAAACTGAAGATGTTAACTGAAGGTCTACATTGCTTTTAGTAAATCTGCGTGTTTCTAACAGAGAAACCATGAAGAAAATGTGAGCACGTCTTGATAAGAAAATCCAGTAAAAACCCAAATATGCCAGAATATTCCAGTTCATTATCTTATGCCGGTTCAATTTCAAAAATGCCAAATTTGTGGAATCTGGCATAAAAAATGCCAATATGGCAACCCTACTTCAGGTCGGGGGTTGAAGCCTTAGGTCGATACGCTCCCCTTCTTTTTCCCCGTAAAACTTCATTTCGTCACGAAACAGATATTTAATCCTTAATTTCGGATTGATTTAAAGGGACAACGACACTGAAACTTTAAGGGGTGTCACCAACTGCAAAGACAAGGCCGACCAGAGAGATGAAAGGAGGAGGTTAAAAGATATATTAATTCATACATTAGAGGCACGCCGTTAGTCTACAGATCGCCATAATATGATAGTAAACCATTATGGCAATCCAGTGTTCGGATCCATTCCTCCGTGCAGTTTCACAAAATATTGCAACTGAGAGTGTCCACTATTCTTGTTTATATTAGGGGGGTGAGGGAGGGGTGGGTGGGTGGGTGGGGGGGGGGGGGGGGGAGATATCTTTTGGCGCATTCTGCAGTCATTTTATATGGTTGGAAAAGGGGCATAGACCCACCTCACTTAACAAGCATCCCGTAAAAGGCAAATTATTAGGGATATGATGACATCGGATGTGTTGGGTCGAAATCTGATGCTAACTTATCAATGGAGTTGGCCTACAACCGGTGGTGTGTAAATGGGGAGACCATAGTATAAATAACCCATCAAGTAATCGACATCCCTCACCCACAAGGTTTTGTATCGGGGTCCCTGATTGCGCATATCGACTGCACGTGGCAACTTAGGTTAGTTGCGTATCCTTTACAGGACGTTGCAGAACTAACCCCAACAGCCCCTGGCTGTTGTGTGGTTTTTCTAGGCAAATTTACGTCAAGTAGTTTGCCATTTCTTCTGGAAGGTCGGCTTTCTTGATACCACTGTCGAAACCAACACAAGGCGCTTGGCCCGCAGCTAGGATCGAACCCGGCATCCCGGCCTTACGAAGCGTTCCCATCGACTTAGCCACAGAGCCGACACGTGGCAACTATATATTTAATTCAGTTAATTTATGTTCACACGTTAAATGCATTTAAATTGATAAAAGACATTTGCGACTAAGCCGCTTCCGGAATCAAAACATGGTCACTTAATTGTTTTATCTTGTAGATAAAGATAAGGTTTTAAAAAGTGATTTAGATAGGTCAAGATCACATACCATTCAAGAAAAAACGCTGGGAACAAATGTTTCTTTAGCCAGCACTAAATACAAGAAGGACGTAGGTCATAAAGGAAGGAAGCGAGAGAGATATGGGGAGAGAGGGGAGAGGATGGGGAGAGAGATATGGGGAGAGGAAGGGAGAGGAAGGGAGGAGAGAGAAATTTCCTGGTAATAATGCACCCCCTCCCCTCTCTTCCCAACCATGTATAGAAGTTCTCTTTATAAGTATTTGCTTCTTTGTTTCATATTATTTCACATTTATAATTATATTTGTAGCCGTTCAGCACATGTATTAGTATTATGCATTTAACAAAAGCTTTAGTTCATTTGCCCCCCTCCCCCACACACGTAAAACGTTTGAAGTCTAAAAGGTATTGTAACGAGCACCTCTAACGCCCAAATTAAATCCAAATGATCTACCTAGCTCAGACAAGACTTCATCTCATCTAAAGCAAAACATTTATGGTGAATGGCTGATATTTCATTCCGTGATAACACGGGAACCACAATACAAAGTTTAGAATTCTCAACAGTGAACTTGATCTAATTCATACAACCGCTTAGGGAAAAGCGAAAAGAAAGAAAGAAACGTTTAAATTAACACAGAAAATGAATTATACAGCTGCGGCGGGATCTGGCTGTTGCACTTACCTGCCAAAAAAGTTCTGAGTTTTATCCCCTGCAGAGGCTGTGTTGTGAGTCATTCCCGTTATTATGTAAGTATGCCCGAGGTCAGAGTGATCAGAATTCTCATTAATATTTATGAGCTGGCTGGGGTTGCGTAATGACCGACACCACGTGACGCTTACGAAACCAGTTTTGCTCAGAAATCTCGAGTTGAACAACTGGGGACGTCACAGATGTGACGGAAAATAGGTTATCCAGGTGCAAAGTAACCTTTAGGCTGATCAAATAGCTGCTGCGCCCCTCTTAGAGGTGAGCTACTTTGTGATAAAGCGAACATGGGAGAAACTCTATCAAATGAATCAAATGGACAGTGCACTACAACAGGTAGAGAATCCATACACTGAAAGACTAATTCAACGTGGAGTGTGTTGAGCTTTTGGAAGATATTCGACATTGAGGGGGGAAACAGACTGACTTCTAATTAGGTTGCAACTGGTTCTATTAATATATCAACTCTTCGTTGGTGATTGAAGAAGGGGTCATGTTCGCGTTTCCCGGCCCATCTACACACTACCTGACCTTTCTTTCATACTTTCTCAGACTCTTTTACGTCGGAGGGGTGTCACGTTGTCTTCTCTCTAATAGCATCAGCGCCGATGTCGCGTGTTCTACACTACACGACGACACAGCTATCAGCGACCCCAGAACATGTAGAACTGGCCCTAACCCAAACCCACAGCCTCAACCTAAATAATTGAAGAGACTCTTTTCAAAGAAAGCAGTACAATGTGACACCCCTCTTACCTAAATCAGACTAAGAAAGTATGCAGACGGGTTGGGAAACGTGAACAGGTCCGAAGAAGGGGACGGAGCACTTATGGGAATGCCCTGAGTGCACTGATATCAATTCTTGATTCCTTCATTTATTTCAGGTATAGATAAGGATCAGGCGAATATCACGGAAAACACAGTGGCCGCTACTTCTACTTGGTAGTTTCTTGTGCTTAGAAGTGAATGGCATGTGATGGTTCCTTATAGTTCCTCACGTGGTAGTTGTATGTAGGCTGTTGAAGTTCCGTGGAGCTGGGCAGATGTTAGCCATGCAGGCGGACTGATCATATAGCACAGGCAGATTGTTTACACTCTACAGCAGCTGTTCTCAAACTGTTTTCGCCGCGGCACCCTTGTCAACAAACAAAAACAAAAAAATCGGGCACACCTACGCTTAAAGTGGTTTGAATACTTAGGGAAATAAATCAGTGTTATGTGCACTGATAACGCGATGAATAAACCTGTTTTGATGAATTTCTAATTATTTCCTTTATGTATACGGGAAGTTTAGTTAATTTTACCCTCAAATCACTTGACCCAGAAAGTTTGGTCCTATATCTGTTTTTCATGTTAAGAATGCAGTGCAGCCGTGCCAACTGCATTGACTTCTAAATACACTTGCATCCAGAACTCTTTTTGGCTTCCTTCACGATGTTTCTGTTTTGAACTGCTGTCTTCGCTGATCTCAAGCAGATTTGGACACATTCTTAATTATTGCTGCGGCACCCCTGGCATACGCGGCACACAGTTTGAGAACCTGGGCACAAACAAACTACAAACAAACGAGGAGGATGGCAAGGCAGTCGTTTCAGAGAATTCAGCAGAGCTTTTCAGCAGAACTCAAGGAGCTGTCATTGCCTTCCAGGGACTTCCCGTAAAGTTCAGAAAGCTGTCCAGTGTTGCCACTTTGGATGTTTTACATCCAGAATAAAAAAGTAAATGCAAGACATCCCAGAAAGCAAACAACAGAGCGGCACACCCATAACATCCAGCAGGTATGACCAGTCCAAGAAAGTTACCAATGGAACGTGACCTACTTTCTGTGACATAGGTTTCATCACTCTCTGAAGGGGTTGTGTGTTAGACCCAGTTTGTCGATGTTTTTGTAGTGTTAAATGCGCTGGAATGCTGAAATATATAGAAGACGCGATACCCCCGTCACCTTGTGCCAAGGTTCAGGTGGCCCAAGGTCGACCAATCATAATTGAGATAGGCTGAAGGTCGACTGATCGGAAGTGAGCTACTGTGTATGTGGGCGGTCCGTGGGGAGACTAACGTATCTGGGCATTTCTTTTGCAGTCTCTTTCTTCTGCTACTGGGACTGAGGCTCTTGCGTTGTAAGCTCAATCGCATGATCGTCACGATCGCATGATCGTTTCCAAAGCAGCCGTCGAGTTCCGAGACAGAATTTGCTTAAAAATATAAAAATTATACAAGTTCTGATATGTTTGAATTCCGAGGTACCCCTTTACCTCTTTAATTGGGACTATAGGTGGCAGGGGACTCCAGAGGGGATTCCATAACTGTATTTGTCCTGAAAAAAGGTTGAAGACAACTGTCCTAAACACTTACTTAATATAACATGAAGTCGCATCAATATCTTCACAGGCAGAATTGTTCGCCTTATCAGTACTGCTTGTGAGGTGGCCAGCCCAATGTAAAAACTGCACCTCATTATCTAGCGGCATAGTACATGCAAAAACCTACAACTTCTCACCTTAAAAACAATAGCAAATATCTTAGGACGTGTGTTATTCTCTCGTGTCACTTCCGGCTAAGATGGCTGATAGCTGACTGAACGTTGATGCTCTTAAAAGTTATTTGTTTTCAGCTAGGTTTACTGATGCAAATTCCGCACTTCTGGTCTAAAGGTTCCGTCGCTTAGCTCTGTGACAAACATTTCACAATCTACAAACCACAAACGCATTAATATCACTTCCCGTCCTTTTAGGGTGAAATTTTTCGTTATTTGAAGCCCTACTCTGGCTTTTGCCAGGGGCCGCAATATAGCCTGGCCATAAATATGGCCTAGAGGCTGAACGCGGTTTCTGTGACCGCTCCACGGTGATCCTCACCCACAAGGTGGCATATTGTGTCATCGGGTGTTTATCGCTTGTGTGATGTCCTAGTGGGGTAGAAAGTCAGTCAGTCAGTCAACCACAGACGCTCAATATATATAAAGGAAAACAAAATTTACTGAAAATGTATAGGACTTACTGTTTGGTGCATAAAGACAGGTCAAGTGGCCGTAGAGACGAGAATGTTCTCTTTCCTGTGAGAATATCCATGATAACTTGAGACGCAGCTGTGAGCTAATTTCAGAATCTATTGATGAAATAAAATCGGTAATCAACTCTCTTTTTAACAACATCGGCGAGCGGGTCGCCCACTGGCTAGCCGGCAGACGACTTCGTCGCCGGTGAGGACATTATTAGGGTCTGTCTGCCTAGATCGCATCAACACTGCAAGAATCCTTTTCAGGGCTACTTGGTGGCCAGCAATGCTAAGCCATTTTATATGGCGTACAAAATTTGGTCACAATTATAACCTAAAGCTCTTTGGGGATGCTGGTTTAATGTGACGATTTTTTTTCCGCAAAGCAAGCCAAATCTTTTTTTCAGAATGTTGTAACTTTAACCCCGCTAATTCTGAACATTTATTACTTTTTCTAGAAAAGAAAAAGAGTGTCTTAAAGATGTACTAACCACAAAGTGTCTGTTACAATAGCGCTGAAAAACATATGCCTACAGAAATGGTGTGCTGGTATTGCGTACTGTTGGGTACCGCCTGAAAAAAAAAAAAAACCCGTACCGTTGTTAAAATAATACACACGTCATTTTCCTATAGCAGGCACTGGCGAACAGGACAGTCCAATAATAACACACAAATCAGAAAGAAATGCGAGTTTAAAAAAACAACACAAGAATGGACCTACTAATTCCTCAACAAGCATTTCGTAGGAGGGCTAACTGGAAGATTCTTTTGAAGTCAGAGTGCATCTGCCTGAGCGGCAAGGAACAACCAGCTGCACACAAATAAGCCAGTAAAATGGATGTACATACAAAACTCAGGCCCTGGAATGTTGAATCGACATCATAGCACTCCGGACATTCCCATGAGCGCTCCGTCCCCATCTTCAGTAGCGAGTGAAAAGTTCTGATTCCGATGATACCAGTAACTGTCTGAGTGCATATCCGTCTCGCCTTATCCTTAAGTGTTGAACATCGGCCAGATCCCCTGGTAACTCCCTACAGCACAATTCTACTCAAACCGTAATGAGCTATTTGTGCCTTTGGACTGTTCACTCGCACCCAATGGGCTCTTAAAATATATAACTTGTCATACATCAATTCTCCAGCAAGTGGTTCAGAACCAGCCGGTCTATCTGTCTGCTCGTTTCCCAGAGCACCGTTATTCCCTGGAGAAAATACCCAAAGGACGCTAATTACCGGGGACCTCTGAAGCGATGCTCCCAACTCTGCACGGAGCATGCCTGTCTCCAACTATCTCGACATGCAATGTGGGTCAGTTACAATCACGGCATGTGTGTACAGCTGATTCTCAAGCCAGCATAAGACTACAGCGACTGCCTCCAACTCCATTCTCAAACTACACGTTGTGATATCATAAACTAGGCTTTGTTCCACTAAGCGACGTCCATTCGCTTTTGCTACGAACCTCCATGCACCTTGTCTGTCTCTCAACACAGAGCCATCTGTATAGATAATCACATCACTTGGGCGGTGTTTGTCATGAATCAGTTGTTAAACTTTTGATTCTGCAGCACAAGCTGGCCGGTCTCTGCACTCACGTCCTGAAGTGATTAGAACCCTACACAAATCGTAATCCTCCTCGGACACTCTGACCCACTCCTTTCTCGCCCAAATGTATCAACCCAGCACACATATATAATTGTGTCTTTATCCTGCGCCATCCAAGACCTTCCTCTTTTCAGTCTGTGACTCTTTGTTCTACCTGGGGCTTCATGCAAGAGGTGCTTCTTGTCTGCAGCTACTCTGAGATATGACTTTGCTTGCAGAACTTTGAGCCTATATGCAATAGTAGGCAGTGCAAGTATATATCGCATACACAGAACCGAGACATCTCTTGTACATCCCAGAATGACACACATGTCTTCATTTTGTAGGCACTCAAGTTTCATCAGGGAACTCTTTAATATGAATGTCTCTTTTCTAAGACCATAATCTATCACCGACAGGATTATATGCTGGAACATTGTGAACAACATTATTTGTTCCATATCCGGAGAGTATAAACGGCATTCTGTCTGGGAGCCGCCGTGGTGCAGCGGCTAGGTGCTCGCTTGCGGATTCGAAGATCATGAGTTAAAATTTTAACAGAACCGAACTTTCATTTTCAAACAAGACCTTGGTTCCCAAGTCGACTCAGTTGAAATGGGTACCAGGTAACGTCGTGGGAAGTAAACGTTGCCGGTGTGCTGTTGACCACATCACCCACTGAGTGCCGATTGATCTATAACATATAGGTCTATCTATATAGGCTCAATGCGTCTGAAGTCACCGAAAAGGGTCCTTTACTTTACAAGCTTTGTAGATGAATGGCAAAATCCGCACACCAGGGCTGCCAATGTAAATTTTTTGAAAAAACCCAGCTAAGTTAACCAAAAACCCAAGCAATAAATAGGTAAGGAACAAAAATTTAAAAAACCCAGATTGTTAAAATGTGCTAAATTAATTGTTACGAAACGAAACATTTACCACTTTTATATAAGGAGATATAAAAAACAAACACAGATTTTCCGAAAGAGTCATACGAAAACCCAGATCTGGAGGAAAAACCCAGCATTGGTAGCCCTGACAGAAACACATTGTAATCCGATAACGTGGTGGTCGTGTCAGGTAGCGAGCGATGACCGATTGATCTTATCGGCGCAGAACATTGTGTTTACAAGTGCTTGACCCCTGTTTCCCCCTGTCTTTCACTAGTGATGACGTTTTGGTTTTGGCTCTTAACAGGAGCCGCCGTGATGTAGCGGTTAGATGCTCGTCTGCTGGGAGGGAGGGTCTGAAGGGTGTGGGGGTCAGGTCCGGGTGAAGATGAACTTAAAAAAAAATCAACTCAGTTCACAAGTTAACCCAGCCTCAAATGGGTACCAGGTAAAGTCCTGGGAAGTAAAGGCGGTCGGCGTGACGTTGACCACATCACCCACCGAGTGCTGCATGGTCAACAAAAATATGGGTCTTGCCCTATGTGCCCAATGCTCCTAAAGGCGTGGAAACGGGCCCTTTTACTTTACTTACTGTGAAAAGGCAATTCGAAGTCACTTTGTTTAGGTCAGTCTGTGCTGTTAGTCTACGCCCACATACACCTCTACACACAAGCTCACAAACACACACACACACACACACATAACGCGCGCATACGCAGAAAATATGTTTCAAAGACAATTTGTGGGTTGTACTACAGACAACCAAAAACTCGGTAGGTCACGTGATTTCATTCACTATCAATTATGGCCGGACGAAAAAGGCGGGGGGATTTGTATCAATCCACAGATTTATGCTATGTTTGGAAATATCTCCATATCCATGCTATGTTTGGAAATATCTCCATATCCATGCTAGGTTTGGAAATATCTCCATATCCATGCTATGTTTGGAAATATCTCCATATCCATGCTATGTTTGGAAATATCTCCATATCCATGCTATGTTTGGAAATATCTCCATATCCATGCTATGTTTGGAAATATCTCCATACCCATGCTATGTTTGGAAATATCTCCATATCCATGCTATGTTTGGAAATATCTCCATATCCATGCTATGTTTGGAAATATCTCCATATCCATGCTATGTTTGGAAATATCTCCATATCCATGCTATGTTTGGAAATATCTCCATACCCATGCTATGTTTGGAAATATCTCCATATCCATGCTATGTTTGGAAATATCTCCATATCCATGCTATGTTTGGAAATATCTCCGTATCCATGCTATGTTTGGAAATATCTCCATATCCATGCTATGTTTGGAAATATCTCCATATCCATGCTATGTTTGGAAATATCTCCATATCCATGCTATCTTCCTCCTTATTCTCCTCCTTTTTCTGTTCCTTTTCCGTATTCTTCTTCTCCTTCTTCTTCTTTCTCTCTCTCTCTCTCTCTCTCTCTCTCTCTCTCTCTCTATCTATCTATCTATCTATCTATCTATCTATCTATCTATCTATCTATCTATCTATCTATCTATCTATCTATCTATCTATCTATCTATCTATCTATCTATCTATCTATCTATCTATCTATCTATCTATCTATCTATCTATCTATCTATCTATCTATCTATCTATCTATCTATCTCTGTCTGTCTGTCTGTCTGTCTGTCTGTCTGTCTGTCTGTCTGTCTGTCTGTCTGTCTGTCTGTCTGTCTGTCTGTCTGTCTGTCTGTCTGTCTGTCTGTCTGTCTGTCTGTCTGTCTGTCTGTCTGTCTGTCCGTCCGTCCGTCTATCTCTCTCTCTCATATGCATCATAGATTAATGCAAAATTAACATCCCAACAATTCGGAACGAATATACGATCAAAAGACCTAATTACTGTTTAACATTTTTTTAAAAGCAATAGGACATATACCCGCTTATCTCAGTCAGCAGCTCCTCTACAGAACAAAGCTCTCTCCATTGCAACCCGGATGTTTTCCTTTTTCTTTAGCCAATTTCCCACCCCTGTGTGCTTTTCAGCCGACCATCTCGCATGTTCTGTATTTACTTTCGCGGTGTTCGCTTTCTGTCTGTTTTTTCCCCACCGGAAACTGCACTTACAATTCTCCCCCCCCCCCTCCCCCCCGACATATACAGAATACATCTTCTGTCGGGAGAGGATGCTGTTTACAACAGTTTAGGGCCTTGTGGAGTCTAAATCCAGACCTGCCTGTAATAATTTTACTCAGGCTGGCCTATGATAATAGAAAATTTGTGTACGTTTGTAATAATTTTTATTACCATATATATATGAATACAACTGAAATTAATCAACATTTTGTACTTACATATACCAGGAACAACCGCAGATGAGAGTCTAAAACAACAATCGCCAGAGAAATTTGCAATGGTCCGATGGCAGTTGGGTGAGAGAGCGAAACCACAATCACTGGAGAAAAGTTGCTGACTATGGTACAATCCGGTCAAGTTTACACACTTAAAAGCAGCGAGAAAGAGGTCACGTGCTCTGTCACGCTCCATAAAATTCCGTCGATTGTATAACGCAACTGATTTCGCACAAGGTCGCTCTGTTTTTGTTGTTTTAGAAATTTTTAAAACAACAATCACTGCTGATAACGACTGGTTAAATAAGCTGTCGGTTGTTTTGCTTGAAAATCGGGCGTTGAAATCGGCCGCTATGTTGTGGGCCGAATATCTGTAATGTCCCGCGGTGCCATACTGCCGATGACTGCCTTTATTGTACCACTTTTGTGGTGTCGGCAGGAGGGTCTTTGTTGAGCCTGAGGATTTACAGCCGCATGGATAGAGCACTGCCTTCTCTAGTAATGCCTAACAGGTCAACGGGGATTCCCGTTCTTGTACAAGAATTGAGTCCCTCTGCGTCCACAGTTTTTATTGAGGAGATGTATACACAAATTAAACTACAGTTTCATTAATTTTCGACATATTTTTTAGAACTATACGTCATTTTTAAGGTAAATAAGTGTGCCAATTAAAAATAACCATAAATGCTCTTACAGACAAACAAAAATGCTTTTGCTACGGTCAACATGAACACAAACATCAATAACGTTTAGATGAAAACTCAAAGTTGTTCCAGCAAAAGTAAAGAAATATCAGTGCTAACTCTTTGATTCTGAGAGGGTATTGCTGTATCAGAGGAGCGGAAAATGGGGTGGGGGGGGGGTGACATTTGTACTTTATCAAATTTAGCGAACAAAAGTACTGCTATGAACCATCGGGTGTTGAAATCGGGTGCTATATTGAGACCAGACTATCTGTAATGTCCCCCGGTGCCATACTGCTGATTACTGCCTTTATTGTACGACTTTTGAATGTAATTTAAAAAAAACAAGAAAGCATTTTGCGCCTCTGCAGAATTTGGGTTATCACCAAAAAAATTTG
>CAJHNH020008468.1:0-15000 GCA_905116865.2 Candidula unifasciata
AAGGTGATAAAGTATGAACAATTTATGAACATAACTCAAGTTTCATAGAACCTCTGACAGCCGTGAGCACTGTCAAGCTCTTCCTCCTCTTCCAGCTTCTTCCCTGCTTGTTTCTCCTTCTCGCCCCCACCTCGTTCTCCCCCTCGTTCTCCACCTCGTCTCAATGTCTACAGTCCGCTCAATTCCCCTGTTCAAAAGGGCCCCACTCAGGCTGTGTTAGGAGATAACATTATGACACTGGCGTGAGAATCAAACCTACACCCCTAGTCTCATCAAAAGTCTGTTCAAAGCAGTCTGGTCAGGAGATAACATTTATGACATGGGCATGTGAAAGGGAATTCTCTAGCCCCGGTGTAATTGTGTAACATTACCCAAGACTGAGTCGCTTTGTCTGGACTAAGGACTGGAAACAATTTAAATCCGTGCGGTTTAAAGCAATATTAGGATAAAGCGCAGAGTAAATATAATTCTGTCTCTTTAGAACCAGAAGAACTTATTACAAGTACTAACTTCTGGAATCACTGAGATCGTCTCGTGACATATAGTGTTTATCTAACATCTGTTGAGAGCCTTTAGTCTCATGAGTTGACACAGTTTTCTTTGCATTTTTTTGTTTTTTGGTTACTCATAGCAAATTACTTTTTTCAGTGGGATGACTAGTTTGCTATGAAGCTGAAACTAAGATTACCAAATGACATGTTTCTTCTGTTTCAATATACAATATTGTAAATACTAGTGGCTACAGTCTCATTGTCTGACATTTGTAGTCAGATGAACAATCTGGGCTGCTGTGGGTTAATGTCCTTGTTTTTATCTCCTTAGATTTAAACAATTACCAGGAAATTATTTCAATATATTGATATTTTTTTTTAGATTCTTCACTTAAGACCCTTATCAAGAGATGGTAGATTTGTGAGTGTAGTAAATCATTGCTACACATTTTTCTGTGGTTGCACTGGCTTTGTCATGTTTCTGTTTATTTATTTGTTTTGAGTATTTAATGTGTAGAATTATATAGGGTCTGGTGATGTTGTTTAATATATGGTTTTTTTTCCCGGGTTGGAAAGGGGGGGGGGGGGAAGGGGGGGGGGGGGGGGTTATAACAGACCTGAAACATTTTTATTTGTATAGTTCCTAGAAATTGCTCTTAATTCTTAACTGATGTAATAAATTATCAATAAAGTAATTATCAATTGCATTTGTGTATGGCTCACATACTTTATTGACAAATATCATGTAGAGGTCGAATACTATGACTGTCATACCCTTATAATCATCAAGTGCCTTGCTGGCTGGCATGGACGATCCTGCTTCTCATCTTGAAAGCGCGTGTTTTGCTCTACAAGATTTGTTTGTATATCATGTTTTTACCTTCTTGATACTCTGATGCAGTAAGGAATTTGGGAAACGTTAAATTGGATGAACTGGGATAAGAGAAATGTCCAGTCAACTGCTGGTATCAACAGCTATAAGGCAGAGAAGAAGGCTGTTGATTGGGTGCATCCGGAGGAGAAGCTTCAGAGAATCACTAATCAGGCACTGAAGTGGGAACTAAATGCACTAAGGAAACAAGGATGTCCTAGAGAAACCTTCAGATGAACTTGGTTGAAAGAAGCCAAAGGTATTACATCGACAGAATTGCACAGCATAGAACAGAATGGAACCTGAAGTGACGTATGTTGGCACAACTGGATGATGATGATGATGCAATAAATTCTTAACATTAGAAGTTAGAAAAGAATGATTGATTCTTCCCAATCATGGCTCCATGGTCGTTTTAAAAAAAAAGGGGGGGGGGGTGAATAAACCAATTGGCCCTTAACATGCATGTCATAAAAGGTGACCTAATAAGAGTGTGTTAAAATTGGATGGGTTGGGCCAAAAGTCACACATATTGCAGCCTAGCTGTCAACCACAAAGGTACCAACTGGCCTTTTTGAGAATGGAGAAGAAGTAGCCGATCTGTGAACACACTATATGATGTTTCAGAAGGGACTTTAACACAAATGTCAAAATATGAACTAGGAAAAACAAGAAGCGAAGGGACATCAATGGTAATGTTCATTTTGTCTGTGTATGTCTTCCTATCTACTACCGTTTTACCCACTTTTTCTATCCCACTAAGTTTCCTAGACATTTTGTTTAGTGAATTCATTTCTTGAAATCAGCTCGACTGCAGTAACTCAACACTTTCGTTACTGACCACTTGTGTCTTATGTTTCAGTGTGCTATATTTAACACTTGTGTCTTATGTTTCAGTGTGCTATATTTAACACTTGTGTCTTATGTTTCAGTGTGCTATATTTAACACTTGTGTCTTATGTTTCAGTGTGCTATATTTAACACTTGTGTCTTATGTTTCAGTGTGCTATATTTAACACTTGTGTCCTATGTTTCAGTGTGCCATATTTAACACTTGTGTCTTATGTTTCATTGTGCCATATTTAACACCTGTGTCTTATGTTCAGTGTACCATATTTAACACCTGTGTCTTATGTTTCAGTGTGCCATTTTTAACACTTGTGTCTTATGTTCAGTGTGCCATATATAACACTTTTGTCTTATGTTCAGTGTACCATTCTCACCAATTTTGTCTTATGTTTCAGGATTACACATATGCATTTGTGTATGCGTGTGCATGCATCTGTCTCATTTGTCATATTTTTCTGACAGAACCATATGTAACTACTCCAGAACATTCAGTCACATCAACAAACTCCTTTTATGAGATGGAAGGGTGAAGGGATTGACAGAAAATATCGCACCCAAAACAAGCTTTCTTCCCTTGTGCTAAGTCAACAATTTTTGTGTATATAGTCCATATTTTGAGCCTGTAAACAGCATCTTGTTTCGGAAGCGGAAATATTTTGGCCATATCAAGCAGAAGGTATGGTACCAGGAAAGAGGAACAGGGGCTGACCAGCAAGAAGATAGGCACATAATATGTGTCCCCTTGGGTAGTAAAGTATTCAAGGTGGGAGAGTTGGTGAGAGGCCGAGTTTCTTTCATCCAGATCATAATGAGAGCGACGATAGACAAAGGACCTGCTACATAGTGATGAGTATGGCACTTAATTCAATCATACGATTTAAAAGAAATACCTGAGACATGCATCTAGTCTTGGCTGTGTCATGGACATTTAAATGTTCTCCAGCGGCACCCCCCTCCAACACACACACACACACACACACACACACACACACACACACACACACACGGGAAGGCAGCTTTCTAAGTCCTCTTACACATTTTTAAGGAGGCCCTACAACTGTAGCTGTCTTCATGATTTAACACTTCATTTACATCTGGTTACAAAGAAACCTTTGTGTGTGTGTGTGTGTGTATTTTATCCTCATCTTCAGCAGCCAGTGCAGAGTTCCAAAATTAATGGTGCCCGTCATAGTCTGGTTGTATGTCCGTCTTGCCTTTCCTCTGAGCGAGTGTGCCAGCCGAACTCTCTGGTATCACCTAGGTGCATAATTCTCTCCAGCACAATAATTATCTACTTTCACTTCCTACTTCGTTAATGGTTCCCAAAGGGCACTGACCACATTTGCTTTGTCATGTATCAATTCACCACCTAGAGGTGCAGATTCAGCTGAAGAAATTGAAGATCTTGATAAAATATCCAGAACTGATAAATTTATGAGAAAAGAGAATTTCATATAATTTCATGTATAAAGTAGCAGTTAACGATTCATGTAAATGTTAACTGTTCTAAAAACTTGTTTGCTGTCTGAATAAACACATAATTCTTGGAGCTGAAACACACTGTTGATAATTTGATGACATCCTATTATTGCCTTGTCTACCCCTGACAACAAATCTCTTTAGCTTGATTTAATTGACCGGAATTACAAAACTGCTATGGAATACCTTGTTGGCTAGCTAACTGCCAACTGATAGATATTCTCATATATAGGTAGGGGAGAGATCTGAATCAAATTGCTCAAGAGTTACAGGCGACAGTAGATAAGGTGATCGATTGGTGTACAGAGATGAGTGCTGTAATCAACCCAGAAAAGGCAACCGTCCTGTGGTGTTCTTTGGACAATAGGATTGTTAGAGGTGATGTTCCGAGACTCAAAATAAATGGTAGGGACATCAAGAGAGACAGCAGACTGCGGTACCTGGGAATCATCTTTGACAGAAGCTAGTCTTTTAAGGATCACATAGAGGTGGTTGTGTCAAAGGCCCAAAAGGGGTCTTAATGCACAAAAGATTATAGCAGCAATGGACATGGAGCAAAGAATGCTGTTCACACTATACCAGCATTTGATCATCTCAGTGATTGATTATGGATTGGGTTTGCTCAATGTCTCGAAGATTCAACTAGTGAAACTGGAGCGCATACAGAATGAAGCTCTACAGGTGTTCCTGGGATGTACAAGAGACACCCTGATTGTGTGCATGCGATCTAATTATCTACACAGATGGTTCTGTACTGAGAGGGAAGAGAAGTGCCTGGGGTTTTGTAGCGAAAGCCAATGGAAAATCTTTAGTGCAGGACAGCATGGCATATGATACTACGACATCCAGCATGAGAATGGAGGTGGAGGCTGTCACTGCAGCTTGCCGGTAGCTACAGAACAAGACACATACACATTTCATAATTGTAACGGACTCTGTAAGCATGCTAAAAAAAAAAAGGTCAAGACAGGATTGCTTCGAGCAGAGTGGCAAGTTTCACTTGCAAGGTCACGGGTAGTGTGCATACTCTGGATCTTTTCTCCATGTGATGCCGGCTTAGTAGGGAATGAACAGGCAGACATACTGGCTGATTCTGCACCTGCTGGGTGGTGATGCATGGCAATGCTCCTTAGCTTGTGTCTTTGGCTGTTGACTAGGGGTGTGCTCTCACAGATGGTATAACCAACAGTGTATGTTGACACCGATGTTATAAGCAAAGAGACATCTGCATGATAACAATGTTTATTGACAATAATCCACGCACGAATATGTCCAGTCCTTGTCCCTAATCCTTCACCAAGTCCAACATTCAATCACAGATGTGTCCAGTCCTTGTCCCTAATCCTTCACCAAGTCCAACATTCAATCACACCCGTGTTCAGACATCAACACTCAGAGCATTCATGTACAAGCACGTGGTAGTTTTCCATCGTCACACCACATCTCCGGACAGGTGACTTCAAGCGCTTCCCTCATCGTCTCTCGCCGCTGACTTTGAGAAGTTGCTGATTATCTGCGTAGCTGGTTCGTTGCTGAAGATGATATTCGAACTGTCGTCTTGAAGTATTCTCTTTCGTCGTCAGGTATTCTTCATATTTATACGGAATCACAAACAGGTCCTCTCACTCTGACTGGCAAGCACATACTGTATTATCAGAACGTGGTCTGAGATTATAGCCAGATGTTGGGCTCCACGTTGCAACATGTGGTTGTCTCCCCTCCTTTAGAACCTCGTTTTCTCCGAGTTTTGGCTTCTCTCGTTTTTCTGTTGCCCGTAGAGCCCCCCCCCCCCCCAACCCCAACCTTCTTAATCAGGGAGTCCCCGTGTGAAAATATCCCACATTGCATGCATGACAAAGCAGATGTGGTCAGAGCCCTTTGGGAACAAATAACGAAGTCAGAACGGAAAGTAGATAATTATCGGCTGGAGAGAATGATGCACTCGGGTGTGATCTGAGTGTTCGTCCGGCACACTACGATCAAAGAA
The DNA here is from genome assembly GCA_905116865.2 of Candidula unifasciata. Taxonomy (NCBI): domain Eukaryota; kingdom Metazoa; phylum Mollusca; class Gastropoda; order Stylommatophora; family Geomitridae; genus Candidula; species Candidula unifasciata. Next base: position 5,678 of record CAJHNH020008468.1, read on the forward strand.
AAGGCAAGACAGACATACAACCAGACAACGACTAGCACCATTAGTATTGGAACTCTGTGCTGGCTGCTGATGATGGGAACGGAGCGCGTATGGGAATTCCCCGAGTGCTATGATGTCAAATCTTAACTCAACTGCATACATGACTTCTGTGGATTTCATCCCAATTTTAAAATACCACGGTGAAAAATCAACTGATATTTTCTTATTTTCTCTCTCTCTCTCTCTCTCTCTCTCTCTCTCTCTCTCTCTCTCTCTCTCTCTCTCTCTCTCTCTCTCGTGGGCTCTGTGGCTAAGTCGATGCGAACGCTTTGTAATGCCGGGGTGCCGGGTTCGATCACAGCGGCAGGCCATGCGCCTCGCGTTGATTTCGACAGTGGCATCATGGGACCGACCGTCTAGAGGCAATGACAAACTACTGGACGTAAATTTGCCTAGAGAAACCACACAACAGCCAGGGGCTGCTGGGGTTGGTTCTGCAACGTCCCGTAAAGGATACTCAACTAACCTCTCTCTCTCTCTCTCTCTCTCTCTCTCTCTCTCTCTCTCTCTCTCACACACACTCATTTTGAGATAAACAACTTTCAACTTACCGAATGTCAAACAAAATTAATTAATTCCTTTTGACCTGTGCAATTTACGCTTTCGAGATTAATTTCCAAACTGTTATTTCTGCAAGTAACACATCTTTTGCCCTGCACGCTGTCATATAATAACATTATGGGTCTTAGTGTTTGCTGATCTGGGGAAAAAATTAAAAAATAAAATAAAATAAAAACGGCTGGACGACTCGTTGTTTGTTTATACGACATTTGTTACCACTAACAGGTTATAAAATATTCATAATCGACATACTAAACTTCATCTGGGAGAAATGGAGTGTCTGGCAACCGTAATGGATTTTTTACTAGAGGCCTGTCTCATGACGCTGGTAATGTCTGCTGACAGATTTCTGTCTTGTGTGTGGACAACTTTCTGTCTTGTGTGTGGACAACTTTCTGTCTTGTGTGTGGACAACTTTCTCTCTTGTGTGTTGACAGCTGTCTGTCTCGTGTGTTGACAGCTGTCTGTTTCATGTGTTGACAGCTTTCTGTCTCATGTGTTGACAGCTTTGCGTCTCGTGTGTTGACAACTTTCTGTCTCGTGTGTTGACAGCTTTTGTGTCTCGTGTGTTGACAGCTGTCTGTCTCATGTGTTGACATCCTTGTGTCTCGTGTGTTGACAGATTTCTGACTTGTGTGTGGACAACTTTCTGTCTTGTGTGTGGACAACTTTCTGTCTTGTGTGTTGACAGCTTTCTGTCTCACGTGTTGACAGCTGTCTGTCTCGCGTGTTGACAGCTGTCTGTTTCATGTGTTGACAGCTTTGCGTCTCGTGTGTTGACAGCTTTTGTGTCTCGTGTGTTGACAGCTTTTGTGTCTCGTGTGTTGACAGCTGTCTGTCTCATGTGTTGACATCCTTGTGTCTCGTGTGTTGACAGATTTCTGTCTTGTGTGTGGACAACTTTCTGTCTTGTGTGTGGACAACTTTCTGTCTTGTGTGATGACAGCTTTCTGTCTCATGTGTTGACAGCTGTCTGTCTCGTGTGTTGACAGCTGTCTGTTTCATGTGTTGACAGCTTGCTGTCTCGTGTGTTGACAGTTTTCTGTCTTGTGTGTTGACAGCTTTCTGCCTTGTGTGTTGCCAGCTGTCTGTTTCATGTGTTGACAGCTTTCTGTCTCGTGTGTTGACAGCTTTCTGTCTTGTGTGTTGACAGCTTTTGTGTCTCGTGTGGTGACAGCTGTCTGTCTCATGTGTTGACAGCCTTGTGTCTCGTGTGTTGACAGCTTTCTGTCTCATGTGTTGACAGCTTTGTGTCTCGTATGTTGACAGCTTTCTGTCTCGTGTGTTGACAGCTTTCTGTTTCATGTGTTGACAGCTTTCTGTTTCATGTGTTGATGACAGCTTTCTGTTTCGTGTGTTGACAGCTTTCTGTTTCATGTGTTGACAGCTTTCTGTTTCATGTGTTGACAGCTTTCTGTTTCATGTGTTGACAGCTTTCTGTTTCATGTGTTGACGGCTTTCTGTCTCATGTGTTGACAGCTTTGCGTCTCGTGTGTTGACAGCTTTCTGTCTCGTGTGTTGACAGCTTTTGTGTCTCGTGTGTTGACAGCTGTCTGTCTCCTGTGTTGACAGCCTTGTGTCTCGTGTGTTGACAGATTTCTGTCTGGTGTGTTGACAGCTTTCTGTCTGGTGTGTTGACAGCTTTCTGTCTGGTGTGTTGACAGCTTTCTGTCTGGTGTGTTGACAGCTTTCTGTCTCGTGTGTTGACAGCTTTCTGTCTGGTGTGTTGACAGCTTTCTGTCTCATGTGTTGACAGCTTTCTGTTTCATGTGTTGACAGCTTTCTGTCTCGTGTGTTTACAGATCTCCCTTGTCTTGACATCTTTATGTCTCGTATGTTGACAGCTTTCTGTCTCGTGTGTTTACAGATCTCCCTTGTCTTGACTTCTTTATGTCTCGTATGTTGACAGCTTTCTGTTTCATATGTTGACAGCTTTCTGTCTCGTGTGTTTACAGATCTCCATTGTCTTGACATCTTTATGTCTCGTATGTTGACAGCTTTCTGTCTCGTGTGTTTACAGATATCCCTTGTCTTGACATCTTTATGTCTCGTATGTTGACAGCTTTCTGTTTCACATGTTGACAGCTTTCTGTCTTGTGTGTTTACAGATCTCCTTTGTCTTGACATCTTTATGTCTCGTATGTTGACAGCTTTCTGTCTCGTGTGTTGTCAGCTTTCTGTCTCGTGTGTCGAAAATCATGTTTGACTTATATCTTGTATATTATACTTTGAACTGATGCCATCCGGTCCAGCAATGCGGCAAATGGAGTAGGTAGGTAGGTAGGTAAGATGTACCCCACCAGGACATCACACAAGTAATAATCACCGAGTGACACAAAGTGCCACCATGCGGATGAAAATAACCCGTAGAGAGGTTCGGAAACCTCGTTCAGCCGCTAGGCCATATTTATGGCCCGGCTATATATATATATATTTTTTCAAAAATGACGTTTGCTCCCAGGTCGACCCAGCCTTGAGTGGGTACCGGGTGCAGTCCGGGAAGATAAGGCGGACGGTGTGATGCTGACCACATCACCCATCTTGTGCCGATCGGTCTATAAAATATAGGTCTAGCCCTATGTGTCCTATACGCCTAAAGGCGTTGAAAAGAGTCCTTTACTTTTCGTATATATTTAGGGCCCCTGGCAAAAGCCAGGGTGGGCCAAATAACAAAAATTGCATCCCACAAGGGCTCGAGCGTCTGCTTAGCTCTGCACAGGGAGCATGTCGGGTCGATGGTCGTTTGCCGTTTGGCCATGTTGGCGCCAGACGGTAACACAGACCTTGTGACAAAACTCAGACGCAGCGGGGCCATTCGCTTGATCTCAACCTATGTGAGTTTTCGTGGCAAGGCGCTCTCTAGGCGGATCCAGTGTCCTTGCTGCGACTGCTGGACTGTTTTTTGGAACTGAACCACAGCAGTGTTACCATGTCCCGGCATTCTTTGGCTAAGGCTTTTTACCACCAAGTGACTTTTCCCTGCCTTAGGCCGCGTTTGTCGGTTTGTGTATAACCCACGACTTTCCGCAATTTTAGTGCGTCGTGGACAGATTCTATCGCATCTTTGACCTTCCATTTTTTTTACCTGTCTTTAGAGCGGGCTGGACAGCGGCTATTGTGGAGTCTGAAGACTAGCGCAGAAACATCGCAAGCTTAACCTTACCGACTTTAAACTCTTCGGTTATTGATTTGAACGGTATCACCAGCTTAGCTTGCTTACAAAAAAGAGCCACATCGGTCAGTCAAGGAGGCGCTCTGAGCGACTTCCTCATGGCGGTGTTGATTTTCCACTCCATTCCCTCCACTGCACTCGTGCTAACTTCGTTCACTAGCAGTGGACACACACACAAAAAAAAAACATCTTCTTTTGTTTTTGCGTATACAGGCTGTAAACTCCAGGGGAAAGTTTTGGTTGTTCGTCCACTTCTGGACTGTGGTCTCGTTCAACAACTTGAGTTTTATGTACACATCCACTTTACAGATCTGGCGTATTTGCATGCAGACGATTGGCTCCTCGCCTCTCAACAAGTTGCATGCTGACTCAGAATGAAACAACCTTCATTAGTCGCCTTTTACGACATGCTTATTAGGAGGCAGTGAATCTATTTTAATTTCTAACAAAATAGGGCCGCGGAACCCACACGGGGAAGTCAGCGGTTGACTTCTGCAAAACGTAGCAACGTCGCCCTGGCGAGAATCACGCATGTTCGTGCTAGTAGTTACTACATCATGGGCGTTGGCAAATTTCTCGTTGTTGGGTGGTCATGCTAATAGGACTATGTGATTTTTATAGAATCAGGTTATAACCGAAATGTACAAGAACACATCAGTCTACTTGAGTCTGCCACTGGGAAGGTACTCTTGATGTTACCAGGTGCTACAGAATAGGACTCTGTTTTAAATTATTTTAATCTCTTATTTAAATGCCACATTAAATGTATAAGTTGTAAGTACTTGAAGTGTTTGATACTCGAGTCACATCTAGCTGTTTATGTTTTGCTACATATAGGTTGAGTATAAAGGTGTAAATATTTAAATCAATTTTCAACTTGTGTCTTTGCCAGTAGTTGTTCCATATTTTAAAGTAATTTTTTTGCTGTATAAACAATGGAGGTTGTGAATGTGTTCATTTACTGTTGTTTTTGAGAAGATAACCTGATGGTTCTCCGCTCATTTCCATGACATGCATTGTTAGCAATCCATGAGGAACTATATTTTTGCATTTTACAAATCTTGGTTCCAGATATAAATATCTATAGCTTTTCCTTCTTCTTCTTAAAGTCCATGCCGTGTGGCGTTGGTAGTCATGTCTATCCATACACTTCTCTCTCGTGTGCTTTCAATCAACTCTCACACAGATTATCCTCCATACCATGATGTCAAACTGTCCTTCATATTCTCTCTTGGTCTTCCTCTGCCTCTCCTCCCCTCCAACTTTCCCACTGTTACGATGTATTCCAGTTTTCTCCTTCTCATCACATGACCAAAGAATATAGATGGTCTCTTTCTTAGTGGGCAATCAGTTTTATTCGTGAGTCAGTTGACTGACTGACTGACTTTCTACCCCACAAGGACATCACACAAGCGATAAACACCCGATGACACAAAGTGCCACCATGCGGATGAGGTTCACCGTGGAGAGATCACAGAAACCGCGTTCAGACAATTGGCCATATTGATGGCCTGCCTATATTGCGGCCCCTGGCAAAAGCCAGAGTGGGGCTTCAAATAACAAAAAATTTCGTCCTAAAAAGGACGTAAGGAATAGTCTAACTTGTTGTGAATCAGTTTCTATCATTTTGCAGGTAAGCAATAATTTTTGAAAGAAAATATGGTTTACAATATCTATATATGTAAATGTACAAATAAGTTAACTAATGTAATTGACTTTCACAAGCCTGTTTTATAGGAAATTATTAATCAGTTTTTCAAAATTATTAAATTAAGGGTATAGGGTCTCTTGAGGAATGTCAGATGAAAACACGCTTTCTTTATAATCTATAACTGTGTACCTACCTCCATACCTAATTAACTAGCCACCCCCCCCCTCCCCCGACACAGAGGTGCCGGTACTCATCACAATGTGTCTAAAAAGGTGGCAGTACTCACCACAACATGTTTATTATAGCAGTGTTAAAAATGGCCATCAAAAGTGCCGGTACTGCACACAGTTGCGTGCCGTTAAAAAAAATCCATGCCTAGCTATCAACCTACCTATTCATATACTGACTTACCTTCCAAACTACCTACTAACATTCAGCCCGATAGAGAACTATATACGGAAAGCTATATTCTAATGAAAACACAATTTATTTTATTTATTCAGAAAGCTTCCTTGTCTTTGAAGGAGGCGCACCGTCTCTAAAAATAACTGAGCATATAAGTTAGCAAACAATAACTGGACATGAGTACCAAAGAGCGTACAAACAAATTAATTTTGAACAGCACAAGAAACAGCAGTGGGATCTCTCATGGCGACACTTTTAATGAACGAGACAGCTTTAAAATATGGAACCCTCGTGACAAGGTAGGTCATCTATGTCGTGCTAAGTTTACTATCTTTATCATCGTCGTCATGATCCTCGTCAGCGTCATCACCATCATCTTCAGATTACGAACAGATGACTGATGTGGAGTCATGGGACGTAACTAAACTAACTGGTTATCTTGTGCTTGAGGTGGTATTCACTTTTCAAAACCGGTGTTGAAAAGACTTTAGATAAAGCTGGGCCTAGTCGTTCATTTTTCGCTCCTAATGATAAACTCATTGCCAGATCAGATAATGGATACGCGAAGACCGATATCTGACTGTGAGGATGATGGCAGTTGAATAAGACGTTAAATTTGATAAACAATAATCTTCATAAGATTATCTCATTTATATGCATGTCTCAAGTACAGTTTTCCGTGTTTGAAACAGATTTAACATTTACTCTTGGCCCCATACTGCATAGGTAATTGTGCAAATTTCACTAGCTAAACAAAATGGCGGTTTTCTTGTCATCTGCAGACCGGCTGGGTTACGAAGTAACCTGTACTGTAAAACTACGTCTTTTTGCCGCAGAGAACTTTTTTTTTTGTTTGTTTGTTTGATTGCTCGTTTAACAATTTTGCTGGACCCTTCAATGTACACAATTTCTTTTTCTAACTGAAATGGCAGGGATTGTTGCATAGATGTTCTCCACTTTATACAATGCAGTGCTATATTGTCCTATTCTTCCATCTCAGTAATATATTTTCACTTTGACGTTATCCACGTAGTTAGATAGTTGAACTTTTGTTTTATATCAAAAACATGCTTTAATTCTATATCCTTTGTGTTTTAATGTAACAATTATTTCAGTCTTTTCGTTATTCAAACCAAGTCCCATTTGTTTTGTTTTTTTTTGTTTTTTTTTCTTCTACACTGTCTACAACCAATACTGGATCGTTCTAATATGTCCAATATACTTGAAAGCATAGGCATGGGGCCTTTGAATGTTAACCATGAAAGTGAACACAGTGTATCACATAAGCCTTAACAATTACAAAGTATGCTCACTTTAACTGTGTGTGTATGTGTGAGAGCGTGCCTGCAAAAACGTTCACAATGCACACATTCTGCTCATATTACTCGTCAGAATGTGCTCATTCTAACTTTTAGAATGTACACAGACTGCTTATAATAACATTGAAAATGTACACAGTGTGCACATATTACTTTTCGGACGTACACAGTGTGCGCACGTTATCATTACCTTCAAAATGTTCACCAAATATTGAATGATGACATAAGAACTGACATCATAGCACTCGGGACGCTCCCATAAGCGCTCCGTTCCCATCTTTAGCAGAAAGCGAAGAGTTCCAGTTCCGATGGCACTAGTAACTGTCTGATTGTTTATCTGAATCGTCTTTGCATTGAGCGTCGGCCAGATCTCCTGGTAACTCTTCGCAGCGCCATTTTCCTCCTCAGGCCGAAATGATCTATTTGTGCCTCCGCACTTACTTTTAACTTGCTTAAAAAGGGCTCTCGCAATATCTAGCTTGTCATACATCAGTTCATCACTAAGTGGTGCAGAACCGGCCAGTGTATCTGCCTCTCACTTCCCAACACATCGACATGCCCTGCAGAAAATATGGCGGGAAAAAAACACCACTAACTACCTGAGATCTCTAAAGCGATTCTTGATACTCTGCATGGACATGCCTGTCTCCATAATTTTCAACATGCTCTGTGAGTCAGTGACAATTACGACATGAGTGTACATCTGATTCTCAGGCCACAGGAAGGCAGCGTTGACTGCCTGCAAATCCAATTTTAAACTAGACGTAGTGATGCTGTATGCCAGGCTTTGTTGCACTAAGGGACGTCCATTCGCTTTTGTTATGAGCTCCCATGCACTTCGTCTGCCTCTCAGCACAGAGTCATCTGTATAGATAATCACATCAGCTAGGCGGAAATTGTCTTGAATTATTTGTTGAGTCTTCTGATTCTGCAGAACAGCTGGTCAGTCCTTGCTCTCACGACCTAAAGGGATAAGAATTCTACCCAAATCTGATTCTTCCTTGGGCACCTTGACACACTCTTTCCTCGCCAAAATGTTTCGAGCCTGCACACGTGTCTAATTGTATCTTCAGCTTGTGCCATCCAAGACCGTTCTCTTTTCAGTCTGTGACCCTTAGCCCTACCCAGGGCTTCATGCAGGAAGTGCTTCTTGTCTGCAGCTACTATGAGATATCACTTTGCTTGCAAAACGTTGAGCCTATCTGCAATGCAGTGCAAGCATACTCGTATACATACTACCGGGGTATCTCTTGTCCATCCCAGAATTACTCGCATACGTGAAGCATTCTACTGAACGAGCCGTAATGTCATTTACGCCACCATCAGCTGCAAAAGATGTGGCATTAAATACAACGGTGAAATGGGTCTACGACTGGCCGACGTGTTCAGATATCTTTAGGATGTGCAGAACGGTGCCTTGAAACCAGTACCATTGCACTTTAATTCCCAGGGTCAGCAATTTGTCCACGACATGGAGGTGACAGCCACCCACTCTAGACACTCCAGTGACAGAGTCCGCTAGTCTCTTGAGAACCGCTTAATTTTCACTTCCGGCACTTTAACACCTAGAGGACTGAACTGCCAACAAAGTTTCATCTGAAATCCTAGGAGATTGAACTGTCCACACTGTTTTATCTAAAAAACTGGAATTTCCCAGGAGTATTTTTTTCTCTTGTCATACGTGTCTAGTCATTTTACTGACAACACATCGAACTGTCTGCTTTGAGATACCAAGGTAAGTGATTTTGTGTATTTGTGTGGTATTGTTTTATTTATTTATGTGCTGATGAGAAGGCTCTACAGCCGGAAAGTTCACGTTTTGTTTGTGCTCGTTATATTGTAAAGCTTGCAAATAGAAGTTGACTGGGCCGACCAAGTATGAATGAAAACTTGCGTTGTGTGTAAATGGGCGGAGCTGGCCTAGATGGACCCGGAAACGGGAGATGTTCCGGTAGATGGTTTGTTTGAAGTGATGAAAACAGACACAGTACGTGAGCTTCGTGACTTGAAATAATCAGGGTAACTAGAGCGGCTATACCAGACAATGTACACTGAGTGCTCACAAAACATTTAGTGTGTTCACGATGTGTTCAAATTAACTCTCAGAGTGTAGACAGTGTACGCACATGAATGTTCAGAATGTACATAATTTGCTTGTCGGTGTCTGTGGCTTAGG